>PVJD01000127.1:0-534096 GCA_004026545.1 Mormoops blainvillei | reverse complement strand
AACTTTTTAAAATATAAAAATTTAAACATATATTAGGTGACAATTGTAACAGATAATCTCCTACTCAGGAAATTTTGTTGACTCAATCTTGTTTTCAGTATGTCCATAGAGTTTTGTTATATATTTACTTTATGGAAATTTGGTATGGGTTGAAAACTTAAAATTTTTAAAACTTATTGACAGTTGAAAGAATAATAAAATAAATGTATCAAATGTGCATTTAATAATTACATGAAAATTATCTGATTCAGTTCTGCAGAGACCAAATGTGTTCTCTCTATAAAGTGATGCAATGGTCTCAAAACCTAACATTTTATATATTTTATATAAAATTAATGGATTTTATGGTATGGACCACAGAAAAAGAGTTCATCTGCATTCTGTGCCAATCAGATTACATTTTCTGTATCTTGTCCATTTCTGGAAACTATATTATAAGGGGCTAACCAAAAGCTTAAAATCAATAAAAACAAAAATGAGATGATGAGGCCTTTAGAAAAGATTCTCCAAAAAGAACCATTAAAACAAATGAAAGAGTGTGAAGGACACATGTAACTGTCTTCACATTGCAGAGTGGCTATCACCTAGAATAGAAAACAAGAACTATGTTTTATAGTTCTAAAGGCCAAAACTAAAACCAGTATCTGATTCTCACTGGGTAACACATTTCAATTTACAATAGCAAGAGTTTTCTTTATTGAATCCTTCCCAGTATAGAAAAGACTGTTTCATGGAAAATAAAAGTGTCATAGCAGAGAATGACTGAATAATTATTGTCTATAAAGAGAAATTCTCCTTATTGTGTCTATAGGAGAAATTCTCATTCCATGTTTGTGGTTTTTAAAAAGAGACAGGTAGGGAAGACATAAATTGAGGGAGATGATGAGGTTAATTTAAATTTCATATATTGGACCATGATAAGTTATGGCAAGCTTAGGTGGAGCCTGCCAGTAACTTCTGTTAATAAGATGATGTTGAGAGCCAGGGAGGCAAAGATGACAAGAGTTAGCAGGGAAGAGTAACAAAGAGGAAAGAGCTGAGCATGGATAGAATTCTAGAGATATGCATAAGGTCTCCTTCTAGTTTTAAGCTTAATGTTTAGTAGTACATACATGCACAGAAGCTAATCAAAGAAGGACAAGAGATACCTAAGAGAATCATCACATGCTGACATAGGTCTATAAATTGTTCCTGTTCTCATCAGCCATATTAGAAAATTCTATAATTCATGGGATATTAGGTAAAATAATAAGAAATATTTTATCTCAGTATTGGGTAATAAATTAACCTTAGGTAACATGCTACTTTGGTTCTACTTAACAAAGTTTAATAGAAAGACAAGGAAGATCAAATTGTTTCTTGGTAATAATGTATCATAAAACAAGGCTTGAAAATATCCATAGCTATTCAAAAGTATCCAGACCCAAAAAATAAAATACAAAATATTTGACATTCAATCAAATATTTCTAGACAGACAAAGAAGAAAGAAAATGCAAATCACATCAGAGAGAAATTCATGACAATAGATTCATAATGACACAGATAATAGAACTATCAGATGAAGAAATCAAATCAATAATTATAACTATAATCTATGTGTTCAAATATTTAAAGGAAAAATTAAACATGGCAATTGGATACATGGAATATTTACAAAGGTACAAATAAAATTCTTGAGTTAAAAACTAAAATAGCTGAAATAAAAAAGATACACAAATTGGAATTAACAACATATTATATATTGAAGAAGATGAGTTTAGTGAACTTTAACACATAGCAATAAAAAATGTCCCAAATGAAACAGAGAAAAATGGCTGAAAAAAAGTAAAGACACTTCAGGGAGACAAAGAACAATTCTATCAGATGTAAAACGTAATTAAATTCCCCGGAAGAAAGGAGAGACAGAAAAATATTTTTTTAAAAAAATGCTCATTAATATTCAAATTGGATGAAAGCCTAAAGCCAAAGATCCAAGAATTCCAATTAATCCAAAAGCACAAGAAACATAAAGAAAAATACACCATGACACATCATAGTTCATTCTTAAAGAGATAAATCCTTAGAGCAGGCAGAAAATTCAAATTACATACTGAGAAATAAGGAGAATAGTTGATTTATGTTTGGACACAATTCAAGGCAAAAAACAATACAACAACATCTTTAAAGTACAAAAGGAAAACAAATGTCAACCTAAAATTCTATGTCAAGAAAACATGTCTTTTAGAAAAAGAAGAAATAAAGATATATAAAGTTGAGATATACAAAGTTGAAAGAACTCTTCACTGACAGGCCTAAACTAAAAGATATTAAAGGAACATCAAAATTACAACTAAACTATAGAAGAACATCACTGAGAACCTCAGAAATCAAGTTGAATGGAAATCCAATAACTACAGAATTTAAGAAACCACATCTCTCCAGACTGGTAGGAGGGACCTCTGACTTGGACACACTGAATGGGCTGGTCCCGCACCCACAGGTGGTGAATAAAAATTTGGTAGAGCTCTCTCAGGAGTGAAGATTTACAGCCCCATACAAGGCCCCCCAGCCCAGGATTCCAGTGCCAAGAAAATAAGTCCCCATAAATTCTGGCTGCAAAAACTAGCAGAAACTGAGTCAGTAGAAGAAACTTCTATAGTCCCAAGCAGTTCCTCCTAAAGAGCCTGCACATGGACTCACTCAAGCTCACTCCCTCTGAACTCCACTACCGGGGTAGCAATTTGATAGGCACCAGTGGTATATAGGGAGAACTGAACTATATCACATCAATGGAAAACTGGAGACAGCCTTTTCCCAGACAGAAGGGCAGGAAGAGGCTATTTTTCCTTTTCTAAAACCTCCCTCCATATAGCCACAGAGCTTATAAGCTAGTGCCATATCTGAAACTCCATAAACCTGCTAATATTGTTTGTCCTGTCCAGGAGATCCCCTGAGATTCTATACTACCCAACTTACAGGTCCACCCAAGTTGCTAAGATTGGCTTTTCCATATGAATGGCTGGTCTTGGCTCATGCTTCACAACCTCCTAAATTCTCTCAAACAAGCAACAGCCTGCCTCAGTGAACCCCTAGCCCATGTACCACTTGCTAAGTGGCCCCAGGCCTGGCACTAGCAGCAACCAGTGTAGGCTCACAACTTGGTTTCACCTGGGAGCTTCCAAGCCCAATACATGTAACAGCCATCTTCAGATTGCTCTGTAGGTCATGCAAGGTGGTGCTGGTAGAACACAGGTGGGGCCTGACCTTGGCCTGAACCATGTGGGAAACCCCAGAGCCTGCACACCCAGTGAATACTTACCGACCATGCCAGAGCACCACCAACATACCCCTGCACAGCTGATCTTCGATGGAGGCTGGAAGTTGGGAGTCAGTGGTTACAGCCAGTCCTTGCAGTTGACTGGCCTGGGTAGATCCCTCACATTGACCTGACAATAGCAATCAAGGCTCAACTATAAGAGGAGGGTATACTCAGCCCGCATGGAGGGCACTCCTTGAGTACCTAGTTTGGATGGTAGGGTAGGCTGTGCCACTGAATCCTACAGGACACCTATAACACTAGGTCGCACTACTAAGACAGGGGGTCATAGCAGCTGTACCTAATACATAGACACAAATACAGGGTGGCTACCAAAATAAGGAGATAAAGGAACATTGCCCAAATAAAAGAATAGATCAAAACTCCAGAAAAATAAATAAACAAAATGGAGATAAATAACCCATCAGAGGCAGAGTTCAAACCTCTGATTATTAAGATGCTCAAGGAACTTAGGGTGGACCTCAAAAACATAAAAAAGACCCAGTCAGAAATGAAGATTACACTAATTGAAATTTAAAAAAAAATCACAGGGAAACAACAGTAGAGTGGCTGAAGTAGAGAATCAAATCAATGAGTTGGAAATTAAGAAAGGAAGAAACAACCAATCAGAACAAGAAGAAAATAGAATCCAAAAAACTGAGGGTAGTGTAAGGAGTTTCTGGGACAGCTTCAGGAATACCAACATTTGCATGATAGGGGTGCCAGAAGAAGAAGAAAAAAAGCAAGAAATTGGAAATTTATTTGAAAAAAAAAGAAAGAAAACATCTATAATTTGGTGAAGGAAATAGATGTTCAAGTCTAAGAAACACAGGGAGCCCCAAACAAGAAAGCTGCAGAGACTTACTCCAAGACACATCATAAATAAAATGCCAAACATTAAAGATAAAGAGAGAATCTTAAAATCAGCAAGAGAAAAGAAGTTAGTTAACTACAGGGAAGTTCCCATAACACTGTCAGTTGATTTCTCAAAAGGAACTTTGCAAGGTAGAAAAGATTGCAAAAAATATTCAGTCATGAAATGCAGGGACCTACCACCAAAATTGCTCTACCCAGCAAAGCTATGGTTTAGAATTGAAAGGCAGATAAAGAGCTTACCAAACAAGAAAAAACAAACAAACAAACAAACAAAAAAACAACTAAAGGAGTTCATCATCATCAGCCCATTATTGTATGAAATTTTAAAGGGATTTATTTAAGAAAAAGAAGATCAAAACTATGAACGATAAAACGACAATAAATAAATATCCATCATCAATTGAATCTGAAAAACAAAGCAAATAAGAAGAACAGAGGAAGAATCATGGACATAGAGAGAATTTATTTTAGGTTTTTTTACGTGGAAATATTTTTAAAATATTTTATTTATTTTATTTTTAGACAGAGGAGAAGGGAGGGAGAAAGAGAGGGAGAGAAACATCAATGTGTTGTTGCCTCTTGCACTCCCCCTACTGGGAACCTGGCCCACAACCCAAGCATGTGCCCTGACTGTGGAATCAAACTGAGACCCTTTGGTTTATAGGTTGACACAATCCAGGGAGCTGCACCAGTGAAGGCCAAAAGTATTTTGATGGTTGTCACATGGGAAGGGGTTGTGGGGGAATGGGGGAAGAGGTGAGTGGGTTAAGAAGTACAAATAGGCAGCTATAGAATAGCCATGGGGATGCGAAATACAGTATAGGAAATAGAGTAACTAAAGAACTTATATGCATAACCAATGGACATGAACAAGGTAGTAGGGATTGCCTGAGGGGGTGGATGTTACTGGGTGAAGGGGGACAAAGTGAGAAAACTGGAACAATTGTAATAGCATAATAAATAAATTATACAAAAAAAAGAAAGAAAGAAAATATGGGTTTGAGTTTTCCAGATCTAAAGTATAGCGCTAAATAGTTACATTTTTAAAATGTTAATCATGTTTTGTTCACTTTTATCTATTTCATGTTTATTGATGTAACTTTTTATTATTTTATATTATGCTCATGTGTTTTAAAAATAAAAGATATTAAAAGAAGTCAATTAGGTGGAGAAAAATGAAATAAAATGCAAATCTAGATCTACAAAATGGAAAGCATAGAACTGAAATTGATAACTCCGACGATAAATATAAATGCATTCACATAATCTAAATTATTTTGAAATAAAAGTGGCTATTAAAACAGAAATAATAACAAGATATTGCTACGGTTATTGGTGAAGGTGCTATAAGAGCAGCTTTGAATACACTTTTTTAATCTAATATATGTGAAATGTGCAAAGAGATGAATCACTTGGCTTATCAATTCTCCTTCAAGAAATAGAAAAGAACATATAGGTCATAGCCCTTCTTGAGTATTGATTTATTCAAGTTTAATTATTTTGTGCATAATAACAACCCCAAAATTCTCAGTGTCTCACCACAACAAAGCTTTATTCCTCACTAATGACATATGTAAATTACTGATTTTTTTATGGCTCTGTTCCAGTCTGAAGTAATATTCCTAACTGGGACATTCCTTTTTGTATGCAGAAGAGAAAGTATTGGAACAACACCTGGCTCTTAAATCTTCTTTGCAAAGTATTGCACTGTATTTCCACCCACATTAAAGTATGTGAGTATTTCATATAGCCAAGACTGATGGCAATGGGGCAGGGGTATTTAATCCTTTTAGAGGGAAGGCAATGAAAAATGGAAAAAATAGTAAAATTTTTTCACACATTCCAACACACAATGACCCAGTTTAACGTGGTCTAATTACCTGTATAAGGCTGATAATTTGCCTTGTACTTCTCTCTCTTTGATCTAACAATTTGGTATTTTACTAAAAATTCTGTGTAAATTTGCCTCAATATATTTTTCTTCTTCACTATCATTATCAAAGAGTTATTCTTATGCTGTTGACCATTTAAAAAGTCTAAATGGACATAACAAATATGAACAAAATTATGAAAACTTGGTGTTATTTTTTCACTTGGAAAATGTTGAGCACATGGCTAATCGAAAATGAAATGGAGATTAACCCAAAATCTAAAGTTCTGTTTACTTTCCATCTTCTCTGTGCCAGTACAGGTATTATATACTTCACCTATATTAGAACATTTCATCTTCATAATAATCTTGGAAGCAGATTTTTTTCTATTTTACAATGATATCAAGACTCAAGATGTTATATAACTTGGTCCCAGATCAAAAACCTATATAGATATAGGAATCAAATTCCTTTCTCAGCTCTGACTATCCTAAATATTGTACAAAATATAGTATTTTTTAATCTTTTGAAGATCCTGATTTCAATTCTTTTTTTTTTGTTATTCAAGTACAGTTGTCTCCATTTTCTCCCCTCATTACTTCCCCTGCCACACCTACCCCCACCTTCCACCCTCAATGCTACCTCTCTTTAGCTTTGTCCATGGATCCTTTATACATGTTCCTTGGCAACCCTTCCCCTTCTTTCTCCCATTATCCCCCTCCCCTACATCCTTCTGGTTACTGTCAGTTTGTTCTTTATTTCTTTGTCTCTGGTTATATTTTGCTTGCTTGTTTATTTTGTTGATTAGGTTCCGCTTATAGGTGAGATCATATGTATTTGTCTTTCACTGCCTGGTTTATTTCATTTAAATACTATATGAAATATAGTATTAATTGAGTTAATTAATTTGGTTTGCTGTAGGAGTGAAATCTCAAAGTCTGAGTGACTTAACACAATAAAGGTTTACTTGTCATTATGCAATGTCTGATATAGGCTAGGTGACCATTATTTATTTTTTAGTTATTCCATCTGAGCACATACTTCTAATAGGAACAGGTGGGGAAAACAAAGAAGAAAGGACACATGAATGCTTAGCTCATTGATCAGAACTGGGCACATAACCCCAACTGGTTGTAAGGAAATGGAGACAAGCACGCAGAATATTTATTGAGCAGTGACTGCTTTTACTACTTATTCTAACCATAGAGGAAGACATTTAACCAAAGGGTAACACTTGTTTATACTTATATAAAATAAGAATTAAGAAATGAAATTTATAATTATTTTGTGTGTTAAAATAACTATTCCTTCAGAACCCCCAAATTATGTCTTTTACAGTGAATTAAAGCTCTGAGGATATATCAGACATTCACAAGTTTTGAATCGAGTCCAGAAAAAATACACATATTTTATATTCTGCTATTAACGTGAATTATGGTCAAGACGATATCAATAGAATAAGAAAAAATTATTGAATTTTTCATACAGCAAATTGTAAAGGCATTTCCAGATTATTCAAATATAGAAATTCTGAATTTCTTTACTAAAGCAGATGTGAAGCACCCTTACCTTTGACAAATATTTAGACTGTGGTTTCTAGGATTATTTAAATATAGTCTTTTCTGAATTTATTTTCATCTAATTCTACAATTCTAATATTTTTGTTTGAATTTTGACATTGAATTGTACTTATAATACTTACTTTGTTATGTATATCTAACATAGTCTGTTAAGACAGTATTATGTTAAGCAAGTCCAAGAAATAAATGAATCCATTTCTTCTCTCCATTGTGGTTATTCATTTATTCTCTTCTGATCATGTGTATCCAAATATAACAACCTCATTGAAAATAAGCTTAGGAATTAAGAGAACAAAATCACATCAGTTTAAGTGGGACAATGGCACTCTTTCTGTTAATCTCAAATTTGAAACTGCGATCAATGGCCCAAAATTCAGGCCAAATGAGAGAGGAAGTGGTACAGACACTATGAAAAACAGTAAGGAGGCACTTCAAAAAATTTAAAAAGAAGAACTACCATATGATCCAGTAATCCTACTTCAGGACATATATCTTAAGAAAATAAATTCACTATTTCAAGGAAGATATATCTGCTCCCCCATGCTTATTGCAGCATATTTTATAATAGCCAAGATAAAAACAACCTAAGTGTTCATCAACAGATGAATGGATAAAGAAATTGTGACACACATATACTGTGTGTCAATGGCAATATTATTCAGCCATAAAGAAGGAAATCCTACCATTTGTGACAAGTCAGTCAGTGAAAGACAAGCACTATATATCTCACATGTGGAATTAAAATACAAAAATAAAACAAAACAAAAAAACAAGCAACCAAGGTCATAGAAAAAAGAGATTAGATCATCTGTGGTTGCCAGCAGCAGGATATGGGCAAAGGGAGAACTGGATGAAGGTGGGCAAGTGTACAAACTACCAAGTAGAAGGTGAATAAGTACTAAATGAAATGTACAATGTGATGACAATAGTTAACATTGTTGTATGCTACATAGGAAATCTATCCAGAAAGTAAAACTTAAGGGTTCTCATCACAAGGAAACAATTTTTATTTTTTTTCATTTTTTGTATCTATATGAGATGATGGATATTAAGCAAACTTATTGTGGTGTCATTTCATAGTACTATATGTATTGATAAGGCAAATCATTATGTTGTATATCTTAAACTTATCAATGCAGTATGTCTATTATGTCATTAAAAGCAGAGAGGAAAAAAAAAGCATACACTCTTTTACCTTGATGGTTATTGCCAATTCACTCTCCAAAAATGTATTCATTTTGTTTCCATTGATTACCCATTTCCCCAGAAGCTTGACAAAATAGGACTTTATAACTTTACATATGCTGGGTGGGGGGAGGTGGAAGAGGGTATGAGGGATAAATGGTAATGGAAAAATAAGATAAAAAAAATTCAAAAAAGATAAAAAGAAATTACATATGTTGATTTTTTTTTTGGTATATAAGAGATCTGTCCTGAAAAAGTACAGCCATTTTTACTATAACCAGAATGGTTTGCACGACATCAATGTCACCTTGCAGCCAAGGAGAGCGGAGCGGACTGGAATGTGCATGTGTGAACAATGACAGCTTCACTGCCCTAGTCAGTGGGGGTTGTAGGCACCATTAAGTGAGAGTGTATAATGTATGGTTGTCACATTCAAAATGACTGAGCAAGTAGAACAACAAATCTGCATCAAATACCACATTAAGCCCAACATTCCTACAGAGAAACTATTTGGATGATTCAGAAGGCCATAGCTATGGGCAACTGGTGATTGGCAGTTTCATCACAACAACGTGCCCACTCATGCATTGCGTTTTGTTTAGTTTTTTTTGTGAAACATCAAATCACCCAGGTGCTCCCTAAAGCCAGATTTGGTGCCTTGTGACTTCTGGCTTTTCCCAAAACTAAAATCACCTTTAAAAGGGATGAGATTTCAGACCATCAATGAGATTCAGGAAAATATGGGATGGGACAGCTGATGGTCATTGGGAGAACTGTGTGAGGTCCAAAGGTGCCTACTTTGAAGGGGGCTGAAGAGTTATTGTCCTACATATAATATTTCTTGTATCTTGGATCTTCTTCAATAAATGTCTCTATGTTTCATATTACATGGCTGTAAATGTTCTGGACAGATCTTGTATATATGAACTACCTTTCAATACCCCCATTTTTAGCGGTCTTTTTCTTAATAATTTCCTTCCACTAAGGGTGGTCATTTGTCTTTTGACACTGATATTTCTCCTAAACAGAAAGTTTAGGGGAATAAATTTCACATGTTAAATTTTTAGAAATGAAAGAAAAAGAGGTAGAGTTTTGAATCTGAATGAGTGGTTTAGAACAGGTGCTCAAAGAACCAAGCACAATGAGTAGAACATATACCATATGTTAAAATGATATGATTAACACTCAGAATTTAAAGAGATCTAGCAGATAGCATTTGTTGTGATCACATCCCTACCCCCAAGCCCGAAGCAAAATATAAGAAGGTGTGAAATTGAAATGTTCATATTCAACTGAGTTTGGAAAAAACACCCATGACCAAAATGTAGTTGGGCCTGGGGTAGCATCTCAGAATCCTACAAATGAGTGTAATCCTACATTTTTTTGTATACCCACATTTTTATTTCTCCCAAGAAACTCTGCTTTTATTATAAGATTTTTTGGGGCACATTTTTATAAGAAGTATAAAGTAATGAAGGACTGCTCCCAGAAATAACATTGGGTTCTATGGGTTTAGGAGATTATCATACTAAAACTCACAAGTAGGTATGTTAAATTATGTCTAAATCTTCTGAAGCATTTTCAACATAATAAGACTTTGCTTCAAATGAAGGAGGATATAGTATCAAGTAATGATAATAAAGACATATCTGTAAAAACTCTATGTTATATACATAGACAAGTCAAGTGGAATTCATTAAACATTTTGGAGAATAGATTAAAATACACCCCCATCAACTTCAGCACATTAGCAAATGGCAATGAATGTGCCATAGCCCTAGACCTTTGCCAAAATTAAATCTTGATGTATTTATAATTTTATGCAGTTTGAAGATTTTTACAGTTTAACAGGACAAATGTAACCTGTAAAATTTGGATTTGGTTTGTGTATAATTGCATTTTATATTATTTAAAATTTACATTTTATTTCAATTTAGTGATAAAATAATGATAAACATTTAACTCACTTTTTTAATTGTCAGTTTTGTGAACTACTGATTTCAAGTAATACAATTTTTATTTTATCATATTTTTATGGCTTCTGATTTGAAATAGATTGGATCCCAATGCAGCAGGGTGTATATTCAGAAATGTCTAACACACGGAAGGTTAGGCTTTAGCCTTACTTAGTAAGTTTAATCATGAATGGAACAAATAATCTCACTCTGAAGCAACATCCCACATTGTGAACCCCCAAAATGTCCCAAGGTTAGTTATTTGTCCTATTTTGTGCTACCATTTTACTTTCATCTGTCTCTCTATCCTAGCACCTATCATAATAAATATTATTTATTTAAAATCTCATTTCACCTACTAAACAGAGATGTTCTTGGATATATTGTTTAGCTTTGTATCCCCTACACATTGCACATTTCTGGGTACCTAATCATCACTCAATTGCCTTTTCTCGATTGAACCGATGAAATGATAGTGGCATCCCAGAGTAAACCCTGTGAGTGGCCCCTACGTAGGTAGAAATAAGTGCTCACTGGTTCTTTATCATCAGGTTTTTTGCATACATTTCACTTTGGGAAGAGTAATGGCAAATCTATACCTACTTGATCAGTGTTGCACTATCCCTGAAAAACTGCAGGAGTAAAGAGAGATACCGTTAATGACAAGTTGTTTCTGTGAGCAATTAGGCTTCCTTTTCAGTTCCCAATGGCTGCAGTGAGATGATAATATATAAGCTTAGGTTCTGTAGGTTCAGGAGATTAACATTCTAAACTCAAAAGCAGAAAAAAAATGGTATATCCAATCGTAGTGTTAGATGAGGTTAGAGAGTTTGAACATTTGTCTTGTTAATAAACAAACTGGTTCTTGTAGAATTATAACATTATTTAAGCTTCTTATTGTTTCCATTGTGTTTTTCATTTGAAGTTAATAGAGAAGTTAGAGTCCCACAATGTTGAAACAGTGGACTGATATGGGAAATGTTAACCTACTTTATGAAATACATATCTCAAGTTACAAAATATCTCTAATTATTGGTTGCATTTTGGAAATTATTTAGTGATTTCTTCACATTTCTTCCATTCTCTAGTTAAAAATAATAGCATATATGGCACACATCTCCACTTATTTTAATAAATTTCACATTTTATTCAACTACAAGGTGGGCGGCCCCCATTTAAAGAAATACTATCTTGTGCCCTGGCTGGTGTCATTCCGTAGACTGAGTCCGGGTCTTCAAACCAAAAGGTTGCTGGTTCCATTCCCAGTTGGGGCACATGTCTGGGTTGCAGGCCAGGTTATCAGTAGGGGGCGCTTGAGAAACAATCACACATTGATGTTTCTCTCCCTCTCTCCCTCCCTTCCCCTCTCTCTAAAAATAAATAAATAAAATCTTAAAAAGAAGAAATAGTGTCCTGTTCATGTAGATAGATTATTGTCTAAATGGCAAAGATGGATATTTCATGACCTTTGTATATACTGTGTCTATTATAAATAATAAATACAAAAATCAATACCATTATCTCCACTTAGGTGTAAAAAGTGAGGTGCAAGGATTTTGAGTAATAACCTTAAGACCATATAGTTAATAACAACTGTGAGATACAAAACCAGGTAAGTTTGATTCTTTCCCATTTTCTACATTGTGCTATCTCTTATGAGAGCAGGTATATTAATGAGTCATGAAAACAATTGTGAAATTGACAAAGCAATTCACTGCTGGGTTGGACCATGTACTCTCTTAGCACTTACAAGGAGAGAGTTCTAATTACACTTGTCAATATTTACTAAACAAAAGACCATACTAAAACCATTATCTTTATCCAAGAAAATATACTACAGGCCCTTGTCAAGTGTATAAGGTAGGTTTATACATGTGCTTTACTTTGTTCCCCAAACTTGAAACTATGAATAAGCCACCTGTCTTTCTATCTGAATAAATGACTGTGGAAATAGGAAAGGAAGGAGTCCTAGGCATTCATTTGATTAATTAAAAAACATTCAATTATCTAGATGTTGTCAAAAGTATGCATCTGAAATGTCACTGGAAAAAAAATGATTTTTTAATTTCCCTTTCAACCCAAAATGTGGACATTGCACTTTGGGATGGTATACTGAAAAAGCAATAGTCTCAATAGGAGATTTTGTAAATTTTCTTTTTACCTTTGAGAAGTGCATTTCCAGCTGCACTAAAATGTGTTGGACTTTTTTCTCTACCAATGAAAAGGAAATTATTTTCACTTCACATAAACACAGTAAGCATAAAATCATATAGCATATGATATATAAACTTTCTCACTGAGCTAAACAAAAAACAAAATTTGTTAGATTATATGTTTGTGGCTGTCCATTTCCTTTCTTTTTTTTCCTTGTCCCCCTCTTCCTCCTTCTTCTTCCTCTTCCTTTTCCCCTTCTCCTTCTCCTTATTTGTTTTTATTGTTGACTTCATTACAGATGTCCCCATTCCCCCTGCATTTGCTCACCTCTACAACACCTCTGCTCCCCTTCCCTCTGGCCATCACCACACTTGTCTGTGTCTATGGGTTATTAATATATGTTATTTGGCTAATCCTTTCATCTTCTTTCCATCTTCTTTCTAAAGAAAAACTTTAAGAATTTTTTCAGAATGTTCTTTTATAATCCTTTTTCATATAATTTTTGTGAAATGGCTTTTAATAGTCTATGTATTTCCAAAAGTTTTACTTTTTGAGTTTAATTTGTGTTTCTTTTGGTCCATTATTAAACCAGTAAATGGCCTAAAGATCATCTACTTTTGTTTCTCTTTGGTGGTTTGATAAATAGGATTTGGGATTTGCTGTGCATTATTAGTTAGCTGTATTACAGCAATAATACCTTTTCAACATAACCATATGGTTGCTGAATTTATGGTCCAAGGGAATAGAGGTCAATTCAAAGCAAGACATGATATTTCTTTTAATCCACCTTAAAATCAATAAAAATTGTATAGACCACTTTACAAATTAGAGTTTAGATTTTGAGATAAATGAGTAGTTGTATGTGTGGATTGCAGCACCAGATATACAGAGCATTGAGTTAGGTCCCTGCATGAAAATGTATAAGGAACATCTGGGCATTTCAGCATCTATCTCAGACTCCATTAACAGAAAATTACTTAATGCATTGAGTCATTCCAAGAAGAGAGGAGAATCTGTAACAGATCTGATTGGGTTTGGAGCCATTGTAGATCTTCACTAGATCGAAGTAACTCTATTGTAGATCAAGCTTTTATGGTTAGATAAGCGATAAAACCAGCTCTATAAGCACTGGTAGAGATGCATATTTCAGATTTAAAGAAAATTATAGGGTTATTTTTTGTCATTTAGACAAAAAAATAAAAGAAGCCTAGTCTAAATCAAGTGTAGGGAAGGTTAAGCATATTTCAGGCAGGGCTATAGGAGTAGGATATAAGGA
Source organism: Mormoops blainvillei (assembly GCA_004026545.1). Lineage (NCBI taxonomy): Eukaryota > Metazoa > Chordata > Mammalia > Chiroptera > Mormoopidae > Mormoops > Mormoops blainvillei. The sequence continues at coordinate 519,903 of PVJD01000127.1, read as the reverse complement.
ATGAGAGGAAGGGAGAAGGACACATGTTCTCCATGGTTTTTGGCTTGTAAGCAGGGTAGAATCGGCATCGTTGACTAAGGTAGGAAATAAGACAATAGACATCAGTTTGAGGTAATGTCATCAGAAGCTGTATAAGGGTAGGAATAGTGGGTTCCATTTTATACTTATAACATTTGATATGTCTCTAAGACACATCCAGGAATTTTTCTATTAAGAAGAATATTATATGAGTCTGAAATCTTATGAATCTTATGACTGGTGATGGAATGACTGATAAAGCATAAGGACAGACACAGTCTACTAAGGAAGATGGGGAACAATGAGAAACTGTAGAAGGTAAATACATTTAATGAATCTTCTCAGTTCTCTATGGGAAAATAACTTTTTAGTTGAGTAATACCCCAGAAACTAGTATGAAGTAGAAGTTATTTAATATATTTCAAGAATCTCACTAGAAATAGTATATGAGTCTTTCACAGCTGTTTATAGCTTTTGCTGGGTTGAAATCTTGGGTCAGCAAATATTATGTGAATTTTTACAAGGAACTTAACCTCTAAGCTATCATTTCTTCAATCAAAAAATTTAGATAAATACTTAACCTTTGAATTATGATTAAGAAGTATAAGTTAATAGTTATAGAATAGTCACATTGGCATAAATTACAGCATAGAAAATATATTCAATAATATTTTAATAACTATGTATGGGGTCAGGTAGGTACTTGAAACATTAGGAAACTGCTTTTTAAAGTATATGATTGTTTAGCCTGAAGTATATGATTGCTGTACACCTAAAAATGATACTTGTACAAAATAGTATTGAATGTAAACTGTAATTAAAAAAATGAAAATAATAAAATGATATATACATAAGCATTTTTAAATGGCAAAAAAATAAATAAATAAAATTTAATTATCTTTACATCTAAAATATGTAAAGTAATTACAACAGAGCTTAGATGGATTTACAGATTTATAGATTATTTGAGAATAGCCTGGGAGAAAAACATATAGTGAAATATTGAATTTGTTTGAGTGATCAGATAGCTTGTCCTTTGGCATAAAAGATTAGAGGTAGGTATACTATCTAAACAATATGAAAATATATTTCTAAAGCATTGACACTTTTTAGCATCTTCATAAATCCCCTAAGTGATATGTACAAACATAGTCACCTTAGTCCTCTATCCCTGTTCAGTTTCTAGTCTAACAAGGATAGTTCAGTGCACCCGCCTTCCTTTCAATAGTCATCTCCAGTTGAGAGTGCTTACTCCCTCCCCTGTGAGTTAAAAAAATAGCATTCAAAAGTCAGTAATTTGCCAGAAGTAAATGTCAATGGTAATATCTTTTTATAGGTCTCTAGTATTTTTAGACCAATGTGAGAGTGAACACAATCAATATAGATTTGTTTTTACTCCTACTCTATGTGAAATGAATAAGGGAAAAAGTATTTGTGCAAATTATGCAATGAAACAGGTTTGAATTTCCATCATCTTGCTTAAGGACTACTCTTCTTCAGGGTTACTACTATAACCCTGTTATAGTAATAACTGTGTCTTCTTCAGAAACACATTTCAGTAATCTTCTGGGAAGGAAGGTTGCCAGATAAATAACTTCAGGGTGAATAAGGTGATGCTGAGCTTAGTTATTAGGATGGTTGAAAATCATCTCTTTCTGAAGAAAAAAAATCAGAAGGATACTTATTGTTACTACTACAACATAAAAAATGGTTAGCAATGGAAATAGAAATTCCAGGGTTCCAGTTTGTCTGTCAAATCATTCCAGTATCAGAAAACATGTGTTCACTCTGCCAAGTTAGTATACAACCAAATAGTGCTTGCATTCATGAGCAATGTGAAGCTTAAGACCTTGACTAGATATGGGCTAATCTAATGGCCCAAACTGATGATTAAATGTATGTGGATATGGTATGATAAGATATCTCTTCTCAAATAACATATTTTTTGTTTATTCCAGGGCCATCTGAGGGTAGTATATATCAAACCAATACAAATGTGTGAATTTCAAGTTCAAGCTAAGAAAATAATTCTTGATAAGGGAGTCTCTCTTCTGCTTGAGTATAAGAATGGCAGAACCCATACAAAGTTTTAACGTTTCTATAAATATCACAGGATGGAGTCAAAACTGAGGAAGAGAGAGAGAGAGACTGGAACAAACAGCAAAGGGAAGGAAGGAGGCCTCCAAAGGTCTGTGCTCTGTCAGATAAGTATTCTGACTTCAAGTGTCATCAATGAGTGAGAAAAACCCTGTAAATCTTTAGCGATTGAGACATTTTTATTATGAAGTTTTATACCTGAAGCAGTACAAACACACTGTTTTAACATGTCAGAATTTTAATGTTATCATTCTATTGAAGGAGAAAAAAATATACATGAATAGGTATTGATTTCCTGACTGGGTGTTATTTGGCATTTTATCTGGTATTAGTGACTGATAGCCTAGCAAGGGATTTCATTATACTGTTTCTTTCAGCCTTATGCAGACTTTGATGCCAAGTCTTTTTATTGGTGCATATAATCTAATGGACTTCAAATTAAAAGCAATGAAAATCACATTATTCTGTCTACCAGATGAGATGTTATTAAGAGTAATGAGATAATGCTATCAAAGCTTCATTTCTTAATGTTTGGTTCTTAGAAACCAAGCTTTCAGACAAATAAAAACTGCCATGAGTTATTAGTCATTGTCATACATGAATACTGATATATTTATCACTGTTCATTAAAGGGATATCATCTCTAATAGTTTTTTTTTTCCTCCAATAGTGGATGTACAAAAGAGGAAAGATGGTAAAATGAGAGTGTCCACACAGAGGCAAAATGTGTGTGATTGCATTGATTAAAAGTATGTGCTACCTGCCCTGGCCAGTGTGGCTCAGTTGGGTGGAGCATTGGAGTGTAGTCCTGTGCACCAAAAGGTCATGGGCTTGATTCTCTGTCAGGCACATACCTAGGTTGCAGGTTGGTCCTGGTTGGGGTATGTACAGGAGGCAACTGATCTCTTTCTCTATCTCTATCTCTATCTCATCTCTATCTCTCTATCTCTATCTATCTCTTTCTCCCTCTCTCCCTCCCTCCCTCGTTCCCATCCTGTCTCTCTCTAAAACTTAATGAATATACCCTCAGGTGAAGATTAAAAAAAATAAAAATCTATGTTACTCGGAATGCAACAGATTGATGTTTCTCTCTCACGTCTCTCTCTCTCTCTCTAAAAATCATGAATATGTCATCAAGTGAGGATAAAAAAAATAAAAGCCTGTGTTTCCCGAAGTCTGATGATAATTTTATTTCTATAGTATGTATGTATAAATATGTTTGATCATATTTGCTGAAATAAAGCCATCGTTTGTTTTTACACCACTGTGCATGTGCGGCACACCTAAGACGTAATAAAATTAGGTATTCTCGGTAAGAATACAAAATTGAATCATATATTTAAGAGTAGCTTATATACAGTTTATTGCAATACATAAGAATAAGCAATATGTAAAATTATTGTTCCAAGTTCATATTTTAGTGAAACATGGAGAGGATTTAGGTCTCCTGTTTTCTAATTTAGTGTTCTTTCACTGCAATGGGCTGGCATTTAGAAACCGACTGTATCTTTTTGTTCCTTTAGTTGTACATGATGTCAATATACTATTCAATTACTTATTTACCTCAGTCATGTTCTCATTAAACTACAACTGCATATTAATAATTGGCAACGAGCAATCTGGTAACCAAGTGTCCCTTCACAAGTTTCTCGGTTGCATGTTTATGGTCCTAAACACAATTAAGTCATGAGAACCAAAGGAAGGGATGGCCCAGTTTATTTCAAACTGCTTGAGACAGATCAGAATGGGTAATTATATAGCTCACAGTTTTTTCCTTTAGCATTAAAAAATGTAATACATAGCCAATGTATTTCTTAAAAGAAGACACTGTGGACCATTTGTACATTTCTAAGTCTTATTGCATTAAATTTCTTTTCAGGTTAATGGACTGTGTGTGTTGGGGGGAAATGTAACATTGACTTTGTTTTAATTCATAAGTTCTCTCTCTCTATATATATTAAATTATATATATTATATATAAACATATATTTTAAATTATATATATATATTTAAATTTATATTTTCCAGTGTTCCTTTGTTTTGACCAAGAGGGACAAAATACTAAGACAATTGACTCCTATGACAGAAATAGTATACCCTGAAATTTAGTTACCATCTTCACTCCTCTGAAAACAAACATCACTTAAATCATTTGTAGCTCTCTGTGCACATCTTAATTAGGGAATCTTCTTGTAATGACCTACTTTGTGCATGCTTACTGAAATTACCCTGTGCAGTGGCCTGTGGGGGCATTCCCCCCCTTTTATCATTTCTGTATATTAAAAATAGATAAAAATAACATATTAAAGTAGTTAACATTAAAAGAAGGCATGATATCTAAAGTAAAGGAAATATAATCAACTGGGATTTATGAAAAACAGATGATTAACTGAGGGCAAGACATGAATAGTGAAAAACAGGAACAAAAACTCCACAATGAAGCAAAACAGTGTGACAGCACCAGCTAAGAAATTAATGTGAACCAGAGATAATCACCACAGATTGCTGGGTTGTGATTTATTAGGACTGGAGTGGGCCTGAGAATTTCATTTTTATCAAATTCTCAGTTAATACCGATGCTGCTGGTCCATGGACGACTTTGACTGGCACAGGTGCATATGCAGTGAGACCCTCTTAGTCCCGCAGGCTAATGTGAAGGTACGAGATAAAATGATATTTGCAGGGTGAGACACTAAACAACAACAAAAAGGCTATAAGATGATTTATATAAATTGTTCAGCTGCAAGATGCAAATATCATGTCCAAGAATGCTGGACACATGATCATTATAACAATTTGTAGCATTAAGCATCATTACACAGCTACAATTAGTTATTCTTATTTTTCATCTGAACAAAACACACAATGAATATTTGCTGTGTGCCTTGCAGTTGGTTCAGAAAGAAGGTCCACTTCATTTGGCAATCCATTTAAAGAGTGATGTGCATGCTCTGTCACTGCTGAGCAGGAAGTCATTTCTAGGGCTCAAAGGGTAGGTAGGTCACCTCTCAAGTGTTACTGTTTATCTATGTGGCCAGAGGGTGCTAATGTCATACACTTTAAATACTTTAGTGACACAGCTCTTTGATTTCTTAAGGATTCCCAAATATAGCAAGTCTGCTGGCTGTAACCACTCTTTGCTTTTCCCCCACAATTTCTCAACTCACAAGGATCATCTTACTCTGTACCTTTATATAAGCCTTTAGGATTGGGAGGATCTCAATGTATATGCACCCGTGCTGTTCCAAGTGTGGTCCATGGACTGGCAGCAACAGCATCACCTGGTAATTGGTTAGAAATGCCTGACTAGTGCAGTTTGAAATTATTCGTGGTACTTTTTGTAGCCTTACTTTAATGTTAACTTCCAAACAAGGCTCTAAATAATTCAATGTGCTCTCTAGGTCTCTTCACCATCTGCTCTCTATTCCTTCAGCTTCCTCCACAGTGGTCTCACTGTTTTTACAACACAGTGGGCACAACTCTCCTTGTGTCCTCTGCACTTTTTGTTCTCTTTTCCCAAAATGTTGTATCCCCAGATTATCAACTTCAGGGGTCACTCCCTCATTTTACTTATATCTTCATGCAAGAGTCATTTTCTCTGTTAACATAACCTCATTACTGTATTTAAAATCAGAACAACTTTCCAACTCTCTGTCTTGTAATTCTTACATTTGTTTTTCCCCATAGAATTTACTGTCAAGTGGTTATCTCTTCATTTATCTATCTAATCTATCTATATATTTTTTCTTAATTTTCCCCAATGTAATTCTTTGACAACAGGGATTTTAATTGGTTTAAATTATTCCTAATGAGTAGAACTTTGCTAGTGACACAAAAGCCCCTTAATGACTGAATGAATACATACATTAATGAGTAAAAATGTGACATGTATACCAAACTTTCAAAGAAACCCTTCCCCATAAACTTTCCTTCTTTAAAATTCATCAGAGTATCACTGGAAAGAAATATGATGACACCAGCATAACAAGAAATTAAGAATTTTAGCTGCTTTTCTCTTTTGATTACATGTGTTCATCATGATACATATTTAACATATAAATTTTTCCTCTAAGTCAATATTTTATTGCTTTTGTTGTTATTAATATTGTTATTACTTGGAAAAACATACTGACACAAAATACATTGGTGTAGTTACAAGAAGAACAATTTATCTCTTCACAACCTTTCTCATTAGTATGTTAGCAATGTTTATTTACATTAATAAATCTAATTTTTCCATCATTATCTACTGTGAGAATAACTATTAACAAAACTGCAAATCATACATAAATATTCTTTAAAAAATCTCTAAAATATGAACAACAGCACTGGAAGTTAGTGTCTCAACGGTGCTAAGTGCAAGCTAAAGAATATTAGAAAGCAAGGCAAATCATCTTTCTTAACTACCATATGCAAATGGAAAATTCATATTTTTATGCTATATGAAAGAAACATATTGATGACAGTTTCTTTAAATAAAAATATAGGAAATCTACATAAGTAAACCCACAAAGATAATTTTCAGTATGTCACCTTATAAGAATACGTTCACACAAATGCACCCATGCACACCCATTCAGTCCCTTCTGAATTATTATCCTTGATGAAACAAAAGTTTAAATGATTATCTCACTGCCATATTTTAATGAATAAATTACAGTATTATCAGTTTTTATTGATTTGTTTCCTATTTTATCTGGCGGAATTATATTTAGCTACATGAAAGATTTCAGTCTCTGTACTGAAGAGAACCACATTAAAGCCATTTGCTGGGGACGTCAAGTGGTGTAAACTTGACTTACTGTTCAGAATAATGACAGCATAACAAACCACTTGAGTTTTAATTTTCAGTTAATACCGTAGGGTTATGACTATTAAGATAACTTATCAGGCATTAAATAGAAACAGTAAATTAGTGTTAGGAGAAAGCACAATGTTCATTTGAATGTTTCATAACAGAAAGCATAGGGCGTATAGAATGAAGAGATTTAGATGAAGCCCTACCTTTGGTCCCATTTTAATTTGGTGTCTGTGGAGAATCTATTTAATGATGGTTAAATCATCAGTAGAAAGTTATAGTATTTTCAAGCCTATCTTACTCAGAAAAATATTTTAAGGATGAAATCAGTTGCACTAAGCAAATATCTGAAGGAAAAAATGAACAAATAAGGAGGATCCTGAATTCTGTGTAGGTTGAGGATAGATAGTAGCCTATTTCTAATTCTCAATATGGAATGCATTTTTTTTCTGCTTGAAAGAATACTTTATTTTATTTTACTTTATTGTTTTTAATTTGTTTTATTGTTACTCAAGTACAGTTTTGTCCATTTTCCCCTCACCACTCCCCATGCCTCTCCCATCACCACACCTGCTCCATCGCACCCCCTCTTGGTTTTGAGTCCCCCACATATGTTCCTTGACCACCCTCCCCTGTTTCCTCCCATCTTCCCCTCCTCACTCTACTCTGTTCACTGTCAGTTTGTTCTTCACTTCAATGTCTCTGGTTACATTTTACTTGTTTGTTCTGTTGATTAGTTTCTACTTAGAGGTGAAATCATATGGTATTTGTCTTTTACCTACTAGCTTATTTTACTTAGCATAATGCTGTCCAGATCCATCCATGCTGTTGTGAATGGTAGGAGCACCTTCTTTCTTTCTTCTGTGTAGTATTCCATTGTGTAAATGTACCATAGTTTTTTGATCCACTCATTGATTGATGGGTACCAAGCTGCTTCTAACACTTGGCTATTGTAAATTGTGCTGCTATGAACATTGGGATACATAGGTTCTTTTCAATTGGTGTTTCCAGATTTTTAGGGTATAATCCCAGCAGTGGAATTTATGGATCAAAAAGTAGTTCCATTTTTAGTTTTCTGAGGAAATTCCATACTGTATTCCACAGTGACTACAGCAGTCTGCATTCCCAACAACAGTGTACTAGGGTTCCCTTTTCTCCACAACCTCGCCAGCACTTGTTGTTTGTGGGTTAGGTTAAGATGACTATTCTGGCTGGTGTGAAGTGGTATCTCGTGGTTTTAATTTGCATCTCTCTGATGGCTAATGATATTGAGCATCCTTTCATATGTCTCTGGGTCCTGTGTATGTCCCCCTTGGAGAAGTGTCTGTTCAGGTCCCTTGCCCATTTCTTAATTGGGTTGTTTGTCTTCCTGGAATGGAGTCGTGTGAGTTCTTTATGTATTTTGGAGATCAAACTCTTGTCTGATGCATCATTGGCAAATAAAGGCCATATATGAGAAACCTACAGTCAACATCATACTCAATGGGCAAAAGCAAAAACCTTTTCCACTAAGATCAGAAACAAGACAAGGGTGTCTGCTTTTACCACTTCTATTCAACAGAGTATTGGAGGTCCTAGCCACAGTGATCAGAAAAGAAAAAGAAAAAAAAAGACATACAAATAGAAAGAAGGAAGTAAAACTGTCAGTGTTCATAGATGATATGATCGTGTACATAGAAAACCCTACAGACTACACCAAAAAACTACTTGACCTTATATGTGAATTTTGCAAAAAAGTGGGATACAAAGTCAATATTCAGAAATTGAAGGTATTCTTGTATACCAAATGGGATATTTCATTTTTGTATACCAATGAGATACCAGAATCAGAAATCAGGAAAAAATATCCCATTTGCTACAGCAATAAAAACAAAACAAAACAAAAACAAAGTATTTATGGATAATCCTCACCAAGGAGATAAAAGACCTGTATTCAGAAAACTAAACACTGAAGAAAGAAATTAAGGAAGGTACAAATAAATGGAAACGTATACTGTGTTCATGGATTGAAAGAATTAACATCATCAAAATGTCCATTCTACCCAAAGCAATTTATAGATTCAATGCAATCCCTATTAAAATACCAATGACATTTCATAGACAAAATAAACATTTCAAAAATTTATATGGAACCATAAATGACCCCGGATAGCTGCAGCAATTTTGAGAAAGAAGAATGAAGTCAGAGGGATCACAATACCTGATATCAAACTATATTACAAAACCATGGTAATCAAAACAGTCTGGTACTGGCATAAGAAAAGACACATGGATCAATGGAATAGAATAGAGAACCCAGAAATGGACCATGTCTCTATGGTCAGTTAATATTCAACAAAGGAGGCAAAAGCATAAAATGGAGTAAAAATAGCCTCTTCAACAAATGTTGTTGGGAGATCTAGACAGCTACATGTAAAAAAATGAAACTTAGCCACACACTTACACCACACAGAAAAATAAACTCAAGGTGAATAAAAGACTTAAATATTTCACAAAACCATAAAAGTCCTAGAGGAGAACATAGGTGCTAAAATCTCGGATATTCCACGCAGCAATATTTTCACCAATACATCCCCTAGAACAAGGGGTATAAAGGAAAGAATAATCAACATGGGATGCATTTAAATTTAGATTTTAATGCTAAAATGGTAGTAAAGAAAAATATTGGTTTATCCAAATCATAGAAGACTACTTCTCAAGTGTGTCCCTTGGAGCAGCAACAGCAGCATACCCTGGAGCCATGTTAGAAATATAAATTCTTGGGCTCCTAATCATACCTACTGAATATGAGATTCTGTGTATGGGGTCAGACATTGTATTAGTTTTAAAGAAGGTGCTGATATAACTTGAAGTTTGAGGATCACACCACTTTTTACATTAAATTGCTTAATGTCTTTATCTGTAGAAAGAGATGGTAATTTTCTTACATTATTTTTACTTTACCTGTAACAAAAGCTAAATAGCTCTGAAGGGTCTGGCCACTTCTTACTTCCCAAACTTATTCCACACTAAGATATCCCTGGCCCTCAAAGGTTCTGTCACATTGTCTTTCCTTCAGTTCCTGAATGTCACAAAACTGGGCATTTTCTCCCCTTACACTCTCCTCTTCTTTCCCAAACATTCTCCAGTTCTCAAGTCAAGCACTCTTTCCACATGAAACTCTTTTCTAATTCCCATATTAGATAATATCTCACTGCTATGACTCTCATGACTCTATACTTGTCCTTTCTAATAATTGTCATAGTTTATAAAGACCTAATTTTGTAGTTATCTGATGGTGTCTTTCTCACCTACAAGAAGGCATGCTGCACGTAATGTGGCTAAGCCTCCTTGACTTACCATTAAATCCTCAGTAACGAGCTCAGTCCTTGCACATGGAAGCTGATCAATAAATATTGTGGAATAAATAAACTGACACTCAACTGTACACTTTCAACTCACTGAACTGTAGAAAATGTCTAGAAAATGGAAGACAATAATAATAAAATAGAACAATTATACCTGATGCCATGAAATTCACATCTATAATTTAGTTCAGTTTGAACTAACAACTCAATTAATGTTAAGCTGAATATCTCAAATGAACCAAGTATTAAGGCATAGTTTGCTGAGGTTGAATATTTTTTTATTTATTTGGCTAAAGGGAACTAATTCATTTAGGATAAATTAGGCTGCAAATAACAACAAAAGCAAAGCAGCTATAAATGACCTTATAGAAGTGGAAAGATATTACCTTAAATATAAAAATCAAGAAGTGTGGTAGTGCTGTGTATGGCTCATTAATCAGCTTAGGTCATGATCAAAGATAAGATTTTTTTAAAAACTTTTTTAAAATTAAAAAAGAAATCCTCCCAGCATTTCTTATAGTATTATCCTTTTCCTTTAATATTGTCTCCTCATTCTTTCACAAACTGTCTATGGCTGTTTTTGTACTACAACATGAGAGTTGAATGCTTGCAACAGTGACCTCATAACTTTTAAAGCCTAAAATATTGACTATCTGACTGTTTACAGAAAAATTTTATCAGCCTTGACATAAACTGAAATATACATAGGAGGATCTAGTTATTCATTATCACACACCTTCTATATCTCAGCGTTGACACATGTATAAATTAGGACAAAACTAGTTTGTGCATTATGCAATTAAGTGACAAGTCTTAAGGCAGTTTGATTTATGTTTCATTTCAATTGGACTTCACAGAGATGATCCTCAACGCTTCAGATGTGACCACTTGAAAAAAAAAAACAAAGAAATAAAAGAAGAAAAACAGAAGTAAATAGAATTTGTTTCTAGTATATCTTCTAGGAAAAGGCTCCTTCTTCCTCTATTGTACAGTTTTCTAATTAAGTGTCCACAAAGACAATCATTTTGTCCATGATTCATACCCGAGCTTCTCTCTTTAATGATTAAATTAAGGAAATGAAAGAGGAGAATATGGTACTCTGAGACCTCTTAATAAGTTAGAAGGTATGACTATATTGGTCTCTATGTCTTTTATTATGCATTTATTCTTCACCTAAAATTCATTACCAGTGGTTCAGGCCTTAGCTCTAAGACAGACATGAGAAGTAGTACTTCTTTTTTCATTTGTTTATCATCATAATGTGAAACCCCAACCACTGTTTTTCCCACTAAATCATAATTATTATATTACTAAGAATAATGAACAAATTAAGCATGGCCAAAGTATATGATAATTTATTGTAGTTAGGTACTGTTGTTACATACAACTGAAATATGCATGAAAACTGGAATATAGAGTTAATTATCTGATACCTGGTGTAACCACTGTGAGGTATTTATGAACACATAAGTGACTGAATGTCTAAATGTTTTTATTAGACTTTTAACGTTGATATATTTAATTTTAACTATTCTTATAATATATCTCTGGGATTTCAATATTATGTCGAAAAATCATTATATATGATTTTTGAATTTCATTTTCCTCACAAGAATTCACAAAGAAACTGAAGCTAAAATCATGAAGACAGTGAGATTTGGCACTGAGAGTCCAATAAAAAAATCTAGTTGTAAAATATGCTAAACTGTTTCTACTTAGGTTCAGTTGCTTATAAGTTCATTACATGTACCTCCTTCAGTTTTAAATCTGAACTAAATACACAGACATATCAATAGATATTTATGTGTTATGATGAGGGCAGTAACAATTTATTATTCACTTTTTAAATATGCACAGTTAAACTATAGAGCACTTGTTAACTACTTGTTAACTACTTGTTACAAGGTCTCTCAATCGTGGCATGGCTTGTTTATTCAACAAACACTCATTTATGCTTGTATCTCAACTAAGTTTCAATAATTATTCACAAATATTTGTTTCCACCCAAGTTTCTTCCATGAGTTCAACACTCATATTTACAACTATACACTGAACAGTGTCATGTGAATATTTCAGGGAATACAAACTTTAATATACTTTAAACAAAAATCATATTTCTAGTTCTCCTTTCTTCTCTAATGCAAGGACAGAACACCAGCCAACTGAGCTGGCATTCTGGGAGACCCTCTTCAACTTACCAAATTCATTAGATTGAATCTTATTAGCTTTCAGTTCCATCTTGTAGGTTTTGTCCAACTATCAAAATGTAAGCGATTTTCCATCATTTCTTACTTATACTTTTTGAAATAGGTTCCTATTTGCAGTCTCTAGCCTTGCATTCTTTGAGTGATTCTGCCTCACTGTTGGTTGCTTAAAAGATGCATTTAATCACGTTATTCCCTCACAAGGTACACCATTACCGTTATTAGCTGTAAGCCTCTTATGCTTGCCTTTCCAGAATCCTCTTCATCCATCCTGTGCACCCTGTACTGCAGTTATTTTCAACTATTACAGCTCTCAGTGTGTTGCCACGTTCTCTCACTTCCATGGGCCTTTGCTTAAGCTCTGTCTTCTCCGGCCCTCTTTCCCACCTTTCTCCTTTTATATTCTATGCCTGAAGATATATGTTTTCCTTAAGAACCACATGTCATCTCACATCCACTTTCTGATCCTTTTAGGGCATGTGACATGATCTTCTACATAAGCACACATTAAATATTTATATTTTATGCATTTCTATTCTGAATTGAGCATCCACAGGGCTTCCTCTTTTAAGAGCTTTACGGAATTGCAATGGAGAACTGGGAACCTCATTTGTCAGATTCCTCCCTTTACAGTTCTGGTTATGAGTTTTTCCAATAAGAAAAACTTTTGGAAATTTGGAAGGTAGGAAAGAAGGAAGAGTCATGATTCTCTCATTACAGTTACAGTCAGATGTGTGGGGCTTCCCAAAGAGTTTCTAAGAACTACCCACTTTGCTGCTGCAGACAGTGTTGATGGGAGTTTCTTAGAGATTCCTAAGCAGCTTTGCATGGAACTTTTGAGGGTGATTTGACTCAGCTCTTCAGGGTCGATCACCAGTGGTTTGTATGCTGCACCTCTATGATGGTTTGTGTCTACATCATCTAATCTGGAACTGCATTTCACAGGATTCTCTCTTCTGTTGGGTTCTAAGATGAATTTGACCTCAGGAGAAATGCAGTGAGATCTGCAAGGTGAAAGCGAAGCTGCATTCATGGATATTTGTGACAGGTCAGTTTTGGCTCATGCCCTGGATCAGCTTGTGTTGTGATGGTTCCACTGACTCACTTTGTGGACATGAAACAGCAGCCCAGCCTATAGGGCTCACAGTTTCTTCATTCTTTCAGTTTCTCTGAACCCCCAAACAGATGCATGTTTAGCTCTCTGATGACGGTCATCAACATCTCTGTCAGGCTGCTCATAACATAGCTGGAAAGGATAGAAACCATGGGAGGCCCACATGGGTTCCAGCTCACCCTCAGGGGTTACAGTTGATCCTATGCATTCTAGTTTGTTCTTTCTCTCTTCTACTCTATATTCATCCTTTCTTTTTGACTTCCTGCCCTGCTGACACTAGCCTAGCAACTGACATAGAAGCAATTGCTGGATATAAACCAGTTAGCAAGCTTCCACATTATACACGGTCAAGTCCATTTAATAAAGTTCTTATTGTATATCACTGCTAATTCATTTGCTTCTTGGATGAAACAGTGACTAATATGTTTTTTGATCTACAGTGGTAACTTTGCTCACTCTAGTCCCCTCAGCTCTTCACATACCCAGTGATTTCTACATTAAATACTTTCTACCTGGAATTCATGCAATGATTTCTGTTTTTTAATATTTTCCTCTTAACCTCAATTAACATATTAGATTAGCACTTGTATTATTTAAATGATCCTTAAATCTCAATATAATTAGAATTTTCTTCACATGGAATTAAAAAGATCTTGATTAAAATAAAAATGTTATGGTTATTATTCCATGTAGTCAAAATTGGAGAACATAACTTATTTATATGTGTAACTTTAGTGTCTAATATAGCTCCTAATAAGTGTTCTAAATATAATAAAAAGATGGTCTATAGAAGGTAAAATCAATTGATCATCTGTAATGAGTAAAGAAAATACAGGGAAGTAAATACTCTTCCTGCTCACACACACACCAAAAAATGTTAGAACCTGTCTGAGAAGAAAAACTCCAAATATTGAAGAGCACACAATAATTATAATGTAATTAAACACATACAATGAATGATAAATTATACATGCACACTTATCAAAGTTGCAATAGTTAATTATAGAATTGAGTTTGAGGTTAAAAGTAGTAAAATAAACATTATAAAGTATATGAAATTAAAATCATATAACCTTAATTTTGTGGGTCTCCTATGAATAACTTTAAGTCTACCTATGTCCATGTCTAATTCTGAGAGCTTACCTTATTGAATATCAAAAATAAAAATCAAACAGACAAATTTAATAAGTTACAGATAACAGGAAACACTTCTACAATGCACTAATAAGTAATATAGAAATTTACTGAATATTATTACTTGTCATATACTCAAATTTATATTAAATTTTTATGTTTGATTCCCTGTATATCAGCCAGTCCCCTCATTTTTTTCTCATTAAAGCCAGGCCTTAACATTGAAAGAAGACCGTAACAGTTTTACCCCTGGCTTTCTAGCATCTGTTATGAGGTAAGAGGCTTTTAGTGTTCCAGGAACCACCAGATCGAATCAGGTGAGACTGGTCTGAGAGTCCTAAGCAGACACAGTTAGTAGTTGAATGACCCCAGATTGAACTCAAGAACACAGGGAAGCCAATATTCCTGGACTTAGAGCAGCAGAGATGCCATTTTTACCACACAGAGACCATTAAGAAATGGAACACAAGCAATCCAATTAAAAAAAGGATAGGCAAAGGACTTGAACAGACACTTCTCCAAGGAGGAGGAGGGCCCAGAGACACATGAAAAAATGCTCAACTTTGCTAGCCATCAGAAAGATGCAAATTAAAACCACAATGAGATACCACTTCACACTGGTCAGACTGGTCATCATTAATAAATCAACAAGCAACAAGTGCTGGTGAGCATGTGGAGAAAAGGGAACCCTGGTGCACTTTTGGTGGGAATGCAGACTGGTGCAGCCACTGTGGAAAACTATGAAATTTCTTCTAAAAATTAAAAATGGAACTTCCTTTTGATCCAGTGATTCCCTGCTGGGACTATATCCTAAGAATCCTGAATCACCGATTCAAAAGAACCTATGCACCTCAGTGTTCATGGTTATTTACACTAGCCACATGCTGGAAACAGCCTAAGTGCCCATCAGTAAATGAGTGGATCAAAAACCTGTGGTACATTTGCACAGTGGAATACTACAGAGCAGAAAGAAAGAAGGAACTCCTAACCTTCACAACAGCATGGATGGAACTGGAGAGCATTATGCTAAGTGAAATAAGCCAGGTGGTGAAAGGCAAATACCATATGATCTCACCTATAAGTGGAACCTAATCAATTAAAAAAAAAAAGAAGAAGAAGAAGAAGAAGTAAATAGAACCAGAGACTTGGAAATAAAGAACAAACTGACTGTGACCATAGGGGTGGGGTGAGGGGAATAAAGGGGGAAAGAAGGGGAAGGGACAAGTAAAGGGCTACAAATAGAGGATTCATGGGCACGGACAATGTTGGGGAAGATTGACTGTGGGAGTAGGGGGGATGGGTAGGGGTGAACAATGGGGTAAAAGGCAGGACAACTGCAACTGAACAACAATAAAAAAAATGAAGAGTGTATCAATAAAAAAGATCCAGTGCAGAAAACAAGTGGACTCACAGGAGACAACTAAGTAAACTCTGCTAGATGGGAATATCTTTATTTTTTTGCCCCTTCCCGATTCCTTAGTTTAGATGACTTAGTACCAGGTATAGTCAGTCTGACTCCTTGAATTATAATTAATAAACATGTATGGCTCCTTTCTAACATCCTCTTTAAATTGAATACAAGCCTTAGTCCAGAGGAGACTATTCTGAACCTTACCTCCTATCTCCCTGTTGACTGAAAAATTAATCTTATTTTTCTCTGAAAATACCTGTTGCTTCAGATTTTGACTTCTCAGTGTGAGAGGTGTGGTGCTCACTGACTTTGCCAGGTAACACCATCATCTACCCCTACTGGCTCCAATATTCCCTATATTGACCATAGCTACTCAGATCTCTCTCATGGCATGGCTGTCACATCCAGTGCTCCCCAAGCTAGATAGCAAGTTAATCCTCCTGACAAAGTATTTACCTCCTATCATTACATATATTGCTAGGACTGTCAAACTACATGAGTTAAGGAAATGTTAGAACACACGATTAGAATACATTTTGGGGGGATAAGTGAAATACATCAGTATGACTCCATTAACAGTCTACAATCTTGATTAGATAAGGTCAAATGGATGTGGAAGGTTGATGCTATTCTGTGGCTGTCAACTATATAATGGTTCGTTTATTTGCCAACTGTACTCTACATTCTCAAGTACCATAGCACATGCGTTTGTGTGACTCAATGAAATATCTTCCCCTCTTATAATAGACATTTTAATAAACGTGAAAAAGGGGAAAAAAAACTCATCTCACATTCAAGCTCATTTGTACATGAGTAATTTTATGAATAACAATAAAAAATTAACAAAATAATCCACCTAGCATGAAGAGTTATAAATTTGTTCCAAACATATAGTGGTTGAAATTTTAGATACACTACAAAATAGGATTAATAGCTAGAACAAAGAGAAAGTTTTAAACATGTATTTCCTTAGGAATCATTCAGTTGTAATAATTTCTCTGAAATATATAACTATATACAACCACAATAGTCTAAAAGTAAAATTTTTCAAGTATTTTGTCCACATATTTTGCATACCAAAAATAATATATATGAATCCAACTTATTTTTTAAATTCCACTGAGATATTTGATGCATAATGATGTAGCATCCACATGTATTATCTTAGATGTTCACATAAACTTTCATGAGAAAGACTCAGTGAGTTTAGTTTCAGAAAAAAATTATTCCTTAAACTGTAATAATCATGATCTAAAAACACAAGACACTTTACAAGTCAAATTTTAACAATATATACTCCATTCACTATAACATATTCAATAAACGTTATCTTTAGTTACCCAATTTTTCTCTCCAATGTACATAGTCTTATTTATTTTTAAGCCCATTCTACTGAAGAAATATGGTTATTTTAGCTTTTGTAATCAACATACTCTGTCTTACTGTCTTCTAAATGGCTGTGGCTATTGTTTCTAGTCATTCTAAACCATGTGGTTATCTTGTGGTTTTGTCCTAATACTATAAAATGAGTATAAATATAACTGGATACTATAGCATTTCAATTTAGTACATTAGATGTTGATGGTTTAATGAGACAATACCTCAATCATTAATGGCTTGATATTTTAAAGCTTTAGGTTGGCTACATTTTAAAGCAAATTTCTTAGGGAATTTTAGCACAAGATCATGATCACCAATAAAACTTCCTGCTTACAGATAGGGAAATAGTACTGTCAGTCTGTAAATCTATCACACTGTCAACTGGAAACCTCTTTGAACCAGTCCATCTCTAGTTCTCCTCTTTTACCCCCAAACCAAATAGCTTTCTAACCTTATTTTTTGTCGAATGCCAATATAACACATCTCCTTTGTTCTATTCAATATCCTTGATTTCTCCCTCAGTTTCTATCACTACTATTCCATGCTATTGTTCATTTCACTCTCAGAATATTTCACTCTCCTTAAAGTTAGCATCTTTTTCAATACTTAGTTAAAAACTCATTTCTACAAGAATGCAACTCTGATAGAGAGAAATGGGTTAAATATATTACTTTAAGAAATAGAGAAGAACAATTTCCTTATTACTTAAATGTATGGATGCACACATGCTTCCATATTTGGCTGCATGAGGCACATAAGACTGCAGTAAATAATAGTAAACAGCTTGCAGTGGGTCTTATTTATATGGTAGCTGGCAACCAAGATTTGTCTTTTTACTCAATTATATCGATTTCTTCTTGGATTGTCTTGTTATGTACCCTACTGTAGGGGCGGTTCAAACTGGTCTTTAAAATATTATTTATACTGGCTTTTTACTTATACATAACATAATCAATTACCTAGCTGTCTTCCAAGAAACTGAATGCAATATAATCAAGTGTAGCTAGACCTATAAATATGAACATGTTGGCCTAGACTACATATTTTTAAAGATTATTATATGCCAAGCTTGGGGTACCTTTTTCTACTTTTTAAAACAAAAATATAATAATATATATTCAGAAAACTTAACAAGGATGGGTGAATCCTACATCGTGTTGTTATAGGTCACTTAAATTTTAAAATAAACAGTTAAAATTAACCAAAGAAGGTAATAGAACCTTAAATATTGTGAATGTAAATACCTATAGACACCTTAATCAAACTCTTCTCTCTTTTCCTTTTCTTTGCAAAAACAAAAACAAAAACAATAATACCCATCACAATGGAGTTAATCATGGATAATATCTTTACTTTATTTTTATCTATTTTACCCTTAAAATTCTAAATGAATTGTAGTAGTCAAGTTAAAAATGGTGAGAAAAGGGGAGGGCAGGGGAAAAGATTCTGTACCCTTATTCTTTCATTTTTATCATCATCGTTTTATCTACTTTTATTGGTGTTTATTTACTTAATATATTTTTATGTTCAGTCCACACAAATCATTATTACTGTCTTTCTCTTTCATTTGATTAGTATGTTTTTATCAATTCTATGCTTTCATTTTTAATCTCAAGTAAATTTATCACCCTATTATATTTCTCTTCTTTACTCATCTTCTTTTTTCACATAGTATGTACAAAACAACTGCCTGGCACATGCCCATCATTTTATTAAATGAAGTGAAAGATCTGGAATAGTGGTTAATAATATTAATAAATAAATATAAACCTAGATAGGGCTTTGGGAGTTATTTCTCTTGAAAAACTCAAAAAGTCCAGGAAAAGTCCAGCCATTGTTAATATAATGAGAAAGATTTGCATGACATCAGTGTAACCTGACAGCCAAGGAGAGTGGACTAGAATGTGCATGAATGAAAAAAGGTGACTTCACTGCGCTAGTCAGCGGAAGTGGTAGATGCCATTGAGTGAGCATGCCATTGAGTGGCCATTGCATTCAAAATGACTGAGCAAATAGAGCAATGAATCTGCATCAAATTTTGTATTAAGATTGAACATTCCTCTACAGAAACTATTCAGATGATTCAGAAGGCCACAGCTCTGGGCAACTGGCAATTGTCAGCTTCATCACAACAATACACCCAGTCATGCATCACATCTTGTGCAGAGATTTTTGGCAAAACATCAAATCCCCCAGGTGGCTCAGTTCCCTTACAGCCCAGATTTGGTACCTTGCAACTTCTGGCTTTTTCTGAAACTAAAATCACGTTTGAAAGGGAAGAGATTTTGGACCAGCAATGAGATTCATAAAAATACGATGGAGCAGTTGATGGCAATTGGGAGAACTGTGTGAGGTCCCAAGGTACCTACTCTCAGGGGTTACTGAGGAGTCATTGTCTTATGTATGTACAATATTTCTTGTATCTTCTTCAATATATGCCTCTATTTTTCATATTACATAGCTGGGTACTACCTGGACAGACCTCCAATATGTAGAGGGGTGATTATTCAAGCTGTAGTGATATTAAATAGTATATGAGAGGTGATTTTAGTAAGAAAATCATTAGCAAAATAAAGGTGAAGATAGTTAAATTTATTGTGTGCCCTTTATTTGTCCAACATTTGTGATATACTAAGGTTACAGAAATGCACAACATAAAATTCTACAACTAAAAATCAAAGCCCACTTTCATTCTCTCACCAACTCTATTTACTCAACCTCACTCTTAGTGGATAAACAATTTCAGGCCTACTCTCATTCTCCCTTCCTTTCTTTCTCTGTCTGTGTCCCTCATCTCTATATTTCATCTCTATCTCTATCTCTGTCTTCACCTTTATCACCTTTATCTCTATCTACCTATATCTCATCAATCTCTACCTCTATCTCTGCATCTCTGCATCTCTATCTCTCTTTCCATGTACACAGCAGATTAAGGCAGCAGCTTTAATTGGTGAGTAGTAAGAATTTTTAAAACATGCAATACCTGGCTATTTAGTCAGGGTCATTGACATCTTTTCCCTTATGTTGTCAAATGAAAGAAAGACAGCCAACTAAACAATAGCTATTCATTGTGAATGAAACAAAATATCAATTTTTTGTTCACGTCTACAAAAAAATGTAATATATTTTTTGGTGTGCTGCAGAATTTTGGTAATTAGCTTATGTGTGCCATTAGATGAAAGGTTGCAAATCACTAGATTAAGTTATATCCATATATGTCTATATTTGTGTATGCACACACACACACAAACACAACCTGTTTATTTATCACAAATTCTCTTAACCTCTTGCTTCCAAATCTCTAACTCACTTATATTTATAATAATCTTTCTTTTACTTCTTCTCCTTTGTTATAATATACATACTGGTAATTTTCTTATCTCTGGACAATATTTCCAAGTGACTTATTTCTTAGCTCTTCTCATTTTTTAGAAACAAAAGTTTGCAGTAGCAATTATACTTTCTTCCTTATATTTATCATTTTCCTCTTTTAAAAAAGAACCTTACCATTAAATGTATTTAAGCTGTCTGATATTAAACAAAGAAAGAAAAAAATTGAAAACCTTCTAAATTTCCCTTGACCTCATTTCCCTTGACCTCATTTCCCTCTTGAATTGTCTCTCCTCCACTTCACAGTCAAACTACTTGAATAAAGTACTTACACCAACTAGCTACACTTTCTCATTTCTAAGCCTCTCCTTGTTCCACTCCAGTCTGGCTCTGCCCCACTTCTGCCCCATATCTCATTCTAATGAATGAACTTCATTGTCATTGAAGTCAGTGATTATTTTTCATCTCCCATAGGCTTTATAGCCCGAACCTCTTCTTTGAGATTCAGAAGCATAATCTCTGTGGCCTACTTGACATTTCCTTTTGAATATCTTAAAGGCAACTCATTCTCAGTATGTCCGAAAAGGAACTCATAATCTTCCTATTTCAAATCCGGTCCTCTTATGCTATTACTAACCTCAAATAACCTAAACTTGCCTAGAAGCCATTGATAATTTCCCTTATCTTTTCCACCATATACCATTTAAGTGCAAGTTATCTTTATTAATTTCATTAAATTTGCCATGAATACCTGTGTTCCTTATGACTAACTTTTATACATATACCACTTTTCTAGATTTTAGAGGTCACCTAAATTCTTTAACTCAGATCCCATCCTCCATCTTCAAGGCCACCGGCATAGTGCCTTCTACCTCCTTCTCTATGACTCTGACCCTTCTTCTTTCTCATAGAGTTTACAAAACTCATGTAATTACATTAGGGCCACTCAGACAATCTAGGATAATTTTCCCATTTCAATGTTATTAGTTTAATCACATTTGGAAAATTCCTTTTTCACGTAAGGTAACATTTAAAGGTTACAGGGATAAGGACATGGATATCTTTGTGGGGGGTGGGCATTATTCAGCCTGCTGCAACCAGGTTATTATAAACTAGTATTCATTTAGCCTAAGTAATTGAAGTCAAACTCTTAACTTATATATTTCTTTCTTTATTCACCTCCAACATCTATCTTATCTCCATTACAATCATTTGCCACATTTTAACCTGTGTGACATTCCTATGAAGACAATTTTAGTTATATCTTAATGAAATAATGATTCTTCATTCATCTGAGAATATTGGCTATATTTTTTAATGTGGACAACAGGTCTTATGTAACTATACCTTTTCCAATGCATTCTGACAACAAGTTCTTCATCTTGACACTTCAATCACACTAAATCAATTTCATTCTTAAAGGTATTAAGTTCTGTAATGCCACATACCATTATACATAGTTTTTGCACATTTCTAAAAATTTTATGTATATTTAGAGAGAGAGGAAGGGAGGGAGAAAGAAAGGTTTAGAAGCATCAAGGTGATAAACATCAATTGACTGCCTCTTGCAGGCACCACCACCAGGATCGAACCTGCATCCCAAGCATGCCCAGAACCTGAATCTAACTGGCGACCATTCGCTTTGTTGTTCAATGTCCAACCAACTGAATCATACCAGCCAGGGCTTCACCAGACTTTTTAATGAAATTCTGTCCTCCCTTTCCTATTCATCCCTTGGATTCCAAGTTTTGTCTCATTTTCTCATTCCTAGTCTAAATAATCCACATTTATTGAGTGCCCACAATAAGCAGTTCAATGTACTAGGCACTGGGGAATCAGCAGAAAACAAACATAAATCTTTACTTGCCTTCATAGATCTTACATTCTAGAGGAAATATAGTTTCACATTTTTTCCCTCTGATGGAGAGCATTTTCTTGCTCTAGGTCAGGTTCCTGCATAAGTTCATGCATAATATATATTTCATAGCAACTTCAACTGTCTATAATGATATATTCATTTACATAAATATTTATTTGCTAGATATTATTAGAAAATCATAAATTGCATGAGGTAAAAATAAATTTTCTGTGTTTTTGCTTACCTTTTTCTCTCAGTATCCCTGACACATACTAAGAAACACTCAGTAAAAATTAGTTGAATGAAGAAAAGCAATTAATTGTACTCCATGTGTATTTTATACAAAGAGGCTAAATACAATTGTTGATAAGGTATGTGGATACAGAAATAAGTAGATATGATTTAGAAAGAATTAAACCTTTGAGGTTCGATATATGTTGATTGAATTACCCACTTTGAGAGAAATTATAATGGCTAATAGAATGAAGGATAAGACAGACATGACCTTTGCCTTTATGGGACACAACTTTCAAAGCACAAATCATCAACACCTATAAGGAAGAGTTAAAGAATTGGAAAAAGTCGGGGGGAGGTCAGATCGAGGATGGGAGGAGGGGATGTGAGTGATAGGGGGAAAATGGACAAAACTGTACTTGAATAACAGTAAAAACAAAAGATAAACAAACAAATAATGAATAAATAAATACTAAAAAAGGAATGTAGGCTGTTATATCAATTAATTGCTAGGGTACTAGTGAACACATTTCAGTCACATTTTCCTAAGGACTTTCTTAAAACAAATCTTACTTCTAAAGTACAGGTTCTTGGCCATTACGATCCCTGATCAGTACTGTTCTGGAAGACACTAGTATTCTAATACTTCCTGTCACTCTCAACACCAAATTGTTTTGTCTATTATCCTCTTATTCTCTTTTACCTTTCACTGACTTTGTGATTACAGTTACCATTTATCTAGTAAACCTTGATTGCTGAGAAATGGATGACTAAGTTTCCATTCTATAACCTCTTTAAAGTAACTTTCTATCCTCCAAAGGATAGAGAGCATTTTACAAAATTTAGTTTAGAATTTCCAACATTTTCTGTGATTAAATTTTTTTTAAAAGTCAGCTTGGCCATTGAGAATATTCCTCTGTTAGCGTGCCTTTCTTTTTCTTGAAAATGATAAGGCATATTTATCCTTAGGGTTCATACACTGTAGCTGCTCTTGTTAAAATAATACAATCAATCAGAAATAACTTTGTGATGACTCACATAATCTGACCTATAAATGTTTTTATTCTTATTTTAACAAATCTTGCCTCCATAGTTAATATAAAATATTTTAGACAATTGGAATTGATTACTCTAAATGTTTCTTAGGGTAGCAGATCAGTGAAGGAAAATATCCTCACTTCTAACATAAAGTTTTTAAAGGAGAAAAGTTAGGGAATATGAAATGTATTACCATCTCAAACCAGTGGAACTGCGTAGAGCAGAGGTAAAGCTGGGACTGACACTCACTAGGGAGTGGAGCCTTTAAAAACCTATTTGTTCTAGTGTTTGGGACTTTAACTTAAACCTTATCATCTTCCTCAATATGAATAAATGAAGCAACCTAAAATTGTATCTCGGTGGAAGCCAATTCTCAATAAAAGAACAAGAGAGGAAGGAGAGAAACAATTATTTAGATTATATCTCTAGATAGTCATATGAATTATGAATTAAGATACCCAGATTGTAAAAATCACTATTTTGGAAACAGGTTGAAAAATGAGAGAATACTGACTAGTTTATTTATATTTAATTAGAATAGAATTTTTAAACTTTTATTTCTATTATATATTGTTTGAGATTTATTTTTTAAAAATCATATGAATGGACTGGCAAGAACACAAATATGTTCTCTGTAATTTCAGTTAATTAAGCCAGTGATTTTTGACCTTTATCATTTCATGGAACACATAAACAAATTACCAAAATTCTCTGGCATAACAAAAAATAGGTGTAATTTTGAGCCATTCACACCAGATGGCTATTGTTGTGTTGGTGGTCACTTTTTTATTTGACAATCTAAGGGAAAAGAGGTCAGTGTGCTGACTAAATAATCAGGTGTAACATGTTTTAAAATTTCTTGCAGCTCATGGGTTGAAAACCACTGGGTTAGACCACAGTGGTTCTGGATTATGTGGACAGTCTCACTGAAAGGAAAACAGAAGTATAAGCAAACAAACAAAAACTCACAAATAAACACCCCCCCTCAAAAACTTAAGAAATTAAAGTCTTTTTTCCTGACAGACTGGTAGTGTGAATGTGTGCCTGTGGTAGAACTTGCTAAGTTCTGTATATATTTTGGTAGAGTGTACCGTGTCAATATGGAAACAAAATAATAATAGAATTTATTGACTAAAGTGCACTGCATACAAATATGGGAAATGCATGTTTCTTGAAATATTTTAAATATCCTAAATCTAAATGCACAAGGCTTCAATGTGACAGCCAGTGATTTTCTTTTCATAGTTGATGTAATGCCTTGAAAAGGAATAGTTCAGTGCCAGAGACTAATGATAAAGAGAGAAGGTCCAATAAATTTGGACCTTCAAGGAGTACACAGTCAATTTTTTAAATAAATAAGAATATGTGTCAAATTAGTATGTATATGTGTCAAATTAGTATGTATATAATTAGTGCTATCATAACAATAGTCAAGGTAGAAAATATATGCACTCTTCAAAAAAAAGAAAAATGAAGAAAAAACAACTAAGACTACAATAACATATCATTTAATGCTCACTAAATTGCAGTGATTCAGAATGTTGACCATAATAACCACCAAGTGCCAAAAAAAATACAGAGGAGAATCCCCAAAACAAGATCCCTAATAAGTACTACAGAAGTGGGGACTTTTAAGACCTGCTGACAAGATGAGGTTTGCTTTTAGCTTAATTGCATTTGATAAGCAGGTGGTATTGACATGAATAATGAGGACATTCTAGCAGCGAAAAGAGTAGTAGCTGAAATGCAAAGGCACAAGAGTGGTAGATAATGAAAGAAATGTTCAGGAGGACTGAAAGTAGAAGAGACTGAAGCAAGAAAAGCATAAAGCAGTAATCAGAGATTTCAGGTCAATCTTGTACAAGACGTCAGAGAAGAATTATTTAACATGACTTTACCATTAAATGAGTATACACTGAGTTTGTAAAATGAAATCAATGTATTTAACTTTATGCACTACACTTCAAATTCAGTTCATGCTTTATGTTTTCTCCTTTTTGTTAAGCATGCAATAAATCTAAAATCTCACACTATTTATTTTATTAATAATGGATTTACTCCTGTATATTTTTTATAAATTCAGGTATGAAAACAATCAATTATATTAATCAAATTGGTATTAAAAACCTTGAAGAAACTCACAGAAGAAGATTTTACTTTCCTTTTAATTCACATTTTCTTACTACTCACTAATTCACATGAAATGAACTCTTTCTTTTTTGATCTTCTCTTTAAATATCTGAAAGCAGGAAATGAGGATATTCTTATTGTTCTATCTCTTTTTTGAAGATCTCACTGTGTTCATCCAATTTTTCTCAGGAGTTTGGTGGTCATTTTCATGACCATTACTTTGAACTCTTTACTTTCACTAAGGTTTTACTTGTTCTTTTATTTGGAACACACTTCTTTTTATACTCATTTCTTTTTTTGGACTCTGTGTTTGTTTCCATGTATTAGGTATATCGACTGCCTCTCCCAGGCTTGAAGCAGAGGCCATGTGTAAGAAATGTTTTATGGGTCCCAGAAGCACAATCTTCCCTGGACACCAGGGATAGGTGCTCAAGAAGTATTCCCAGTGTGGGCTGCAAGCACCTGCCCACTGTAGCAGGGCTGTAGCTGAGACAGTGTGGTGGACAAGGCTGTCCTAATGTGGGACATTAGACCCATTGGTGTGGTGTAGTGATGGATGGGACTCTCAGTGGGGTGCTCCCACCTTCTCTCATAGGTTAGAGGGGGAAATCCAAAATGGTATCTGCCAGGCAAGGTGTTAGCAAGGTAGGGTGAGATTGTCATAGTGGTGCCTGCCGGTTTCTCTGTATCCTGAGAGTGTTCATCCCAATAGTTTCCTGCCGCTCCAGCAGATACTTTTGATTCGTAAGTGGCTCTCCCTCACATATGGTGTAAGCACTGCTTCCTGTGATAAGTAAGTCTATGCGAGCCCTTTAAGAGCAGGTTCTTTGCTCTCCATAGTTCTATGGTTTTCCCAGAGGTAATCTCCTTTAGTTCTCAATGCCTGGTAATTTTGAAGTGCATCTATCCAGTGAAGGATCTAAGAGTTGGGGTACTTGATGTGAAACACATACCCTTCGTTCATCAGGGAAAAGTTTTGTGCCCTTGAGATCCCTCTTGAGTGTGAATCGCTGAGCCTGGAGCAGGCCCCTCATTTGGTGAGAAGGTGTCTTCTGCCTTTCTTGTCTCCATGCTGACATTTTGTTTCTTGCTGTGAAGGCTCTGGTCATTCAATTTCCAGGTCTTTCTCAGAAAAATGTATTCCATATGTCATAGATTATTTTGTGCTCATGGAAGAGGATAAGTCCAGGATTTTCCTAAATAACCATATTAAAACACTTCGGGCAAGAAGTTTTTAAAGACAACTCCCTTCATCAACTTTTAACTGTTTTTGCTGAATAAATTATTCCTTCCTATCACCAGTTTTGAATAAATAATTATTTCTGATTCTATTTTATTTACTCAAGCCAGTGGCTCTGATTGAATTTCATTTAAAAAATGGAATTATATTAAACTTCTAAGGTTTGCCATTTTTTTCCTGATGGCAAAGTATGTATCTTTGAACTTTCAAGCAGTATTCAGCTTTTATTTTTTCCTACCCAGTTGGGGTTTTACTCTCTCTTATTTCAATTTTCATCAAGTATATATATTTATTCAAGATCAGAAGACTTTGAACCCAATATGAATTACTTATCAAGACAGTCTAAAATAATTATTCTGAAGGGCATAAATCTAGCATTTGTATATTATATAGAAATATTTCACAACCAAATTTCAACAGAGTTTGTTATTGCCATTTTTTAAATATTCTACATTTGCAAGAGTTTATCTGACTGCAAAATTCATATTCAAGTGAAATGTTAAGAAAATTATTGATTAGATAATTTCTCATTAACAAAGTTATCAATGCGATCAAATGAAAGTTGTTCAGATACTCAATATTTTGTTATATTAAAAATGGTAACTCAGCCAAGGGACATGTATGCATAACCCACAGACACAGATAACAGTGTGGTGTTGGCCAGAGGGAAGGGGTTGCAAGGGCTGGTGGAGGTGGGCAAGGCTGGGGGGTGGAGGCATCTGTAATAGTACAAACAATAAAAATTTCTTAAATGTTAACTTAAGTCATAGAATCCTTTCTTGTCCATGAAATTATAGCACTTCAGGAGTTATACTTGATACTGCAAGTTTTACAGAGTAATATTTAATTTACAAGAGAAAAAAAGAAAAGGGGGAGAGAGAAAGAACTAACACTGCATCATAAATTAAGACTTTTGTGACTATTCAAAAAAGATTTAGCTTTGCTGGTAATTCAGTTGTGAGGGGAAAAAAAACTTTCTTTTTAGATTCTACACTAGGATTCAAATTGAATTTTTTGCTTTAAATAATTATCTATTGCAGTAAATATAAATATACTGAAAACAAAGAGATAGGACAAGATAATTGCTATTTTTAAATTATTTTGAAGTTAAACTATTGTTGTAATCAGGAACATATTTTAGTTTATTTCTCTTGGTAAAAATCAATATCAGAACTATTTCCTGAATCATTTTCAGGAGATGCTAGCAGAAATATCTTCTCTTTTTCTTTATGTGGTAAAGCTTTTGTGTTAAGATATTTATGTGTTTTATTTTAACATATTGATATTGATATTTTTCTAAGTGTGATTAATGCAATGTAATGTAGTGTGGTTAACAATTTGACAAATATAAAATATATCATACTTAATAACAGTGAAAAAATTCTTAGACTAGTAGTGATTAATAAAAATAAGATTTTAAATAATATTCTCACAAAGCTAACAGTGATTGAATAGAAAACAGAAATAATTCAGAGTGACACAAAGAGCATAAACATTTTGAGTCAGTGAAAACTTATTTTATTGTTTTATGTATTTTATTCTAATCTGTGCAATGTGAAATAATGCAAGAATGCTTCTTCTGGAATTGTAAAAGGATACTCAGCCATTTGAGTGACCTATTCTTTTTATCTTTGTCTTCACCATCCACTGTCCTTTAGTTGTAAACTTTAAAGTGACTATTTTTCAGAGTAATAAGAATGGAAAGATGCAAACACTCATTATGCATGAATATGCTCTTACAGGCCTGCATGTGTGGTGCTTCATCCATAAATGTTTTTCTCGCCTTCAAATTTGTTTTTATTCGCTACACTTTCTAACTTGATTTATTACATTCCCACCTATTTGAATAACCACATTATAACCACACACTGATCTATAAGTCCATAGCAATAAAAATAGATTATTTAAAATATCTTAGTTGTGTTCATTGTCAGAAATATAGAGAGCAAAAAAGAACATACTTAATTTCACATCGCCAAAATACCTATTTAATTCTTTCAAGTGTGTGTGTGTGTGTGTGTGTGTGTGTGTAGAGACAATGGATCCTACCTGAAACCAGTTTCTAGCTGTGCTTGCCTCTAAATCATATTGGTAGACATAATGAGACAAATGCTTCAGACAATGATTGAGAAATATAAAGGTAGGTTTATATATTCAGGTTGGCTCATTTAAGTGAGATAAAAGGTGTTCAGTCATCCAATGGGTTTAAAAAAAAGAAATGTTAACAGTGCTGAAGGATTTAGATGAAGCTAGAGGACAGTTAGAACCTGAACGAATAAAAAGAAGGTGAAAGAATGAAAGGAAACATTCAGTTAGGAGAGCTATACATTTTCTAAACCTAAGAACTGGAATGTGAAAATTTTGTATTGTAATCCTTACTTTCCTGTCAAACCATCTTGAGATTTATGTGCTACTTAAAAATTTCACAATTTTTGTGTGATACATGCTTCTCAGATGTTATCATCAGTCTGTTGGAGTATCTGTGGAACCATGCTTAAATACATTTTGACTCAATGGCTATTCAAAGTAAATCTGTGATTTCAGAGTGCCATCATCAAGCAATTTGGTGCCACATACACACATACAAGTATATATACACATATATAATATATATATGCATATATACACACATATATAATATATATGTCCCTAATATATCAGTTATATAAATATAAAAATAGCTAACATATATAAGTGTTGGTAAATGTTTGTCATATCCTTTGATTTATGACCTATCTCCTGACTAAGACATAGTCCTTCCAAACTCTTTTATGTCAAGTATTTTATATGAAACACTTTATCTTCTTCCAACAGTGGCTGTCAGGTAGATGTAGTCTTTCTCATTTTGTAGAAAAAAGAGGTTAAGTAATTGTCTGAATTTACACAGTAAGTAAGTGCCAGAAACTGGATGCAAAACTATGTCTGTCTGCTCTCCAAATATTGAGTTTAACACACAGAAATCCATCTAATGAGAGCTTCAGACGCTATACCATTATTTTTGTTGATAGTGTGAAGCCTACAGGTCCTAAATTTGGCTGTGCCTTGTTCATTGTGAGTGAAGTGACAAGCACTGCCAAGTGATCTCTCTTTGCACTGGGTTGCAGACATATGGCAATCACCGCAGAATGTGCTTGCGACCAGGACAAATTCATACATAATTTTGTACCTTACAAAATCGTTCCTTGTTCTCACAAATCATTCTTTTTCCTTGTTTCTATGCCTAGATAGAACACTATAATATAATATTACTGCACCATCTGAATGCAGGATAGAAATTATAGAAATTTTTATATTTTTTCCTTTCTAGTTATTCTACCAGAATAAGATAAAGCTAAACTGACTTTCAAACTTGCTAGATCCAAGGTGAAAAAAATGGGCTTCTTTCCAGAAGATGTATTTCTGAAAACAAAAATGAATATAAATACAAATCTGTAAACCTCATGTGAAATGCATGACAGGAACTCTTCACATAAGGCCTGTGATAAATTCTCCCTTAAACAGATTTACCAATTATTTTTATGCTTGGATTTACGTTTGAGGAAATTTTCATAAAATTAGTTCATGCCTGTGTTTGGTGGTTGTAAAATAAGTACTCTTCAGGAGGGGTGACAAATTTGGGGGGCTGTGGTCTGCAAAACCACATGAGAATTTGAACCTTTCTCCCACTTCACAATATTATACATTTGACCTTTGAAACATGTTTTTGTACTTTTGTTTATTCATATCACTGAAGTGTAAGTCGCTTTGAAAATAAGGTTTTATGGCTAGTTTTTAATAAAAATTGAACAGTTTAGCCCGTATCTGTTGAATTCCTTGTATGTATGAAACTCTCTAGTGGTTTCCCATTTCTGTTATGATAAAATGAAATTTTCATTTAGCCAGAAAAAGTGATACATGCACATATTTATTTAATTTGACATTGCATGTCTGGTATATTTACCAATTATTAAAATCATCAAATTTCACTTTTTGGACATCAAGTTACATATTGCCGCTCCAGTAAAAATTTCCCTTAACCTCATTCTGTGCCATGAGCCCATGACATATGCTGTCGTGGTGCCAGATATCTTTCCCTCACAACACATTATGTCATTTGTAATTATACAAGGTGGGGCAAAACTAGGTTGACAATTGTTTGTATGGGAAAAATACAATAATTAATAAGTAATAATATAAGAATAAACTCTGTGTTTCATGTACTCATAGTGATAAACTTTCTTTTGCCCCACCCTGTGTATGTATTTTTTAGATTATTTGATTAGTATTTTGGTTAATTAAGTTTAAAAAAGGCAAAGGTTTTGTCTGATATTGCTTACCATTGCATCTCCCAAGGCCTAGCACAGAATGTATTAGGTGTTTAATAAATGCTTATATAACATATTTTTTAAAATAACATTCTGAAATGTCTGTAAATAGAAAAGTAAATTCACCTTCAAGTTAACATTAGACATTTTATGTAGTGTGATTATATATTATTTGATGTTTGCATTTTACATGTTTTCTAAAAACAAATATGCCAATTTTATAATAAACATAACATTTTAAAAGCAAGTGAATGAAATATAAATATCCATGTCAATTACTTAGCAGCACAAAGTCAACATTCAAATTAAAGCTCTTTGTTTGGCATATCGCTTTCTGTTTTCCTAATTTTTAAGATACAATTCCATTCCTTCATCGAGTTCTCCATCTATAAACTGTTATTCTCAAATCAAACTTCATTTCTTCTCTTGAACATAAAAAAGTTGTAATTTACCTTCTGTATTGATTATAACCATTTCATGTAAACCACATCAATCCATTCATATTGATTATTTAAGACCTCTAAGGTGATGATCCAACTGGGTGCTAGGGACATAAAGAAGAGAAAGACATACTTCTCACTGTAGATAAATGCTTAAAATAGAAGTTATGGTTTTAAAAATCACTTTGGAGTAACTGCTAAAACAGCATACTACCCTAGGGGATTTGAAGCCTGAGGGAAAAATTGTGAGCTATTCTTCTAGTGAGTACATAGGTGTGGGATTACTATAATCTTCCCAGAAAGTTTAAAACTGAGCAAAATCTTGGAGGAGGAGTAAAGATTCATCAAAATAAAGTGAGAGGAGAGTGGGATTTTGGCAACAACACATGCAGTGAAGTGGAAACATGAGTGTGCGCGCCATCTTTAGAGAGTAATAGCAAGAGGGGCATGGCCGGCCCCTGTGAGCCCCAGGGGAAGCGTTAGGAGGCAACACTAGCAACGGTGTTCGGAGCCAGATAGTAAAGCAAACCCCATAGGCCCTGCTAAGAAACTGCTTCGCTTGGTACATAGGATATTTTATTATATGACGTAAAAAGCAGAATGCATTCCAAATATTGAAATTGTGTGTTTTTCTATATTTGTCGACTCAAGAACATAATGGAACTGTAAAGCTATAAGATGCATTCACACCTTCTAGTGTATTATTCCCTTTCTGGAAGAGTCAATGATTTCATTGAATAATACAAGTGAAAATTCACTGGTTAAAATGCTTTGATAGTATTGATAGCATAAATTGACTTTTTCCACATCATTCCTTGTGGAATTTTAAAATATCTCCTTCCAATAATAATGTTGTATCTTAATGATAATGTCTATTAACCTATTTCCACCCTCAAGAAAATAAATTCCTGTTTTTATCAAATAAAAACTCTAATAAGTAACTTCAGTTATGATGAGGTAATATTTGACCATTTATTTTCAGTTTTGAGCACTTATTATTAGACTTCAGACTCAGAAAACAATGTTTTTAATTCCTTACCCGCTTATTCTTGTCTGTGCAATGACTATCATAATGCATCTCTCTCAGCCTGTTTTTCCACAGGTAAAATGATAACAGTATTTACCTTTCTATATTACTAAATGCAGCACGAGATAATATATCCCGAGTCATCACCCTCATCCTCTTACTTAGTCAGTACTCATGTCTTACCTAGAAAGAGTTGAGTACAGTCTGTCTTTGGAAGTGAGAACCTGGGTTTTCGTCACAAACTGAGCCATAAACTTGGTAGCTTCATGCATACTCCATCCGTTTTTTTTCCTTGGGTTTGTTTCAGGACATTTTTAAGGAAAAGAAAAATATTGCTTTGAATCATTTTTATTTCACCAGTACTAAATATATAAATGTAAACCACTTTGTAACACTTACACAAATAAGAAACCTACATTATAAACTCTTAAGTTTGAATTACTACAAAAATTCAGTATAACTCGTACTATTATTTTGCTGTAATGTAACTGCTGCCTAACAAAAGCTCAGTAACATGTTACAAATGCGCACATGAGCATCAGTGGAGTCCCGGCTATTGGTATTCAGGTTCTACTGCGTTTGGCTTTCTAGTGCATTCATTAGCCCCTGGGTAATGACTCAGCTCTCCCACCAATTTATTCTGCTTGATCTATCATTAAGTCTTTATTTATAGTGTTCGTAGATATTATTTGTCCTTCAATTAATGTAAATGGATTGTTCTATGTAAATCTGCTTCTGTGTGTTTTTATTAGTTTGTAATGAAGTAGTACTTTCCTGTACCAACAAAATCCTTAATATAATTATAAATACTGACATGGAAATTTCCTGGCAGTATTCATCAACATAGTTGATAGACTTAATGATTACCTATTATTTTATTAATACTCTGTTTTATTATAAAAGTAAAATACTCTGTTTTATTATAAAATAAAAGTATAAAATAAAATAAAAAATTTAAAACATTGAGGATTCATGGATACTAGAAAATACTTCTGCTAGCCATAAAGATTCCAGGGACACCCAATATAAGAAAAAATTATTTAACTAAGGTAACATAATGCTTAATAACATAAGATTTTTTAAGTACTGATCATTTCAAATATTTTCATGTTCTTAAGAACATTTTCATAAACAAAATTGTGAAACAATTGTGAAATTACCTTTAAAATTCTTTTTTTTTATTATTCACATACAGTTATCTCCATTTTCCTCCTACCACTCTCCCCAGTCCTACCCACCTTTGGCTTTGTCCATGGACCCTCTATATATGTTCTCTGACAATGAAATTACCTTCTCAACAACATTCAGAAAATGTTTGAATTTCTTTTCTTAACAAATCTTGGTTTGATTTTATGTACTTTAGTGAATCATTATCATTATTTTATGCCACATCCCACAGGTTCTGAAAAACATTCTATGAAAGCAATTAGTTTTGAATAATAATTTCAAGGAAATGTTTTTGCCATTATAATGTTTAGAATGTATTGAACATAGAGCATTCCACTTGTGATTTTACACAGGTCATTTTATCTGATTTAAATTATCATAATAATCTGACATAAGCACCATTATTCTTGAAGTTAAAAAGCGCTGAAGCAACTCACTCAATCTCTACAGTAAAGAAAAAGACATATTTGGT
This sequence comes from Mormoops blainvillei, assembly GCA_004026545.1. Lineage (NCBI taxonomy): Eukaryota > Metazoa > Chordata > Mammalia > Chiroptera > Mormoopidae > Mormoops > Mormoops blainvillei. Next base: position 485,160 of record PVJD01000127.1, on the reverse strand, counting down.
ATCCAAACACAGGTTAATATAAATGCCAAATCCTAGCCCCTCCCACTGGAATAATAGTTGTCCAGTTTCTCACGACAATTTTTATGTATTTATTTTATTTTTTAAAAGATTTTATTCATTTTATTTTTAGAGAGAAGGGAAGGGAGGGAGAAAAAGAGGGAGAGAAACATCGATGTGTGGTTGTCTCTTGTGCGCCCCCTACTGGGGACCTGACCCACAACCCAGGCATGTGCTCTGACTAGGGAATTGAACTGGCGACCCTTTGGTTCTCAGGCCAACGCTCAATCCACTGAGCTATACCAGCCAGGGCTCATGACAATTTTTAACGCAACATTTTTCTCCAATAGATGGGGTCTAGTTTATTAATTATAAAAAAATAATCAGCTTATAGTCAGATTTACTATGTCACCCAAAAGATAATGCATTTTGTAAAAGAGTATCATAACTGACAGATTTGATAGAACAATCATCATCTAAAAGTGTCCTGCAGTCAGATACAGTATTAGTACATAATCTAATTGAAACAATAAGAAATATAAAACTCTAAAAATCATCTGAATGTCAATGCTAACAAACGTAAAAGACAATTTTTAGGTTTAATATGGATTGCAAAATCTGTTGGAGTTCTAAACGAATGTCAAGTAATCTCACAAAATTTTATCATCATTTTTTAAGGGCAAAACCAAATTTTGTATCTTTTGTTTATTTTTACACTGATATTTTCTAGACATAGAAACAGATGTGCAGAATCCCTTAGGAGAAATAACTACTGATAATTACCTTTGCTTTGCTAAGATAAAGTATACTTATGACCTCTTGGGAGAATCAAATTTACAGACTGGCAATGTTCAAATTTAGGATTAATTTTCTTCTGTTCTTTTTCATATGCACAGATATTTATTTTTCCCAAATCAAACATGAAAACATTAAATCATTTAAGCATATCAGTATAAATGTTACTAACGAAGTATATATGAATCAGAAATATGATTTAAAAAAAAAGTCTCAGGCTTTGTTCCCCCACAGAGACACCAATTTTCAACAATTTATGGACCACAGTATCTTTATGAGAACTGCAAAAACCATGTAGGAAGCTGCAGTATCCCCTGTGTGTGAAAGGCCAAGAACAGACACACTGAAGCATGGAAGAAGAGTCCTCTCAGACTAGCCTTGCTCACCCCACCTCCAATCTGACACTGAGCATTCAGGTGCCAGCAGGAGAGAAGCGCTGCTCATGGCTTCTCCCTTGGGAGGAAATAGAAGAAGGGAGCGGTGTATTAAGCTCCGATTTTTGAGCTCAGGGAGGACTGCCTGAGGGACTGTTTTTTGTGTGCCTGATTTTGAGCACTGATGAAACCAGCCTAGTTGGGATGCCTGGGGGCCACTGAAAACAAGAGTGGGCAGAGCTTTCTGTGGTACCAGCGGGCCTACAGTGCCGCAGACAGAGTGTGGCTTAGAGTGATTGGGAGAATGTGGCCAACTCCTGGTTTCTTCTTAGAGAGGAAGGGAAAAGAGTAAAGCATGTATATGGGTTCTGGCTTTTCATAAGCCTGACCAAGGGACTGATTTTGTCTCGGCTGACTCAGGATAGTAATGAGCAGAGGCGGATTTAACGGAGGGCACATGGGACTCTTACACTGTGCCCCAACTTCTGAAGGGTCCTGCAAAACCCCAACTTTACCCTTTTTTTCTAATGACACGAAGCTTGTTTTCATATGTGTACTTTTAATTAAGTACAAGCTTACAATTGGCGGTAAAACCTGATAGTATGTTTAAATATTTTCTTCCATGCCCAGGGCCTCAACTGACCTTAGTCTACCTCTGGTAATAAGGAATCTGGTGTACTTTGGATGCCTGGGATACTGACAAAAAAACCATAGCAGAGAGGTTTGCGACTGCGGCAACGCGGAACCTGCTGTACTGTGGATAGACACCAAAGGGAGCAAAAGATTTTGAACTCCTGTAAAAGAAAGCAGCAAGCCTCTCTAGGTGGGCAATTACACACACAAATCTAGAGAATCATTATAACCCAAAAGATGCCTCATAGTTCCCTAGAATCTCTAGCTGTGCTGATGAAAGTATTTCCTTGTACAAAGGCAGCCCATAAAGACTGGGAATGGTGGCTATTTTTTTCAAATGCACAAAACTCAACAAAAAATTGAAAGGCGTAAACAAAACAAGGACACATGGCCAAATCAAGGTAATAAAATAAATCTTTAGACATCAACCTGCCCAAAACAGAAATCTATTAATTACCTGACAAAAATTAAAATAATTGTCTTGAAGGAGCTAAATGAACCACAGGAGAATATAGACAATTAAACAAAGTTAAAACACACACACACACACACACACACACACACACACACACACACACACAATGAAAATATCCACAAAAATGTAGAAAATGTTTTTTTTTTTTTTTAAATATGAAATTCTGGGGAATACAAGCAATAGTTTAATTGAAAACTTCACAAGGGAGGGGTTCAACCACAGACTGAATCAAGCAGAAGAAAGAATTAGAACTCAAAGACAGGCCATTTGAAATTTTTGAGTCAGAGGAATAAAAAGAAAAAAAAATGAAGAAAAGTGAAGAAAAACCTAAAGGACTTAGATGCAAAAAAATGGACCAATATATGCACTACGCAAGTCCCAGAATGAAAAGACAGAAGAAAAGGATCAGAGAGTTTATTTGAAGAAATATTGCCAAAACAATCCAAATCTGAGAAACAAAATGGCATCTATATTCAAGAAGCTCAAATGACTCCTACTAAAGTAAACACAGAGAGGACCTCAAACAGTCTAAACAATCTTAAGAAAGAAGAATAAAGCTGGAGGCCTCAAACTTCCTGATTCCAAAGAACATTATAAAACTGCAGTAAGCAAAACAGTATGTTAATGGCATGAAGACAGATATGGAGACCAATGGAACAGAATAAAAAGCCTGGAATAAACTTTCATGTATATGGTTCAGTGATCCACAAGGGTACCAAGCCCACACAAGGGGGAATGGATGACTCTTCAGTAAACTGTGTAGGGGGAAAAGGATATCCTCATGCAAAAGAATGAAGGTAGACCCTTATCTTACTCCATTTGTAAAAATTAACTCAAAATGAAATAAATAACCTAATTATGAGACCTAAAACTATAAAAGTTCCAGAAAAATTAATAGGAAAAAATCTTCATAATTTTGGAATGGGCAATAATTTCTTGGGCATGATAAAAAGCATGTGCAAAAAGAACAAAAATAAACAGAAGAATCTACATCAAATTTAAAACACTTTTGTACAGCAAAAGAAACAAATCAACAGAGTGAAAAGCAACCCATTAAGTGAGAGAAAATATTTGCAAACCATATATTGGGTAAGAAAGTAATATCCAGAATTTATTTTAAAAAATCCAAAAACTCAATGCAGAATAACAAATAAACCAATTAAAAATGAATAGACATTTCTCCAAAAATTATACAAATATCCAACAAGCATAGGAAAAGGTGTTGAACATCACTAATCATCAGATATGTAAATTAATCTACAATGAGAAAGTATAACACATTCATTAGGATGACAATAGAAACAATAAGAATGATGAGAATAGTACATGTGGTAAGAATGGGGAGACATTGGAACTCTCACACACTGTTGGTAAGATTGTAAAATGGTGCCACCATTATGGAAAACAGTAGAGAGGTTCTTAAAAAATGAAAAATAGGACTGGCATGTGATCCAGCAATCTCACTTCAGGGTATATATATCAAAAGTAATTGGAAACAAGACCCTTTTCAAAGAGATATTAGCACACCTATGTTTATTGCACCATTATTCACAATAGTCAAGAGGAGGAAGCAACCTGAATGCTCATTGGGAGATGAATAGATAAAAAGTGCTGTATATATACAAGGAAATATTATTCAGCTATACAAAAAAAAAGGGAAACTATGACAGATGCTGCAACTTGAGGACATTACGCTAAGTGAAATAAGTCAATTAAAAAAAGAGCAGTATTACATGATTCCAATTATATGAGATATCTAAAGTAATCAAGCTCACAAAAGTAGAAAATAGACTGATGGTTCCGGGGTTGGTTGAAGGATTCATTGTTGTTCAAAGAATGTAGTGTTTCAGTCATGCAAGATGAAACAGTTTTACAGATCTGTTATACAACAATGTGCATAAAAATGATGATACTGTACAGTACACTTATAATTTGTTAAGATGGTGAATTTATGTTATGTTTTTAGCACAATAAAATATATACATACATATATTCTGAATTACAACCGCAAATCTCATTATAAGGAAATGATTATAGGGTTTCATTTATTTTTTTAAATTTTACCAAGTATATTTCACTTTGTTAGCTCCATTATTTTGCAACTTTAAAAAATTATTGCATTTATTGAGGTTACATTGTTTAATAAAATTATGTATGTTACTGGTATACAATTCTATAATACATCAACTGTATATTGTATTGTGTGTTTGACACCCAGAGTCAAGTTTCCTTCCATCATCATTTATCCCTCTTTAACCCCTTCTTCCTCTCCTTATCCTCCTTTTCCTCTGGTAATCACCATACCTTTCTCTGTGATTTAATGAGTTTTCAAATATTTTACTACATAATATAGCAAATGAGGATATTATCAATTATAAAAACATGCACTCTAATAATGCCACCTGTAATTAAAGGTAAATCAGAGCTTCTCAAATACAAAGTTAAAACATTTATATTAAAAATTAATGCAACACCTTTATCTTAAAAACATTTGAGTTATTTTTAAACAATAGTATAAAAATAATCTTTAGAGAAATTGTATGTAAATCACATAATGTTAATTCCTCCAAGGTACATCCTACTCTCTTATAGTAATTATCTGAGTGACTTACCATAGGAATATTAAAAATAGTTATATGCTAATATAAAATGTTTTTAAATTTTGAGTTAATGATTAATATAATTTCATTAGCATATTAATTTCATAAGCCTTAAAATTAAACTCATATGGTTAGTCATGTCTTAGGTCAAAAATTTCATAATATTTGTTAAATGCTGAAGGCAATCAGAATATGCCACTCCCAACTATTTCACTGTCGTGTAACGATTGTTTCAAGCTGAAAGCAGTTAGTTCTCTGCCCTCCTCCTTTCTGTATAAAAACAGGACATACGTTTCCCTTTGTAAAGGTAACATAGATTTCCACTTTTAAAGTCACTTCCCTCTCTAGTTCCAAGAAGTGGAGAATGATTCAATCACTAAAGACAACTCTCCTCAATGGGGAAGGCACCACGTTGGGTCTGCATAAGGAACCTCCCCAACAGCCCTATATTCCATTGGTTTCTCCCATATATTTACCTTTCCCAGTTATTGCCTCTCTAACCACAACCTCCACTTCATTTGTCTATAATTACTTTTCAATTGATTGCTCTTTGTTAAAATAATATGTAAGACCTCAAGTCTAGCTACTTCTTTGGGTTTTTCACTTCCTCTCTGTGAGAATTTCTTGTATGCATACAAAATAAACCTTCCTCCTGTCAATCTGCCTTTTATCAGTTTAATTCATACACCCCAGTTACTAAACACAAGAGTTTAAAGGAAAAATTGTTTTAGTTGTTTACTTCCTCTACAATATTAAGGTACAGTAAAAATATTATAATTTAAACAGGAAAATAAGCTGGGAAAGCCAAGACCAATCTGATTCATGCTTCTGTCTTTTTTCATATCTTGACATGTGTATTGAATGCCTTCTTTGAAAAGAACAAATCTTCATTTTCTATTTCATCCACATATACTGAGAAAGAACTCTTCCTGACATTATTAAAGCTCAGAAGAGAGTCATCTGGGATATTAGAGAATAAGGAGAAGACACAAGGCAGACCAGATAATTCAGATTCAAGCATAAGGTAATACAAGAAGGCACCAAAATGCAAGCATGGCATACTGGGAGAGAGAGAACATGCATATTGACATCATACTGCACAGGTAAGATTGATGACTAAGCCACTTGAAGTCTATGTGACCTCATTTCCTTTTCTTGGCAAATTATCAGATATTGCAATTACCAGATATCTATGTGGATGTTACACATATAATTATAAACACTTAATTTCTGTATATCTTGGTCAAGTAAGTGAGTTTCTATAACCTTCAGATACCTCATCTATAAACATGTTAATAACAGTAAGTAGCTCTTAAAGTTGCTGTAAGGATCGAGATATCATGAATGCAAATGTAAAATCGTATATGAGGCCCACAATATATTATAGATATTAATATTATTATCATGAAGCATTTCTTTGGATAAAGGTCTACAGTTCTCATAGTATTGGATTTTTTTAATTTGAAAGGAACTGGCATACTGTGAACAGTACTGAGATAGTGACCTTGGTGCTAAAACTGATGTCTGGGGATTTAAACACAAACAGTAGAGCTATGGTTAACATATCAATCACTCAGACCGTACTCTAGGACTTTTAATTTATACTTCAGTGCAATGATTAAAAAGAAACGTTGGGACCAAACTCTTGAATTTAAATCCAAGCTTTTTGATTCTTAATAGCATTTTAAACCTTTGGAATACTTTTAATGATGTGAGCTTCATGTATTTTATCTGCATAGTGGTAATGATAATAGTACACTGAGTTAAGGTACACAAAGGACTTAAAATAGTACCGTGCACTTAGTACTCAACCAATGTTTGTGATAATCTTTAGTATTGGCAGTGGTCCTTCATTTTTGAAAATTATAGGTCACAATTCCTATCTCTACAGTCAGTGTGTATGGGAATGCTGAAAGCCCAAGAATCTATGAAAGAGTGAAATACAGAGAACATTAGTTGATTTCTCACTTTCATGTAGAGTGACATTGATAATAGCCTCTGAGTTCAAGTTTAGATTATCTCAGGTCCCCACCTTCATCATAAATTACCACTCTAGGTTTTTAAAACAATCCTTGGCTAGACCAGGACTGATCCCAAACTATGAGATGGTACTAAAATTAAACAGAATCCAGGTGGCACCAATTGTAGTAATTGTTAGAAACTTTTTTTTGTTGTTGTTCAATTACAGTTGTCCCCATTTTCCTCCCATTACTCTACCCTGCCTTACCCAACCCCACCTCCCACATTCAATCCTCCACCCCTGCTGTCTTTGACCACGGGTCCTTTATACATGTTCCTTGACTTGCTCATTCCCCTTCTTTCCCCCATTATTCACCTTCCCCCTAACCTCTGGTCACTGTCAGTGTGATCTTTATTTCCACATCCCTGGTTATATTTTGCTCACTTGTTTGTGTTGTTGAATAGTTTCCACTTTTAGGTGAGATCATATGGTATTTGTCTTTCATTGACTGGCTTATTTTACTTAGCATAATGCTCTCCAGTTCTATCCATACTGTTGCAAACTGTAAGAGTTCTTTCTTTCTTTCTGCTGCATAGTATTCCATTGTGTAAATGTACCACAGTTTTTTGATTGACTCATTTACTGATGGGCACTTAGGCTGGGTCTAGCACTTGGCTATTGCAAATTGTGCTGCTGGGAACATTGGGGTGCATGGGTTCTTTGGAATTGGTGTTTCAAGATTCTAAGGGTATAATCCCAGCAGTGGAATTGCTGGGTCAAAAGGTAGTTCCATTATTAGTTTTTTGAGGAAATTCCATTTTACTTTATTTTCCTCTAAACATTCCACTATTTTCCACAGTGGCTGCACTAGTCTGCATCCCCACCAACAGTGTACTAGGGTTCCCTTTTCTCCACAAGCTCATCAGCACTTCTTGTTTATTGAATTGTTTATGATGGCCATTCTCACTGGTGTGATGTGGTATCTCATTGTGGTTTCAGTTTGTATCTCTCTGATGGCTGGTGATGTTGGGCATCCTTTCATATGTCTCTGGGTTTCTATATTGTCCTCCTTGGAGAATCTGTTCGGGACCTTTGCCCATTTTTTAATTGGGTTGTTTGTATTCCTGTGATGGAGTCATGTGAGTTCTTTATATATTTCGGAGAGCAAACTATTGTCTGAAGTATTGTTGGCAAATATATTTTCCCATATGGTTGGTTCCCTTTTCATTTTGCTAATGTTTCCTTTAGCCATGCAGAAATTTTTTAATACGATGTAGTCTCATTTGTTTATTCTTTCCTTTATATCCCTTGCTCTTGGATACATATCAGTGAAAATATTGCTGCATGGGATAGCTGAGATTGTCCTGCTTATTTTCTTCTCTAGGACCTTTATGGTGTCATGACTTATATTAAGTCTTTTATCATCTTGACTTTATTTTCATGTATGGTGTAAGTTTATGGTCAAGTTTATTTATTTATTTATTTTTTTGACATATAGCTGTCCAGGTGTCCCAACACCATTTGTTGAAGAGGGTATTTTTACTCCATTTTTTGCTCCTGCCTCCTTTGTCAAATAAAAATTGACCATAGACTCATGAGTTTATTTCTGGGTTCTCTGTTCTTTTCCATTGATTTATATATCTGTTCTTATGCCAGTACCAGACTGTTTTGAATACAGTGGCCTTGTAATATAGTTTGATATCAGGTATTGAGATACCTCCTACTTTGTTCTCCTTTCTCAAAAGAGAAATCCATACATCCTGAATGCTGTGGTTATTCAGGCTCATTCATGGATCCATATAAATTTTTGAAATTTTTTTTCTATATCTGTGAAATATGTCATTGGTAATTTAATAGGGATTGTGTTGAATCTATAAATTGCTTTGGGTTGTATGACAGTTTAATGATGTTAATTCTTCCAATCTATGAATATGGTATATGCTCCTATTAATTTGCATCTTCCTTAATTTCTTTCTTCAATTTTCTGCAGTTTTCTGAGTATAGGTCTTTTACCTCCTTGGTTAGGTTTATTCTTAGGTACTTCATTTTTCTTGTTGCTACAGCAAATGTTGTTTTGGGTTTTTTTTTCCAGATTTCTTTTTCTGATATTTTGCTTTGAGTGTACAAAAGGCCTTTGATTTCTGGATATTGACTTTGCATCTCACTGTTTTGCCAAATTCAGTTATTCAGTTGAGTAGTTTATTGGTGGAATCTATAGGTTTTTCTATGTACACTATCATGTCATCTACAAACAATGACAGTTTTACTTCCTCCTTTCCAACTTGGAAGTCTTTTCTTTCTCTCTTTTTTCTGATCACTTTGGCTAGAACAATACTATGTTGAATAGATGTGGTGAAAGCAACCATCCTTGTCTTGTTCCTGATCTAGTGGGAAAGTTTTTGTTTTTTCCTGTTGAAAATGATGTTGGCTGTAGGTTTCTCATATATGACCTTTATTATGTTGAGGTATGATCCCTCTACTCCCACTTTGCTGAGTGTTTTTATTATAAATGGGTGTTGTATCTTATTGAATGCCTTTTCAGCATCTATTTATATGATCATGTGATTTTTTTTCCTTTTGTTTATGCGATGTATTCTGTTAATTGATTTGTGAATATTGTACCATCCTTGCATCCCTGGGATGAATCCCACATAATTATGGTGTATGATCTTTTTAATGTATTGCTGGATGCATTTTGCCATTATTTTGTTGAGGATTTTAGCATCTATGTTCATCAGTGAAATTGGCCTATAGTTTTATTTCTCTGTTGTGTCTTTATCTGGTTTTGGGATTAGGCTGATGCTGGCCTCATAAAAAGCTCTGGGAGTCTTCCCTTGTCTTGTGTTTTTTAGAATTGTTTGAGAAGGATAGGTGTTTGCTCTTCCTAAAATGTTTTATAAAATTCTCCTATGAAACCATATAGTCCAGAGCTTTTGTGTGCCAGGAGTTTTCTTTTTGTGTGTGTGTTTTTTGTTTTGTTTTGTTTTGTTTTTTAGGGCTTCATTTTCAGTAGCTGTTACCAGTCTGCTCGGGCTTTCTGCTTCTTCTTGATTCAGTTTTGGAAGATTATATGTTTCTAGGAATTTGTCCATTTCTCCCAGGTTTGCAAATTTCTTGGCATACAGTTGTCCATAATGATTTCTTACAATCCTTTGTATATCTGTGGTGTCAGTTGTAATCTCTCCTCTTTCATTTCTGATTTTATTTATTTGGGCCCTCTCTCCTTTTTTCTTGATGAGTCTGATTAAAGCCTCATCAATTTTGTTTATCTTCTCAAAGAACCAGCTCCTGGATTTGTTGATTCTTTGTATTATTTTTAGTCTCTATGTCATTTAATTCTACCCTGATTTTGATTATATTATTTTCTTCCTTCCTTCTGCTCACCCTGGGCTTTGTTTGTTGTTTTTTCCCCAGTTCTTGTAGATGTAGTGTTAGGTTTTTTATTTGAAATAGTTCTGTCTTTTTAGGTAGGCCTGTATAACTGTCAACTTCCTTCTTGGTACTGCCTTTTCTGTGTCCCACAGGTTTTGGGTTGTTGTGTGTTCATTTTCATTTGTTTCCAGAAGCTTTTTGATTTTTTCCTTGATCTCATTACTAACCCATTCTTTGTTTAATAGCATTCTATTCAGTCTCCATGAATTTGAGTTTTTTCTTTGAGGTTGGTTTCTAGTTTCAAGCCCTGTTGTCCGAGAAATGCTTGATATGAATTCAATTTTCTTGAATTTGTTGAGCCGTTTTTGTGTCTTAGCATGTGGTCTATCTTTGAAAATGTTCCATGTGCATTTGAAAATGATGTGTATTTTGCTTCTTTGGGATGAAAGTTTCTATATGTATATATATTTAAGTCCATTTGATCTAGTACATCACTCGATACCACAATATCTATTGACATTTTGTTTGGAAGATCTAACCCTGTTGACAGTGGGGAGTTAAAATCCCCTACTATTCGTATATTGCTGTCTATAGCTTTCTTGAAGTCATCCAAGATTTTTAATTAAATTATTTGTCTTCCTGGTTTTGCTTTGTATGAGTTTTTTAATATATTTTTAATCTTAATAAGGGAGATGTGTCTCATATCAAAATGCCTTTCTGACCTTGGCCTTTTGGTTATTATGAAGTTCTCCTAGCCTGTGAAACATATTGAATATTAACCACAATTTTAATCCTCAACTTCAGTTCCACTTCGTAAGGAAGGAGAACCATGTGCTCTGAAAAATTTCTTCACACCTGAGCCCAAACCAGCTTTGAAGCTTTATCACAACTCAAAGATCAGAAAAATCACAAATAGAGCTTTTAAAAATAGCCTCCTTAAAAACCATATGGGTCCACTGTTTATTTTGGATAATTTTTTTTTAATGTGAAAATTTATTTCATGGGTATTGATTTACTTAAGTTATACTGCTTCTTCATTGGGTTTAGTAATGTATGTCACTCCTGAAGCATACAAAATAATTTTATTCCATATATATTTATAGAGATTTGCACCTTACAGTGACTTATGTTATATATAATATTTATTCTGTACTTCAACCATGTGTTCTTTCATATTCATATTCCAACTAGCATTTTATTTATGCATTTGGTGTTTGTTGGTTTATTTATTCATATCACACATATTATACTCTCTTATTTGACTAGTTGTTGATGGATTTCTGGACATGCTACCCCAAATATTGCCCCTTGATATGTCAAATATCTTAAGTTTAAGGTGTTTGAGAAAGCACTGAAAGTAAGGATGTGACTCTGACCTTCTCCCACTTCACCCTATGCCCAGAAGTGAGTCATAAAATTCCCATGGGAAAGGTACCCTCTCTGTACCAGAAAAAAGAAAAATACATTTTTTTCATCAGAGATGTGGAATTTGAAATGACAAACCTCTACAAACCTTGTTAAACTAACCCTCCAACCTGCCTCCCTTTTTTTCTCACAAATATATTTTTTCTTTGTACAAAAGGTATAAATGTTTCCTGCTCTGGTCTCTCCCTTGGGTCTTGTTTCTCTTGTGAAGGTTCTCATTGAATTTTACATAAAAATCCAATAAAATTTGTATGCTTTCACCTTTTAATCTGTGTTTGTCAGTTTAATTCTCAGGCCAACCTGGGACTCTAAGAACATTGAAGAAAACTTTTTGCTCGCCTATATTTCCTTAAAGCAGTTGCACTTTAAAGCATTTTTACCTTTTATTTATTGTTGATTTCTTAGTCATCAGCATCTTAATTAATCTTTAATTAACTTACCTCTCCTGCTTCTCTTAAATTTCAAACAGTTCAGTGGACACTGCACTCTTTTTTAATATAATAACAAATCAGAATTTTACTCCAAGTGCAATTTTGTTCACCACCTCATGGCTTGATATATAATGTTGAAAGTTTTTATGTGTTCTAAGAAAGATAAATCTCATTTTTGGTCCAATTTAGCAAAGATAAGTTTTTGTCAATTATCTTTGTTTGGCATTAATTTTTGTTATAGATTCTATAGTTTTTAAATTTGAATTGCATTATTTCTGACTTTTCAAGGTTAGTAAGAATTTGGGTCTTCATCTTGCCTATAAGCAAGAGAATCACACGAATATTTTTACTTGCACACATTCCAATAAGTTCATACACATTTCTGCCCCAGAGTGACTGTTCTCCAACATTATTTGTTTATCTTAATAAATTAGATGAGATGTGAAGGATTCAGTAATTCAGAAGGAACAGAGATATAGGAATAAGGAATAAGTAGGGAAAAAAGATCCCTAAGGAGTTATGAAGGAATGTAAATCAGAGTCCAATAAGAATAATAACTTGGGCAAGAGCTAAGACATTTCTCATCCTAAAAGAAATGAAATAGCACACAATGACATTGGAAATAGTTTTTGTTGTTGTTGTTGTTGTTGTTGTTTTTTGGGGGGGTTGACATGAAATCATCAATGTTCCTGAGTAATGATTCCTGGTTTTAGAAAATAGGAATTGAATCCTGGAATTAAAGAACACGTCTGTAGAATTTTGTCACAGAATGCACTCAGTCTAAATTCCTCACAGTGGCTTTGACCTGCTTACACATTTTACCCACCCTTCCTGTTCAGCCTCCCATTAACTAATCAATTACACACATTCGCTGCTCCAGTTACAATTTACGTTTTATGTTGGGTAGGTCATATGGCCTTCAAACACCCTTTGAACATGCTCTTCCTTCTACCTAAAACTGTTCCTTATCTCTGTATATGATTAACTCTTTTTCCCTATTCAGGAGTCAACTCAATGTCCCCTGTTACAGGAGCCCTTTTCTAATACTCCTGGACAAAGTTTTATTCTGTCATATATCTATGCTCTCATAAAACACAGATTTGCATGTACTATGGCATTTTTAGATTTAATTTATTTATTTACTTTTCTGATTATTCGAAACAAACTCTTCAAAGACATCGTCTATGAATTTGGATGCTTATTATCCAAATTGGATAATAAGTACATACTTAATATCTAATTAATATTTATTGAATAAATGGATGGGTCAATTAACCTACACTTAAACCTAAATTAGCATACAGCTGACACACCTGAATAAAAGTACACATGTGTAAAAATGATAGTGCATAATTTACATGTATGTAGACTAAATATGTGATCTCCTTTAGTTTAATAATTATAAAAATTTAAATAGGACCAGTGTGAAATCTATAACTTCATGAAATAGATGGAGTAACTATAAACCTAAACCTGTTAATCAAATCTCAGGATATTGAAATATCAGTGTAATCTCTGCTTCCACCGATCTCCATCAAAACCTATACATACACACTTCAGAAACGTGAAGGAGACATTTTTAAGACACAGAATTGTCAACGAATTTACAGAGCCAATTACCACAAAAATATCACAGGGATGATATACAAGTAGTTTTTAAAAGGTTGTAAAAAGTAATGACTCCTGTATCATTATTAAAAATATTATAACGATGATTGTTAACAGTAATATATAAGTACAATCAAAGAAGATAATTTTCAAAAATTAATTATAAAACTAATTATAAAGGCAAGTACTTTAAAAATTAAGTACAATAGCAACAGGAAAGTCATAAAATGATAGTTCATACAATGAGTGTTTGGAAACTTGGACTGCATGGGTATGAAGATATAAATGAGAAATAGAAGGAGGGATTGGAGTTCCATAGATCTCACCATTTTAAGTCTCAGTACTTGTAAAATTGATCAATGCACTCCTCCAAGATGAAATGTTATTTGCTTTGAAGGACTAAAATAACGTAATAAATTATGCAAATGATTTCTCTAAGCAATTTATGCTGAGTAAAATTTTTATATTATGCATGAGATTTTTAGTAAATAAAACTGGGGCATTCCATCAAAATAATCATGAAAATAAATCAGCCCACTACTTTATCATTGTCAGAGCTTGACACTCTAAATGAAATAGAGTAAGTATGACCAAGCTTAGAGACAAGGGATTGCAACAATTGTGTTCACTGCTGTATCTCCACCCTACTACTAGTGTCTGGCTCATATCAGGCATTGGATATGTATACAATTGTGATATGAGTGAGGAAACATCTAATAATTAAATGTGAGAGTAAATTACGTTAATATTGGGAATTGTAGGCTAAGGAAGAGTAGAGTTTTAATCAGAGAAATTGTGTGAATAAAGACCTTGAGGTAAGAAAGTGCTTAGATAGTTCATGTAATTAAATGAAAATGTGTATAGCTGGATTAGAGATATCAAGAACATCAGGCTGGAGAGGTAACCTGGGTAATCTGCCTGGTCTTGAGCCTCAAAATAAGAATTTTGTGTTTTACTCTAAAAGTTTGAGAATATTTCAAATTATTTTAATCAAGAAACTTTATTATGCTATGCTATTAGCAGGGATTGGTCAAGGTATAATTGTGACAATTAACAATTATACTGCAAAGTTAAACTATATTTTGGTGCCAAAGGTTATGTAGCTTTATGTATTAATTTTACACAATGTGTAAAGTGTGAAATAAATTGAAAACTTTAAGACCTGCACAAAAGCTTCTGGAATCTGATGTTTGTGGGTCATAGTTGGAATTCAAATTTATAATCCTACAAAAAATGGAGGAGAAATAGATTTTTAATAATTGATCATTTTTACAGCTGGTGAATGGATATATAGAGGTTTATTATTTTATCCTTACTTTTGTATATGTTTAGAAAATTCCATAGTAAAGTTACTAAAAACAACTTTCGGTTCAAGAGTAGTTAAGGATTTTTGTCGTAATAGGCTTATTTTTCTGCTGTTTTTACCCGCTGTTGTTAAATCAAATGCCATCATGCTTTTTGAGAGGCAGGACCAATGTTGAGGTGAATCCAGAAGCATGCCAGTAGGTTCCAGGTTGTGAGCTCTGAAAGGGAATGGGTGTGGTAGAAAGAAAGGAGAAGAGGGAGAAGGATAAATGTGTGTGTCCTAGAAATACTGATGACAAACTGGACCAAAAATAAATTATTTACTGAGGAAAAAAAACAAACAAAAAATTTAAAGCCTCTCCTCTAGAATTTTAATTATTATGAAGTTTGCCATAATCTGACTATATATTGTAATTGTCACCTGAATGAATATTAAATTTTTAAAAATCAAATATAAATTGAATAGTAGATACCACAACCTACAATCCTTTGCTGGATTGAGCACTAGCAATCTAATTGTTTTGTTCACCACCCAACCCCCATGTTTTGAGTTTAGTCTTATAAATATCAACCTCTGTTTAAAAGACAGTTAAGGGATATTCTATTTATTTTTAAAGAGAGAATATAAACTTTATTGTTTCAGACCTTATATTTAGGTCTTTGGTCCATTTTGAATTAATTTGTGTACATTGGGACAAACCGTAGTCTATTTTCTTTTTCTTTCTTTCACACAAAGATGTGTGAAGACCACCCCTATGTTTACTGCAGTATTATTCACAGTGGCCAAAACATGGTGACAATCAAAGTGTCCTTTGATAGAGGACTGAAAAAAAAGATATGGTGCACACATACTATAGAATTCTACTCAGCCATAGGAAAAGATGAAATATTCCCGCTTACAACGACATGGACCGACCTTGAGAATGTCATGCTGAGCAAAGTAAGTCAGACAGAAAAGACTACGAATCATGTGATTTCACTCATATGTGGGATATAAAACTGAAACTCAGAGACAAAGACTGACAAAAACATGGAAGTAACCAGAGGGAAGGGGGTGAGGGGAATAGTAATGGGTAAAGGGGGCCAAATATATGGTGAAAAAAACTGATTTGACTTTGGGTGTCAGGCACACAATACAACATGTAGATCATGTATTATATAAATGTACACTTAAAACCTGTGTGACACTATTAACCAATGTCACCTCAGTAACTTTAATTTAAAAATAGACAATAAAAGTACCCTTTTTAATGGAATCATTGCAAAATTTAACAAAGGCAGCTTTGTGCTATAATCATAGCTTTTAGCACACCATTACAAGTATTAAATCATTTGTTCTTGCTCTAAACACATCAAATCTGTGAAGAACATATTGAGCAGTGCATTTAATTTTAGTCTAGCATTGAAAGTTTTCAAATGGCTGCCTGTCCCTCTTAATCAAATCACATCATTTTATCATGGACCTCTTCATGAAGCAGAGTTGACAAGGGCACAGGCTTCAAAATTAAGCTGACCTGGATTTAAATTTAGCACAACCATTTATAATACTTGTGTAACTTGAAGGATGTTAACCTCTTTGAAAAGTTTCAGGTTTCTGATCTGTAAAATAGAGGTAGCAATATTTTAATCATAGGCTTGTTGTTAGTCTTTATAACTTTTATGTATTGCTGTATGTAATTCACCTATCCTATGTAAGCACCTGATAGTCATTATTCTGAAAAATCATGTCCTTCATAATCTTTTCTTAATATTTCTTAGAAAATTCAACCTCTGTTCATAGAGACTGTTTTCACACTTCAGTTAATATTTATACTTTCTATAGGTATGATTTCCAAGTATAACCACCTTGCTTTCCTATTGAAATGATGATGTGGTCAAGGAAATTTTTTTATTTAAAAATAATGATAAATTAAATTTTTAAAAAATTCCTAATGATAGAAATCACAGTTTGGAGCAGGTAGCATGCCTATAAGTATATATTACACAAAAAATAAAAAAGGAAGTATCAGGTAAGTTATAAAATATACCTATGTTTTCTCATTCTTTATCTTTAAATAAAAATTAAACTACATTTAGAATTGAATGATTTTTCAATAATTATTTTAAACTTTTTAATTAAGTTCTCTAATAATGCAATTTTAAGTATCATACAAACTTATCTTGTTCTGAAAATCAGCTTTGGAAGACTTATCGTGGTGATGACTTTGTAAGGTACATATCCAATCAAGATGTTATATACCTGAAGTTAATATAATATTGTATGTCAACTGTAATTTGAAAGTAATTTTAAAAAAGAAAAAATGCAACTTACATTTTTTTTATTGTTGTTCAAGTACAGTTTTGTCCATTTTCCCCCCACCCTCAATCCCACCCCTCTTTGACTTTGTCCATGAGTCCCTTACATATGTTCCTTGACCACTCTTTCCCTATTTCCCTCCGTCTTCCGCTCCCCACTCTCCTCTGCTCACTGTCAGTTTGTTCTTCACTTCAGTGCCTCTGGTTACACTTAACTTGCTTATTTGTTCTGTTGATTAGTCTCCACTTTTAGGTGAAATCATATGGTATTTGTCTTTCACCACCTGGCTTATTTCACTCAGTATAATGCTCTCCAGATCTACCCATGCTGTTGCAAAGGGTAGGGACTCCTTCTTTCTTTCTGCTGCATGGTATTCCATTGTGTAAATGTACCACAATTTTTTGATCCATTCATTTACTGATGGGCACCTAGGTTGTTTCTAGGACTTGGCTGTTATAAATTGTGTTGCTGTGAACATTGGGGTACATAGGTTCTTTTGAATCGGTGTTTCCAGAAAAAAAATGCAACTTTTGAATTAAGAAATCAATACACAATACAGTCACAGGTGAACTGCTGTGGAACTCTCACCTGAAACCTGTATAATTTTATTAACTAATGTCATCCCAGTAAATTCAATAACAAGAAAAAAGTTTATTTTATAAACTTAAATTTTGTAATAATGAAATTTAAAATATTTTATAAACTCATCCTCAAACTCAACTTTTGAATTAAAGAATCAGGTATTTTCAACTCTACTTTACATAAGTTAATTTAAGTAACTGTCCCATGTTCAAGGAGCTGGCAATGAGTCTTTTTCATATACATAGTGTGGAAACATTAGGTTTATAGTTGTTGGTATGGAAAATAGTACAATAATTTATAAATAATAATGCAAAAAGAATCTCTGTTTCACATACTCACAACTGTAAACCTACTTTTCCCCACCATGTATTTTTATTTGCAAGTGCGTTTCAAATACCACCTAACTTGTCAACATAACATACTAACAATGTAATATAAAGAAAATCAGAACTGTAAACTTGACATCAAAGCTGAAAAAGGAAACCATAGAAATGTTTAAAGAAGAAGTTTAAGTCACCAATGTAGTAGATGCTGTGTCTTTTAGCTCTAATTGGGTTAAAAATAAAGAAGTAATTATAACTATCTTTATTTCCAGAGCATCTGAAAGTATTGTTATATTTAATTCTAGCTCAATTAAGTAGTATTGAAGGCCATAGACCAGGAATTGCTTTCAAAATAATTGGAGAGAAAAAAAGAAATACAATAAAAAAAATTGATGATAATGTGGAGGCAAATTTTGGGGACAGAGATGAATTTAAGGTGATTAAAATGAAGAAACCAGAATAAAAAAAGAAAAAAACATTGCTTGACATTTGACTAAAACAAAGGGGAAAAATTCATTAAAATATGAGGAGAAAACAAATTCAGATCTCAATTTATAGTGTTCATTATTAATTTACTGTGTGAAAATGTGGAATGCTTGTGGTAATCAGAGTAATATCCATCCAAAATATCAATGTTGTAAATTAATATGCCATGTTACTAGGCAAAAGGGAATTTGGAGATGTGACTAAGTGTTTGGGCCTTGAGGAGAGATTACATGGAGTTATCTAGGCCAGCCAAATTTAAGCACATGAGTTCTTAAAAGTAGAAATCTTTCCAGGATGGGTCTGAGAGGGCAGTGTGAGTATGAAAGAAGGGTCAGAGGAATGCCATGTTCCTGGTTTTAAAGATGGAAGAAGGGGACTATGAGTTGAGAATGGCTTCTAGAGGCTGCAAAGGGCAAACAGATTCTACTCTAAAGCCTCCAGAAAGGAATATGGCCCTAGCAGGGTTTCAATCCAATATGAGTCGTGTCAGACTTCTAACCTTTAGAACTGTAAAATATTAAATTTGTGTGTTTGAAGCCATCAAGTTAGTGGGAATTTGTTAGGGTAGCAGTCAAGTATTTTCAACTGTAGTACAAATCTGTCTATATTCATCCTGACTGCATGTAGCCTGTTATCACCCACAGCAGTGATCCCTTACAACCACTTTGGGAACACTCTCTTTTTTGATATTATGAGAAAATTTTCAGACTCAAAGTGAAGTGAACTATTTTAGGGAGAATATATATGCCAGCACAAGTATCCTGTCCTATTATGGATGGAAATGGGAGGTCCTACTGGAAGATATTCAAATGATGATCAGAGAAAACAGGAATAAACAGTACCAATGAGTAGAATATACATAATAAAAGCAAAGATATATTCGTGAATTATCTTATGGAGAGAATCATCAAAAGACTATTGGAGTAAATTCAGTAATAAATTATTTTATAAAGAAAAACTTAACTTTTCTGAAGTAAGGTACTTTTGGCAATTCAATTCATTCATTACATAAAAATGTCTTCATAGGCAAAACTTAAGCCCAGGAGGTTGACTGGGGAGGAGGTCTCTGAGTTAGAGAGTGCCTGTACCTGAGAGCTGAGACATGGTTCACCCCACACCAGGGGGAAACAATGTGAAGACCATGTGGGAATGAAAGGGGAGACAAGGCTCTCACTAGTAGGCCATGAGAAGGTGCCACGTGGTTTTGGGTTAAGAACTGGAGATCTTGGTAACACAGCTGATGGTGCTGGGAACTGGGAGAGGCCAGCCTAGCTGAGCTCCGGGCTTCTGTTCTTTGCTTCCTGAAGGATGGTACCCCTGACTGCCCAGATTGCACAAAGTGGGAGAAAGGCAGGACTGTGTGTGCTGGAAAGAAAATGAAGATTTTCCCTGGCAGACCGATTCCAAGATGATTAAACAGTTGGTGCTAAAAGTGGGGCTTGCTCTCACTTCCTCCTGTTGCTCCCCGAAGCTGCTCCCAGAGGCTGGAAATGAGAGGAAAGGGGCATTTTGGAAGCTGAAGAGAGAAGAAAAGGACCAATCTGGAATTACAACTATTTTATGAAGAAATCATCCAGAACAAACAAATGAAGAACAGCAACAGAGAAGCCTTATAACCTCAGACAAACAGAGGAATCAGTTCAGCACAGCCTGACTGGTAAGGAGTATGGCAGAGACGTGAGAGGGCTGGCTGGGCACCCGCAGGCAGCAGTGCCAGAGGGATATTAAAGTGGCCAGCTGGATCCCCCTGAGGAGAGTGGGCTCTGAACCATAAACGGGTATCCCTGCTACAACAGCAGATCCTAAAAAGTACAAATATAACAGACAGCTGTGAAAAGAGGCAGGATTTCTCTCTGCCAGAGATAGGCAGCTGGAGACTGAAAGGGCCATTTAAAGGACCATCGCATAAATTTTCATTTGCAGTCACTTACCCTGGGCTCTGGCAAAGGCGGGGGCAGAGTGGGTTTGAGATGCCTAATGGGAGACTGCGAACAGAGGCTGTGGGGAGAGAACTGAGAAAGCAGCCACCAGGATCCCACTGCTGAGTCATCTCCCACATGCCAGCAGCCATCCAGTTCATCCAGTTCATCACCAGAGGCGGATCCAGAAAGAAAAAATAGCAATAATACCAGAGGCTACCAAGGCAAGATCCACTGTGGTTTTCTCCATGATTTATAATATTTTCTTTACTACATAGCTTTTTAACATTCATTTCTTATCCATCAAGTTGATACATATTAAGTCACTAGATTTCATACTATAGTTTATTTTTCTCCTTTCTTATAATAGTCTTAATGCCTTTATAGCCTTAGTAATACTGGTTCATTTGCTGTTGATAGTTAGATTGCAGGGGGCAGTTATTTCTGTGGTTGAGGGTTTGTTTCCTCTGCTTTATGGTTTTCCTCAGGCAGACAAATCATGGGAAGGCAAAGAAACAACCCCCAACTAAAAGAAAAAGAGGAATCTTCACAAAAACTTCTAAATGAAAAGGAGACAAGTAAACTATCAGATCTTGAGTTCAAAACAATGGTTATAAGAAATTTCAATGAACTCAATGAGCTCAGTGAAAATTACAAAAAACTACAGGGAAACTATGAGGAACTTACTGAAAATTGTATCAGCATGAAACAGTACATAGGAACTATCAACAAGAACCAAGGGGAAATGAAGAATACAATTTCCGAATTGCAGAAAACTGTAGAAGGAATTAAATTCAGAGTAGATGAAGCAAAGGGTCAAACCAGCAAACTGTAGGACTTGATAGAAAAAAACTCCCAAAAAGGGCAAGAAAAGGAAAAAGGGCTCAAAAAGAATGAAGAGGGCTTAAGGAAAATGCAGGACAACATGAAACATAATAATATCTGTGTAATAGGAATACTAGAAGAAGAGAATCAAGGGACAGAAAACCTGTTTGAAAAATAATGAAGGAAATTTTCCCTAATTTGAGGAGAGAAGCATCACACAAGTCCAAGAAGCACAGAGGGTCCCAATTAAGAGAACCCCAAAGAGAACCACTCCAAGACACTACATAATTAAAATGGCAGATATCAAGGACAAAGAATCTTAAAGGCAGCAAGGGAGAAACAGGAAGTAACATACAAGGTATCCCCAATAAGGCTAGCAGCTGACTTCTCCACAGAAACACAACAAGCCAGAAAGGAACGGCAAGAAATATTCTGAATAATGAGGAGCAAGGGTCTGAAACCAAGACTACTCTACCCAGCAAGGCTCTCAATTAAAATGGAAGGCAAGATAAGGAGTTTCCTGGACAAAGTCTAAAAGAATACACCTTGACCAAAGCAGCATTGCAAGACATGCTAAAAGGACTTCTTTGAGAAGATGAAGAAAAAGAGTGAGAGAGAGGAACACAAGTACAAAGGGAAAAATGGAGTAAGTACATATCAATAATAACTTTAAATGTAAATGGATTAAATGCTCTATTTAAAAGATATAGAGTAACTGAATGGATAAGAAAACAGAATCCACACATATGCTGCCTACAAGAGACACACCTCCAAAAAAAGACCTATACTGACTGAAAGTAAAGGGTGGAAAAAATATTCCAAGCAAATGAACAGGAGAAAAAAGGCTGGGTAGCAATACTTATATCAGACAAAATAGATTTCAAAACAAAGACCATAATAAGGGACACAGAAGGACACGTCATAATACTCAAAGCAAGAATCCATCAAGAGGAGACAAACATTGTAAACCTACATGAACCCAACATTGGAGCACCTAAATATATAAGGAAAATCCTGGAGGACTTCAAGAGAGATATAGATAACAACACATTAATGGTATGGTAGGGGGTTTTAATACCCTACTGTCAACAATGGATAGATCATCCAAACAAGATATCAACAAAGATATTGTGTAACTGAATGATGCATTTGATCAAATGGACTTCACTG
The DNA here is from genome assembly GCA_004026545.1 of Mormoops blainvillei. Classification (NCBI taxonomy): domain Eukaryota; kingdom Metazoa; phylum Chordata; class Mammalia; order Chiroptera; family Mormoopidae; genus Mormoops; species Mormoops blainvillei. The sequence goes on along the minus strand of PVJD01000127.1, from coordinate 462,584 downwards.
ATATATGTAGAACAATTCATCATAAAGAAGCAAAATATACATTCTTTTCAAATGCACATGGAACAATGTCAAAGATAGACCATGTGATAGGACACAAGACAAGCCTCAACAATTTTAAGAAAGTTGAAATCATATGAAGTATTTTCTCAGACCACAAGGGCTTAAAACTAGAAACAAGCCTCAAGGAAAAATTCAAAAACATTCAAACTCATGGAGACTGAATAGCATATATTAAACATTGAATGGGTTATAATAAGATTGAAGAAGAAATCAAAAAGATTCTGGAAACAAATGAAAATGAACATACAACAGTCCAGAACCCATGGGACACAGTGAAGTCAGTTGTGAGTGGAAAGTTCATAGCAGGACAGGCCTACCTAAAAAAGACAGAAATATTTCAAATAAACAACTTAACCATATATCAACAAGAACTGGAGGAACAAAAACACACAAAACCCAGAGCAAACATAAGGAAGGAAGTAATCAAGATCAGAACAGAACTGAAGGACAAAGAGACTAAAAGAATAATTCAAAGGATCCATAAATCCAGGAGATGGTTCTTTGAAAATATATACAAAATCAATAGGCCTTTCAGGAGACTCATCAAGAATAAAAGGTAGGGGACCCAAATAAATAACATCAGATATGAAAGAGGAGAAATTACAAATGACACCGCAGAAATAAAAAGGATTATAAGAAATTACCAGGAAAAACTATACGCCAAGAAATTTGAAAACCTGGGAGAAATGGACAAATTTATAGAAAAATATAGCCTTCCAATACTGAATGAAGAATAAGCAGAAAGCCCGAATAGACCAATAACAGCTGGTGAAATTGAAGCAGTAATCAAAAATTTCCTGGAACACAAAAGTCCTTGGTCTGTCCATTGCATTGAAGAATTTTACAAAACTTCAAGGAAGAGGTAACCTCTGTCCTTCTCACAGTATTCCAAAAAATCCAATAGGACGGAAAACTCACAAACTCTTTTTATGAGGCCAGTATCAGCCTAATCCCAAAACCAGATAAAGACACAACAAAGAAAGTAAACAACAGGCCAATATCACTTATGAACAGAGACACTATAGTCCTCAACAAAATAGTGGCAAACTGCATCCAGCAATATATTAAAAAAAGATCATATACCATGATCAAGTGGAATTCATTCCAGGAATACAAGGATGGAACAATATTCACAAATCAATTAACATAATACATCACATAAACAAAAGGAAAGACAAAAATGACACAATTATATCCATAGATGCAGAAAAAGCATTTGATAAGCTACAGAATCCATTTATGATAAAAACTCTCAACAAAGTGTGAATAAAGGGGGCATACCTCAAAATAATAAAATCTATATACAAGAAACCTACATCCAACATAATACTCAACAGGCAAAAACTAAAAGCTTTCCCACTAAGATCAGAATCAAGACAAGGATGTTCACTTTCACCACTTCTATTCAACATAGCATTAGAAGTCCTAGTCACAGCCATCAGGCAAGAAAAATAAATAAAAAGCATCCAAATTGGAAAAGAGGATGTAAAACTGTCATTATTTGCAGATGACATGATAGTGTACATAGAAAACCCTATAGACTCCACCAAGTAACTACTTGACCTAAGAAATGTATTCAGAATAAAAGCAGGATACAAAGTCAATATTCAGAAATCGAAGGCATTTTTGTGCATCAACAATGAAATATCAGAATCAGAAATCAGGGGGAAAATCCCATTTACTATAACAACAAGTAAAATAAAGTACCTGGGAATAAACTTAATCAAGGAGGTTAAAAAGCTGTACTCAGAAAACTACGCAACACTGAAGAAAGAAATTAAGGAAGAAACAAATAAATGGAAGCATACCCATGTTCATGGGTTGGAAGAATTAGCATCATCAAAATGTCCACACTACCCAAAGGAATTTATAGATTCATTGCAATCCCTATTGAAATACCAATGACATATTTCACTGATACAGAACAAACATTTCAAAAATTTATATGGAACCATAAAAAACCCCAAATAGCTGCACTAATTTTGAGAAAGAAGAACAAAGTAGGAGGGTTCACAATACCTGACATCAAACTATATTATAAAGCCACTATAATCAAAACAGTCTGGTACTGGCATAAGAACAAATACATAGATCAAGGGCACAGTTAGAGAGCCCAGAAATAAACCCATGTCTCTGTTGTCATTTAATATTTAGCAACATGGCAGAACCACAATATGGAGTAAAAATAGCTTCTTCCACAAATGGTGTTGGGATATCTGGACAGTTACATGCAAAAAAATGAAATTAGACCACCAACTTATACTGCACACAAAAATGAACTCAAGATGGATAAAATATTTAAATATAAGTCATGACATCATAAAATTCCTAGAGGAGAACATAGGCAGGAAAATCTCAGATATTCCATGCAGAAATATTTTCACCGATATGTCCCCTAGACCAAGGACATAAAGGAAAGAGCAAATAAATGGGACTTCACCAAAATAAGAAGCTTCTGCACAGCTAAAGAAAACATCAGCAAAATGAAAAGAAATTCACCATATAGGAAAATGCATTTACCAAAGATACCTCGGACAGGGGTTTGGTCTCCAAACTATATTAAAACTCACATGACTCCACTCCAGGAAGACAAATAATCCAATTAAAAAGTGGGCAAAGTCCCTGAACAGACACTTCCCCAAGGAGGACATACATGGGGCCCAGAGATACATGAAAGGATGTTCAGTATCACTAGCCATCAGAGAGATGCAAATTAAAACCACAATGAGATATCACTTCACACCATCATAACCATATCAACAAACAACAAATGTTGGTGAGGATGTGGAGAGAAGGGAACCTTAGTACACTGTTGGTGGGAATGCAGACTGGTGCACCTTCTGTGGAAAACAATTTGGAATTTCCTCAAAAAACTAAAAATTGAACTGCCTTTTGACTGAGCAATACCATTGCTTGGATTATACTCTAAAAATATGGAAACACCAATTCAAAAGAACCTATGTACTCCAATGTTCATTGCAGTACAATTTACAATAACCCAATGTTGGAAGCAACCTAGGTGCCCATCATTAAATGAGTGGATTAAAAAACTGTGGTACATTTACACAATGGAATACTATGCAGCAGAAAGAAAGAAGGAGCTCTTACTATTTATAATAGCATGGATGGATCTGGAGACCATTATGCTAAGTGAAATAAGCCAGGTTGTGAAAGACAAATACCATATGATTTCACCTATAAGTGGAGACTAATCAACAGAACAAACAAATAAGTAAAGTGTAACTGGAGACATTCAAGTGAAGTACAAACTGACGGTGAACAGAGGAGAGTGGAGAGGGGAAGACGGGGAAACAGGGGAAGGGTGGTCAAGGAACATATATAGGGGACTCATGGAGAAAGTCAAGGGGGTAGGGTTGAGAGTGGGGGTAGCAGGAAGTGGTGTGGTGAAAATCAACAAAACTACCTAAACAACAATAAAAAAAATTAAAAAAAGAAAGTGTCTTGCAATAAGCTTAAACATTCCTCCACAGCAAGTATTCCAATGTCAAAAGGTTGCAGCCAGAGGCAACTGGTGCTTGACAGTTTCATTCCTACAATGTGCTTTCTCATGCATCACATCTCATGCAGAGTTGTTGGTTAAACATTAAATCATCCAGGTGACTGAGATCCCTACAGCCCATATTTGGTGCCCTGAAACTTCTGTTTTTTTTCCAAAACTAAAATCATCTTTCAATGGGAAGAGATTTCAGACCATCAATGAGATTCAGAAGAATATGATGGGGTAGCTGATGGCAACTGAGAGAACTACGTGAGATCCCAAGGTGCCTACTTTGAAGGGAATTGAGGCGTCATTGTCCTATGTACAATGTTTTTCGTATCTTCTATCTTTTTCAACAAATGTCTCTATATTTCATATGACGTGGCTGGATACTTTCTAGAGCATATATATATATATATATATATATAACCAAATACACTTTCATTATTAATATTATGACAAGCTGTTATCTATTGGAACATGACCGAATATATTTTCATTTTTAATATTATGAAAAATTCATCTATTAGAACAATTAAGAATAAGAAAAATAAAAGTTTTTATTTTATCTCTGCTTATTCCTTTTTCAACTTGTCCATTCTTTAGGTAGATTCAAGTTTATGACCTATTATTTTCCTTTTCTCTTAAGAATTTATTTTCATATTCTTTGCAAAGCAGGTCTACTGGTTATAATTTCTCTTAAATTTTATTTTTCTGAGAAAGTGTTGAATGGCAAACTCTATAGATGTCATTTATGTCCAGTTGATTGATAGTATTGTAGACTGAACTATGTCCTTACTGATTTTCTGGTTGCTGGATCTGTTCATTCCTGATATAGTTTGATGCTCTGAGTTTTGGCATGTACAAGCAAGAAATGTCTTCTTGAAGAATTGACACTATAAAATATGTCATCCAACAACAGCAAACCATGCATGTTTTTCAAGCTCACATGGAACATTTACCAAGATGGACCACATTTTGGGCTATAATACACGCCCTAACAAGTTTAAAAGAGAGAAGATCATACAATGTCTGGACTTATACCACAATAAAATTAAAGTAGATATAAGTAACAAGAAGATAACTGAAAAAATGTGGATATAAAAAACACTTCTAAATAATACAGAGATCAGACAAAAAATCTTAAGAAAAAATTTAAAATATTTGAGATAAGTAAAGATAAAAGCACAAGTTATAAAGTTTGTGAGAGGCAGCAAAGAATTACTAGAGAAATTTAAAGCATGATGCATATATCAGGAAAAAGAAGAACAATCTAAAATAAGTAATCTAAGTATCTACCAAAAGAAATGAGAAAAAGTAGAGCAAATTAAATCAAAGAAAGCAGAATAAAAGGAATAGTAAGAATTAGAGCAGAAATCATTTAAATTTAACACAAGAAATTAATAGAGAAAATTCATAAAATTAAAAGCAAATGGTTTTTCAAAAAGATCAATAAAATTTGTAAATATCTAAGCATGTTAACTAAGGAAAAAGAGAGGACAGAAATTATTGTCATCAGAAATGAAAGGGAGGACATTATTTATACTACAGTATATCCTATGCAAAAGATAATAAAGAATACTATGAACAACCCTATGCCCACACATTTGATAATCTAGATGAAATGGAGCAATTCCTTGAAAGATACAATTTGCCAAAACTTGCTTGCACAGGAGCTAGAGAATTTGAACAGGCCAATTTCTATTAAATAAATTAAATCAATAATTAATAACCTTCCAAAGCAGAAAGTACCAAGAGCAGATGTGTTCACTGGTGAATTTCACTAAGAAATTAAGGGAGATATAATACTTATTATCTATAACCTCTTTTCAGAAGATACAAAGAGAGGGAATACTTTCTTACTCATTTTATGAAGCCAATATTATTCATATACCAAAACCAGAAAAAAGCATTACAAGAAAAGAAAACTATAAACTAATACCTTTCATAATCATAGATACCAAAGATCCTTTTTAAAAATTAACAAATTGCTTTTTACTTTATTGATGCTTTCCTTTGCTGTGCAAAAACTTTTTAGTTTGACGTAATGCCATTTATTTATTTTTCTTTTGTTTCCCTTGCCCGGGAGATATATCTAATCAAATATTGCTGCAACCTATGTCTGAGATTTTGCTACCTATATTTTCTTCTATGATTTTTATAGTTTTGGGTCTGATATTTAAGCCTTTAATCCATTTGGAATTTATTCTTGCGTGTTTTTGCTGATACAGCTGATAAGGTATTAATATACAAAATGTATAAAGAATTTACAAAACTCAACACCAAAAAACAACAAACCCAATTAAAAAATGGGCAAAGGATCTGAATAGGCACTTCTCCAAGGAGGGCATACAGATGGCCCATAGACATATGAAAAGATGTTCAATGTCACTAATCAACAGAGAAATACAAATTAACTGTAACTTTTAACTGTAATCTAGAATCTGTTTATGTGTGGCTATTTTCAAATTCAATAATGTCCGAAAAGAGTTGTGTACAGAAGCAAACTATCATTACTTCACATAGCCATCACTCATTAGAAAAAAGATCTGAAACCTGTTCCTAGATTCCTCTCTTTGGGGAATAAACTCTTCAATGAAACTGCAAAGAAAGATATTGCCAACAGCCCATAAATATTCTGACCAAACTACAGACTAGAGTTTGAAAATATAAAGCCTTTTGATATAACCTATTTCACTTTTAATCACTGCTAGATGCTAATCTGTAATTTGGGATTAACATTAAGAAGTACGGATCCTACCTATCTCTGAAAGTACCAAGAAAGAGTACCAAAATGCAAGCTGTGAAAGAGCCAGATTATATCTAGTTCAAATATTTATCATTGGTGCCTAACATAGTGGCAAATGTAAATTATTTTAGTTCCAACCTAACTACAAATGACCAACACAATATGATAAACTAACACACTTACCCAAAACCCAGGAATAGAGCAACTGTAAAGTTGGTTAGTTCAAGTGAAATGAAATAATGTAAAATGAAATCATCAAAAATTCAACTTTTTCCCCACCTTATTGTTCTGCCATGCTTACTATGTTAGGCTTCTTCATAGTTGTAAATGCCATTTTACTTTTTGGAAATCACATGCAAATGTGATGATATCAAAAAGAAAAACAATCTGCTGCTCCCAGGTGTCCCTTTTTAGGTTTTTTTCAGTATTTATATATTTTTCTATTTTTCAATTACTGTTGATGTAAAATATGATATTTGTTTCAGGTGTACAATGTATTGATTAGACATTTGTATAATTTATGAAGTGATCAACCTGATAAATCTAGTACCCATGGGACACCACACATAGTTACTACAATGTTCTTGACTGTATTCCCTATGCTATACTTTACATTTCATGATTTTCTGTAACTACCAATTTGTACTTCTTAATCCCTTCACCTTTTTCACCAATCCCTCAGCATCCCACCCATCTGGCAACAGTCAAAATGTTCTCTGAGTGTATGAGACTCTGTTCTGCTTGTTCATTTACTCTGTTTTTATTTCATTTTTTCCACATTTCTTTTTAATTTTTTAAATTTAATTTTTATTATATTTTTCCATTACCATTTCATAGCATTCTGTTTTTAAATTCCACATATAAGTGAAATCATCTAGCATTTGTCTTTGTCTGATTTATTTCACTTAGCATGATACCCTCTAGGTCCACCCATGTTGTTACAGATGGCAAGATTTTCTGGTTTTTACAGTTGAATCATATTCCATTGTATATATACACCACTTCTTCTTTACCCATTCATTTTCTGATGGATACTTAGGTTGTTTTCGTATCTGGACTATTTTGAGTAATGCTGCAATGAATGTATGAGTGCATGTGTCTTTTCAATTTAGTGTTTCGTGTTTTTTCAGATAAATACCCAAAAGTGAAATTTCTGAGTCCTTCTTTGTCTCTTGTTATAGTCTTTGTTTTAAAGCCTGTTTTTCTGGTGTAAGTACTGCTACCACAGCTTTTTTCCTTGTTTTCACTTTCATGAAATGTTTTTTCCATTCTTTTACTTTCAATACCTTTATGTCTTTTGATATTCTGAGTCTTTCATAGACCACATGTGAAAGGGTCTTGTTTTGTTTTGTTTTCTTGAGTGCCCATATATCTTTTGATTGGAACATATAACCATTTGCATTTAAAGTAATTATTGATAAATGTATATTTATTGCAATTTTATTTTTCATATTTTGCCTTTTTCTTCTTCTTAAAGCAAACCCTTTACAATTTCTTCTAATACTGCTTTGGTAGTAATGAACTTCTTTAGCTTTTTCTTATCTAGGAAGCTTTTTATCTGACCTTTGATTCTAAATAATAACTTAGATGGTTAGAATAATCTTGGCTGTGGGTCTTTGCTTTTTATCACTTTGAATATTTCATTCCAGTTCCTTCTGGTCTATAAAGCATCTGCTGAGAAATCAGCTGAGAGTTTCATGGGAGCTCTCTGGTAGGTAACTGTTTTTTTCTTGCTGCTTTTACAATTTTTGTCTTTGTCTTTAAACTTTGGTGCTTAATTATTATGTGTCTGACTGTGGGCCTTTTTGGATTTATTTTGTTTGTGATTGTCTGTGCTTCCTGGACTTGTATTTCTATTTCCTTCACTAGGTTAGGAAAATTTTCAGTCATTAATTTTTCAAATAGTTTTTTAATTCTTTGTTTTCTCTCTTCTCCTTCCAGCACCCCCATGGTGTGAATGTTGGTACATTTGATGTTGTTGCAGTGGGTCCTTAATCTATGGTCACTTTTTTGGATTCTTTTTTTCTTCTTGTTATTGTGATTGGGTGTTTTCTGCTTCCCTCACTTCCAAATCGCTTTGATCATTTGCTTCATCCACTCTACTAGTGATTCCTTGTAATGTATTCATTTCAGTTATTGTATTCTTCATTTCTGACTGGTTCTTCCATATATGTTTTATATCTCCATTTTTATGTTTCCTATATCTTTGTAGAAACCTCACTAAGAAGGGTTGGCAAGTGAGAAAGGATAGGTCAGTTATGGAGAACAAAAGACAAAAGAAAGATCAGAAAAACGTATGAGAGCTGCTCCATCTCAAATTTAGGTTTTTAGGGCAGCTTGTAGATCTTGGAATACTATATAAACTCTTTAGATGAAACACATTGTCATATTGATAAGCACTGAAAATGCATAATCCAAAACTGTAGTGCAAATAGTAATTATTTATTATGTCATGCATAATTTTATGCTTTTTGTATAGGCATGTATTATTTTATATTTTTAAGTGCTTTTAAAAATATATGAAATCAGGATAACACATACTAAAAAACCAGATAAAAAATCAGCATTATATAAAGCAGTATATAGTAAAGATATAAAGCAAAAAAATAATGTTTAAAAGTACAAGAATTCAAACTCTCATACACTTATTTTAAAGATTTTATTTATTTATTTTTAGAGAGAGGGGCAGGGAGGGAGAGAGAAAGGGAGAGAAACGTCAATGTGTGGTTACCACATTGCGTCCGCCACTGGGATCCCGACCTGTAACCCACGCATGTGCCCTGACTGGGAATCGAACCAGTGACCCCTTGGTTCACAGGCTGGGGCTCAATCCACTGAGCCACACCAGCCAGGGCTCTCATACACTTTATATGGAAATTGTGAACTCTTATGAGAAGTAATATAGCCATATTTGTAGAAATGTGCAATTTCACTGTCATATCACATTTGGAAACACTTATTTGAATGAAAGAAGTATCAGGTATATGTGTGTATATATATATTCAAATATATCTTAAACTATTATAATGTATGTTATGTAACATTGTTATATATAATAACATTTATTGCAACATTCTTTGTAATATAAAATGATTACCACTTGAATTTCAAACAAGAGAAATGGTTAAATTAAAAAACAAACTGTGGATCACTTCATAGTACAAGATATTGAGCAACCAGTGAAACACATGGATTATTTCTGTATGTATTAACCTTGACAAATATTTGTGAATCATTGATATGTTACAAAGTAATGTGACAACAATAAATAATTTGTTAAAAAAAGCAGAAATCTTACAAATGTGCATTCATGCAAACACCTAATTATATGAGGTTTATCCAGAAAAATTCCAACTATTGTTAATATAATGAGAATGGTTTGTGCAACGTTTATGTGACCTGACAGCCAAGGGACTGGAATATGCATGCATGAACGATGATGACTTCACTGTACTAGTCAGTGGGGATGGTAAATGCCCTTGAGTGAGCATGTGAACTGTGTGACCATCACATTCAAAATGACTGAGCAACGAATCTGCATAAAATTTTACATTACATTTGAACATTCCTCTGCAGAAACTATTTGGATGATGCAGAAGGCTGCAGTTATGGGCAACTGGTGATTGACAGCTTCATTGCAACATGCCTGTCCATGTATCATGTCTTATGCAGAGTGTTTTGGCAAACCATCAAATCACCCAGGTGACTCAGCCTCCCTATAGCTCAGATTAGGTGCTCTGCAACTTCTCACTTTTCCCAAAACTAAAATCACCTTTAAAAGGGAAGAGATTTCAGACCTTCAGTGAGTTTCAGGAAAATACAATAGGGTAGCTGGTGGTTATTGGAAGAACAGTATGAGGTCCCAACATGCCTTCTTTGAAAGGAACTGAGGTTTCATTGCCCTATGTACAATGTTTCTTGTATCATGTATCTTCTTCAAGAAATTTCTCTTGTTTTTACACATTACATGGCTGGATACTTTCTGGACAGGTCTTGTACATGTATGGATTGATGTAACTTTTCTGCTTATGTTTTAATTCAGAAGAAAAAGAATGGAGGGGGACAGTGAAAAGGGATTTAATAACTTTATTTTTGTACAGTTTTAGAAGATTACACTTTTACGAAAGAGCATATCTTTATTTCAATTTGATATTTTTGTCAATTTTTAATTTTAAGCATATTAAATGTGCAAAAAGAAAGACAGCCCATAATTATAATAATTTATTACAGTCTGTTTTCTTATATAACTACAATTATCAAAATCAGAAAATTGAAAAGGAATGCAATATTGTTCTTAACATACAGTCCATATTCAAAATTTATCAGTTTTCCCAGTAATATCTTTCATATGTTTCCCTATACATGATCCTATACAGAATCTGAAAGCTACCTTAAATGTCACATCTTTATATTTTCTGATAATGTAGAATATTTCTAGTCTCTCTTTGTCTTTCAAGACACAGGTATTTTTAAAAGTATAGGTCATTTTTGTAGAATGTTCTCAAATTTGGGGTTGTCGCTTCCTCATGTGAAGATATAAATTATGAATTTTTTTTGTCAAGAATATCATAAAAGTGACATTATTTGAAGAGTAAACATTACCACTTGGTTAAGAAGATATCTGCCAGATTTCTTGTTATAAAGTTACTATTTTCTCCTTTATATTAATAGTTAATTTGTGGGGTGGGCAGGTATTTTAATATTATATAAACATACTTTTCTTTAAATACTGACACACTAGTTTCAACATCAATTGGTGAGTCTTTGTTACCATATAGTTGGAAAATGTTGACCTTCCAATTCCATCATTTCTTCTACATTTATTGATTGGTGCTCTATTGTAATTTTTAAAAATATAACAATTTTTAATAAAGAAAATAACAGTAACAAGTGGCATAATATATATTGGATTCTGTTGAGTATTAACTAGGCTTATGTCAGTAGTTGAGAAATCCAAGCCTTAAATCAAACCTTGGCTCTTACAGGGTTACCTCTGGTACATCCCTTAATCTTTCTGTCTCTTAGTTCAATTCTTGCTAATATATGCTAAATTACTCCTGTCACTATTTAAAACTATGATTCTATAGTTCCATTGGAATTGATTTGTTTCCAGGAATTGTTGCACAATAAAATGTAGCTCAAATTTAAGAGCTTTGGATGGACAAAGATGGAGACAATTTGCCTCCTTATGATGCTTCAGTGGCTATGACTTCTTACATGGCAATGTGCACAAAGCAGTGTGACTCTGGGTAACTAAGGCGTGGTATAATTTTTCTGACAACCCATCAAATTATACCTTTTTGTACCAGAGCCAAAACAGTAATTTGTACAGACAGGAGGAATCTGAAGATTTAAATATTTGCTTCAAAATGTTACAATGATTTTTTTCCTAGTTCCTCCATGCTTTTAAAAGATTAAATTGCACATAAAGGAAGCATGTACAGTGAAAAATACACTTCCTCTCTATAGAAAGGATAATAATAAAGCAATATCACACCTCGATAGAACATGTCTTGTTTTAAGTAAGGTTTAAAAGATCTTCCTACAAAAGAAAGAGCTAATGTTCCATTTAATTATATGCTCGAATGCATCTTAGACCTCGTGGAATCCAACCTCTCTATTCACTAATGATAAAATGAGGTCAGCTGAGACGCAGTGCTGAAGGTCACGGAGATAAGAAGGCAGGTTTTTTGTTTTCTAGCCCATGCCAATTCTAATGCTCTGTAGTTATTTTTACAAGTAAAGCTTAATCATTACAAGATTCCAGAGACAATATTTTAGGATAAATATATTAAGGTAGTAAAGTCCAAATATTCCCCAAATTCCCCCCTACATTGATAACATTTTTTCTGCATTTTCAACATTAACAGTTACATTTTTTAAAATTCATTCTATTTATTTCTACTGCTTTCTTTTATAATTTTTATAAAATCTTAATTTTATTGAGACTTGTTAATGTATTAAGTTATATATCTATTAACATTTGCACTCTTACTCATAAAAAGCATAAATATGACACATTCTTTGTGTCACAACTTTGTTCATAAAGCTTACATGGTTTCCAATAGCCAGCAGAACACTGTGTGAACTTTTACTCAGACATCTCACCTTTGTAATTTGACTCCAGTCTAATTATAAAATGTTGGCCTTTCTGTAATACCTGTGTGGCAAGCTTATTTTATTTCTCTAAACTGGTGTAATTATTATATATTTTGTCTCATGTCATTTACCTGGCATATAATCTCTGCTTGCCTATCCAGATTCTGCCCATCATTCTATACATAATTTTAATTTGATCTCTTTCATGAAGCTTTCTTGATCAATTTATAACAAAATATTCTAGCTCTATTTTTGAGCTCCTGTGCAGGAACACCATTCAGTTATTGCTGGATTATTAGTTAACCCTTCTTGTATATCAAATTTTTCAACATTATATATTCAGGATGGAAAGATGTTCTCATTTCCCTTGACTAAATTAGTGTCCAGAATATAGCAGATAAGTGAATGTTTGTTACAGAAATGGAAGTGAAATAAAGTGATTATGGTAGTTTGAGTTTAGAAATTTTACTGTAGCTCATAGAGTATTTCAAGTACAGGGATCAGGTTTTGGCCTTGGCTGAGCTACTAACTCTCTGCCTGGTATTTAGGAAATATGTCTACCTAAGTTCCTACTCTGTGAAATAAAGTTTAATAATGTATTTCTTTATATACTCCATAACCCAACAAGATACATCTTTAGAAAATTTAAAAATCTAGGTTGAGAAGAACAATTTTTATATAAAAATTATTATTATTTAGCTTAAAATTTAACCAAAAGCTAGTCAATGGGACCACCAGAATATAAGTACAGTAGTACCTTTTATCTGGAGGGAGACGGTCCAAGATGTCCAGTAGATGCCTGAAACTGCAGATAGTATCAAACGTTATATATACTATGATTTTTCTTATATATACATACCTATGCTAAGGTTTAATTTATTAATTACGCATAACAATTACAATATTAATGGAGGATGCTAAGCCAGGTTTCTCAATATACTGCATGTGCAAATACATGAAGAGAGATGTATGAGCAACCACAACTAAACTTTATTAATTTTATTAATTTATAAATTAATTTTAAGACTTGGTGGTATTGGCATTCTAATGCAAAATGAGTCATCAGAATTGATTCCTCAATGAAGTCAGTATGCAAAAAAAGTCAATGTGAGAAAGTATTTGGAAATCTATTTTTTACTAAACCCTTATTAAATGGTTTTCTTTAAGCATCTGTGGCTTTGTATAGTAAACAATCTGATCTGATTTTGAAATATACAATTTTTAAGTATAATTCATCTATTTATTTAATAGATTTCAAAAGATCATGAATTTTGGTATGCATTTGCAACTTGTTTTTGTTTTGATTTTGTTTTTCTAAATGAGAATATTTTTAAATTTGCTAATTCTTCAGTTTTTTTCATTGTTTTACAAAGGTTTTGTGTTTTTTGCTATAATACAGCAGACCCCAAAATATGTAATTCTCTCTTGTTGTACTTCCCCTTCATTGCTAGAATATTTTATATTCTCAGTAGAGTTAGAGGAATCTGCTAGTGATTTACTCATCTGCCTGTAATTGTGACACTTGATTTTTTAGTCCTCTGACATCCTCTGGTTATGAACCTTTGTGTCAAAAAGAGCCCATGACAAGAAGAGTGCATAAAACAGAACTCAGGGTGAAATGTTCTTTTTCTAAGATTTTGGGCCAACCTTGGTATTTTCTGTTCATTAGTGTCATTAATGTCGTCACCAATTTCAACCTGCCTGCACTTCTAGTACCTGCTTAACTTCTTCCCGCTCTAAGCTGACTTTGTTGAACTCAGGCTTCTTCCCTTTAAACTGAGTGAAATAGAGACTGATGTAATGCTCAGCTGCACCCCCCGAGCCTGCTTGTTGGCCTGGTTTCTGGATTTGTCCTAGTCTGACCCTATGCCAACTATTATTTAAATCAACTGCTATTTATATTAGATTTCATAAAAATATAATTTGGTACCAAGCACCATGCTTTATATATAACAATTCATTTAATCTACATATTAACCCTGAAATACAGGTTTTATATCTTCACATACAAGAAGAAAAAACTGTCACAAAGCTTAAATAACACTTACTTAAAGACATATATATAAGTGATAGAACCAAGGGTTTTGTCCATCTATTTTAGTTTCAACATTATTCTCAATTTACCACATTTGAAGACCAGCTCAGTAGTAAACCTCATCAATTAAGCAATGAGCCGAACACAAATTATACTTTTTCCTCTCTTTGTGTGGGCCTCAAAATACCAGGGTTCCAAAGAAAGTAAGTCACATTAAAGGCAGGAACAAATTTAAAGCAAAATTAATGTTTTATGTAAAGTACTAAGCATTGTAACTATGGAAACAAAAAATTAAAATTAAAATATATTAATCTATATACTATAGACATTTGTGTAAATATATATATATACACGTAAGTTTATGTGGTATACATATATACATATTTGTGTGTACAGAATTTTACAGTTTACACCTAATATAGGAACATCTGTTCATATATAGACTTATAAGTTACTGGCCTATATTAACAAATAAGTTAAAATCATTCACGTTATCTTGTGAAGTAAAGCCAACAACCAATGGAAAATAAAATGCCTCTATAAACATGGAATTTAGTATGCATCTGATTGGAGTTCTTTGAGATGAGGAGTTCTTTGGAAACTGTAAAGATGATCTTGATTATGAGTGAAATTATTTTCACCAGATAATTCCACGTGCATATATAAAATGTTTTTAGATTATGGTATTTTTCACCAAATAAACACAGTGGATGATATACTCAAAAGAACTAGCTACTTATTTTAATTGGAATATTATAATTGGAGCTTATTTTATGATAGACTTTTTATTTAAATTTCTCATCCACTAAATTGCAGACACATTTTAAGCATTAATTAACTACCTTATTTACCAATTTAACTAAACACTATTGTCTTTAAAGATCCTCTACTTTATATTTAGAAAAACACCGCATATTGGTACAAAATTTTTTACCAGAATCTAGAAAATGACATTTATATTAAAATTTATCTATTTATTTACTGTAACATATTTTTAATATTTGCCTGCATTACTCTGTAATGTTTTCCCTTTTCTTGAAAATTTTTATTTTGCAATTAATATTTTGATGTAGTTTATCAATCAATCAATCAATAGATAGATATATTTTAGCAAGTTAGAATTTGAGTTTAAATTAGAAATTATCTATCAAAATTATATTCACCTTAATGGATAAGTACTTCTGTTCTTCTGACACTGGTTCTTGATTAATATGGAAAAAATCCTCATTTTGATTTCAGTTTTACCTTTTCCTAAGCTCTTCCATTTGGGGCACGATTCTTAACCTGACTAGGCCTCATTTCCCTCATCTGCAAAATAACAATTACACACACAACAGACATGGCTATTGTAAACATTTAAATAAGAATATATATGCACACTACTAAAATGTTAGTACATGAAGGCTATAAATAATAGTTATTAGAATCATTACCATTATTAATATTTATTCTAGTTATAGTTTACCAGTATGATTTAATTATTTTTATTTCATTTTTACCAATTATACATTAGTTTATTTTGTTTGTTGCCTCAAATTCAATATGGAGTGAAATAAATCATAAGATAAATAAATTGATTTAAATATGTAACATATATTTGAAACATTTTTTCTGTAACTGCCAACACCTTATAATAATCAGCAAATTTCAAATAAAAAGTTAGTTTTTAATATGATGTTAGTATGGTTTTTGCTTATTAACTTACTCAGAAAAAAAGGTGAGTAAATGACATTGTGTAACTTTACAAACCATGCTGATCAATTCCCACTTATATACATTCATGAAGAATCCTAGGTGGCTCAATTCAGAATACGCACATTTAGAGCTATTATACAATTCTTTATTGTAGTTATTTGTACTGCCATTTCCTTCAATGATGGATAATAGAAGTTGATTATTTTATGATTTTTATCTGATTCTCCTGATATTTTCAAATATAATTGAATATCTTTTTGTTGACAAAAATAATATCTGAAAGCACATCATTTTCTATCAGTCTTGAGTCCTTTTATTTTTAATACTTTTATCTTCATATAACTGAATTGTATCATTGTTCCTGCCTTCCAATAACCTGATGATTATGATTTATGATCTTGATATTCACAATAATTTTACCTACTGCTTCATAGGGGATGGAGATGGAGATGTTAATATCATAAATTTCAAAAGGAGGTTTCCATCTGACTGCAGTAATTCAGGTAATATTAGAAAACAGTTTGTGCCTTTTGCAATTATATAACCTTTAAACTCTTTCTCGATATAAAAAACTTCATGTATGGCATTAGAGAAAGCCTCACTTACCAATATTAAAGTATTCCTTGCTTCTTAGAACCTTAACTGCTTGCTAAAAAATCTTTCGAGTTAAAATTAGAGTTTTCACTCATGTGAATTTCTGACTACTTTATGTTCAGCTTTGTACTTTGAAACTTACTGTATATATTTTTGACTGCCAGGTGATGGAGAGATCATGAAACTTGCTCTGGAATTATAAAATCTGACAATACTACATTTGCATTTTCTTTTTCAGAATTATTTACTAATAAAATAAAACTGGTTCATGATTCGTTTCCCTTCACTTGTTCTGTTAATGAGCTAACCAGTACCAATCCCTTCCTCAGCCTGAAACATTTGCTTAAGCTCCTCTCTCTTCCTCACTCTTGGATGTACCCATAACACCTTTGAGACAGGTCGGAACTCATCTTTTACTTCATGTTCACGTTTATCTGACATTTTCCTAACCCCTCAACCAAATCTGTTAGTACTCTCTCCAATTTGATGCCCTGCAATCTGTAAATGTGCTTTGTCATATAATAAACATTAAATAGGTGTTTGCTAAGTGAATAAATAATAAAATAGTTATTGTATTATAATGTATATTTGTCTCCTATGACACTTTATATATTGTATCAAAGAAAAAAATGAAGTTCGTTTTGTATCCCATGCATCAGGTACAGTACTTTGGGCACATAAGAGCTCCAAAATGTTATTGGAAAATCTGTATTTGCCTTTTCATATCATGAGTACAATATAGTGTAAACCTTTCTCTTCCCCTTCCACTTCTCCGGTCTGTCTGCATTTAGGTATAGGCTGCTTGGGGGATTAAAAAGAATGATCACTTGGTACTGGTGATGAGGAAAGAAACCAGAAGGATCTGACTAGGTCTCAAGTGTAACCATTCAGACCCTTGTTTTTTATTACTAAGTGAACGGTGAGATGGGGGCAACCTCCAGAAAAGTCTCTGAAATCCTGTAGACACAATCTCAATTTTCAGGTCCAGAGATTTAAACACTTATTCTACACATGAATATATACAAATAACCACTTGGAATTTTCTTCTTTTGTTAAAAAATCATTTTGTTTGTTATAAAAATGGTTCATATTTATTACATGCATGCAAAACATTTATAATGTAAAGGAGCAAAACAGAAGAGAGAAATGCATCATCCTACATCCCATAACTAACAGCTAGAAACAGCTACAAATTTCTGACATCATTTAACCTATGCACATATCTAAATAAAATATTAAATTAAAATTTACATGAATTGCACCCATTTAAAAAAAATAAAAAAGAATCTATGTAAATTGCAAAACTGTAAACATCTTATAAAAGATGCTAGTTCTCTATAGCTTTCTCTAATGTGAATATATTATGAAAAACATAAAGACCTTGGAATACTTTTTCATAATAATTTTAATTTTATACAGTTATTATCAACTCTCTGCTATAAAAAGTGAGGATATTAACAGCCTGATTTTTTCCCCAACTTCACTCCATGAGCTGCTCCATTTATGCTACTTTGTTATGAATTACATCACTATTTTTTATTGCCAGTGTTTGAAACACACATTTTCTACTGTAAAACAGCATAATTTCATCCATTCTAGAGACTTGCGTTCTAGTTCTTGAGCTGTTTGTGTTGAGAACATATGACTGGTCTTTATGCTTGAAACAACGGCAATTTGGGTTAGGTATATTTTTTAGTCAGAATTTGACATACAGAACTCTTTGAATATTATTTTCTGACATTGAATGTTCTTCTAAGAGAAGTGAGAGGACAACTCGATTTTTTTCCCTATCCTTATGTAAGATTTATCTTTCTGACCTGACTTACTGTTTCATTTAAACAATCATTAATTTAATTTGGGTATGTTGCCATGGTGATTGTTCAAGTTTGCTAGAACTTCTTTAAATATACAGATTCTATTACTTTTTGAGGGAAAATTTTATTTCATTACATTTTCAGTATGTTTTTTTTCTTCCATTTGTATATTTCTGTACATTGGAAAATAACTCATCTTTCCATTTGCTTAATTTTGACCTCCCTTTGGGTTGTCTTTGTTACCTATGTTCATTGGAAAAATCTAAATATTTTCTGTTACTAATCTGATTTTTTTCAAGCACATCAGTTCTTTAACCTTACTCTTTAATTGTTTGGTTTTCATTGTTTTCTTATTGATATTGTTCTTGGTGATATTTCTCAATTTGTTGCCTTGTTTTTGTTTTTTTCTTATCAGTTTTTAAAAAAGAATCTTACCTTTATAATTTATAATTATAAATGTGTTATTAAATTGTAATTATTAGTATGTTTCTATACTTTTAAAACTATGGGGAATTTTTTCTTCTGTTTACCTGAGTTTGTTTCCTTCTTGGCCAGGAAATGGCCTAGTATAGCGTGCTATAGGTACAGGTAATAGACCCAAATGACCTTGATTCAAACCATGGCTCTGCCTTTTACTTGTTATTTGTCTTTGACAAAGTTATTAAATCTCTTAGTTATCCAGTTTCCTGGTGTGTAAAACAGGGATTATAGTAATAATATTTACTTCAAATAGTTATGAAAATAAATGGGTAGCATATAAAGTTTATAGCCTAGTACATGGAAAAAAGTAAAACCACTTTAGAAAATCTCATTCCTAGTATACCTATTGAAGAAGATAAACAATGGAACCTTCAAAAAAAGTTAGCATTAGAATATAAGTGGTGAAAATGCAAAGTGTAATAGCATAAATATTATAAAGCAGAACAGTTATAATGAAAGATCAAAATAGAATATTCAAGAATAGTGAATTACAACATGGCAAGATTCTTGCTACTATTTTCATCATCTCAGTAGCCAAACTGAAATCCTAAAATTCCAAATCCTCAGAATTTTCACTTACTATCTCCAAATTTTTAGTAGAAAATTTTCATTCTTTCCTATAATAAGAGAGGGGCAAAAGGGGTCAAAAAAATGTTAAAACTCATGTTTCCCAGAAAAATGTTATATTTTTATCTTCTTTTTATTAATATATCTACTACTTTTCCAAACATCCCTTGCAGCTAGGCATGGTGATGTAACTAAGGCCTACCCAAGGGAGTGAGGGGGGAACTGATTTGGACTACTCTAGCCTGTGACCTTTAGAAGACTCCTTTATTTACCTTTCACTTAGATAGGAAACAGCCCCCGGGGAGCCTCTGCCAGCCCAAGGTCCAGAAAGTTTTACATGGCACAGGGACCATGGATGATACTTTTATTCGGTACAGTAAAATGAAGAAAAAAATTTAAAAATAAACTTTTAAAAACTTTTTGGGATCAATTTACACTTTTTAATAATTTTCAGGTTACTTGTAACAGATGTAAGGCTACGTTAAGTGCAGTTCATATGAATTGTTTTTTAATGGTGCTTCAGTCTCTGTGAATCCAATGAAGTTGCTAAGTCTCTATGTTGCTTTGAAAACTAATCCAAAGCCTGGAGCAGATTTCTTCAGCTCTGTGTGGTCACCCCTAACATGTGGCATTCACAGCATCTTGGGAGTAAGGAGATCATATACTCTAAGAAAAACTGTACACCAGATGAATTCTCTCCAGCATCTGTCATTCCCTTAGATTGCAGAAGAGTTAGAACAAATGTCTAGCCCTGCCTGGCTGAAACAACAACAATCTGAAAAGGAAATTAGCCTGGGAGTGGAAAAAATATCAGGTGGCAGAGACTTATCAGGAAGCAAGAGAATTATTGGAAAAGTTAGGGTGCATTGATTGCATGTGGTTTGCAGGTTTTATTTTAGATATTATTGAAGACTTTATTTTAGATTTCATATAGAGAACTATGGGAAACACTGAATGATTTCAAGAAGAGAACAAGATGTAATTTACATAAGTAAAAAAATACACATTAGAGGCATGCAAACTTATAAGCAGGAAAATCAGGAAATCATTACATATGATAATAAAGTGATTATCTAGTCTGAGAAAATGGCCTTCAGTTGAAGAACTACTGTAAGTAGTAAAGGTCAGAAGTATTTTAAACTAGTTTAGCACATCAATAACATTTCATTTTAATAAACATGTCTCTAAAACCCATTCAACTAGTCATGGTCCCACAAAGACTCACTGAAATAAACACACTTCTAAGATTGGCATTAACCTCCTACTACCTCTACGAGCAACACTATTCCATGGTTTAACTCATTAATATTGTTCAGTGATGAAAGGGGAGAGTTTTGGAGATATTTGAATAACAAATCAAGTAGCTAGGATCCTTGAAATAGCTGACTTTTAATAAATAATATTATTATGCTTTATCTTCTGGTCCCAGGCACTTTGGGAGCTGTGAGCTTTGAGGCAGATATGACCGAGTCCATACCGCACACAACCAATCACGAAAAATGGCAGAGAAACAGCATCATTAAACCCCAATCAGAAAGATTTGAATCTGTTTGTGGGATTGACCCCAAGTTCCTGAGGAACTGGCACTTTGCTGAGAAGCACAACAACAAGTACCTTAAGAAGACGCAGGTGAACAATACCAAGGCCATGAGCATACAGGCTGAGGCTGACAAGGACCTCGTAAAGCCCAAAGAGGTCAAGCTCAAGATCCAAAGGGCAGCTGCCGAGAGCTGAGTCGACTCGCCAGTATTACTCACCCCCAGCTTTGCAAACACGCTCCGGCCTGCATCTCCAAGTGTCTCAGTGTATGCCTGCCAAAGGCCACAGCTCAAATCAAATCCCAGGTTGAAGCTTTGTTTTAGGCTCCAGCCCTGGCTCAGGTTCCCTAAAGTGCCTTGGGCCCCACAAAGGCTCCACAAGAGCCCCCTGTCTGCTGATGTGAGGACCAAAGGACTGGTGTGACCTCTGAGTTGCTTTCCACATGAAGTTGGTGTCCTCCTGTGCTATTTGTACAAATAAACCTGAGGTAGATATGGAAAAGAAAAAGAAAGCAAGAAAGCAAGAAAGCAAAGGAAAGGAAAGGAAAGGAAAGGAAAGGAAAGGAAAGGAAAGGAAAGGAAAGGAAAGGAAAGGAAAAGAAAGGAAAAGAAAAGAAAAGAAAAGAAAAGAAAAGAAAAGAAAAGAAAAGAAAAGAAAAGAATGAGGAGAGAGAGAGGGAAGGAGGAAGATCATTATACTATGCATTATTTTAGCTAAAAACAATAAAATATCCTCTTGTATTAAGATATTGGTTAAGAATCATTACTTTTAAAATAAGAAAATTTGTAATGGTGAGTATGAACAAAGAGAACTGGGGAAGTGGGTGGTAGTCACAGGTCAGCATAACCTGGACAGGGATTTAACCTCTTAGAAGGTGTGAAGTATCCACTACTTAGAAGAGGGTAATGTTTATCATTTAGCGTCTTTAAAAGTAAATGGGTCTAAACCAAAAAACATAAGTTTTCATAATTAGTAAAACATAATGTTTGGCAACATAGGGTATATGCTTATGGCAATTTCAGTACTTCATTTTTTGCCTCCAAAATGAAGATATTTGTTAGCAAATATACAACACCCTGACAGTTTACTTCATTGCCTCCTTCAATTTTATCCATCCTATAAACTCAGTTTACAGCACAGTAGCTAACCATAGTAGATATTCAGTAAGTATGTACTGAAGGAATAAAAACAAAATTTTAAATTAATAGCTTAATACACTCTTTGACTGCCAGTGTTCTAGATACCACTCTCAGATTTTGTGAATAAGAATTTCTATGAGATAGGTCTTGATATTTGTATTTTTAAAACTTCCCTAAGTAATAATTAAGGTAAAACAAACATTAAATTATAGTATGCATCCTTTGTGCATGGTAACTGTATTTTATCTCCTTCTTAATACTTGTTTTTCATCATCTTACTCAACCTTTTTGCAGTATTTCACATATTACATTTTTGTATTTCCCCTTTCTTCTTGAAACACCATTTTCCTTTGTTTTCCCTGGTATCATAATTGCCTGTTTTTTTTCATTCACTTGTTTTCCTTTTCTATCTCTTCTGCTCATCTCTAAATTGAACAATCTCAGGGATTTGGGCTATCCTTCTTCATCTTTACTTTTCTCTGGGTGATCTTATCTATTCTTATGATGTAGATACCATTTTTATATTAATTATTTCAAATGTATATCTTCTTTTACCTCTGCTTTATACTCCAAACTCACATAAACAACTAAACAAACACTTTAGCAAATAAAGCCACCCATAATTGAACTTGGTGAAAATAGAGCTCTTTGATTGTCATCTTTCTTGATGGAAACTTATTATTCCTTTCTTTTCCTCATATCCAAAGATAATACATTAGCAAGCTCTTTTTGGCTCTGTAATGATTGTTTCCATGTTTCACCATCTACAATATCAACTCTCCAGTTCAAGTCTTTAAATATCAAACCTAAGTCATTCAAAATGTATGGAATAGTGTCCAGCTTTCAGGCATGTTCCTCTCCAAAATAATATTTTTTTAAATAAATGAGGTCCTATTATTTCTCAACATACAATATATCTGAGATTTTCTATCACTATTGTCATAAAGTTCAAAGCACTTTATTGGCTCACAAGGTCCTACATAATCTGCCCTACTTATATCTGATTTCTCTCTTCTTACTACACCCAAAATCACTAGGCTGCATTTTCTGTATCTTTATCTCTTTGAATTTCATGTTCACTAATCCTACATTTTATCCCCCAATACAGTTGAATGACTATACCCTTAGATATCACTACAAATACCTCTTCAAAAAGCCCTTTCTTATCACCCTCTCAAAAGAACTATACCTGCAGTCAAACTTTATTACACACATCTTTTTTATTTTAAGGCAATTTTAAATATCTGAAATATTTGTTTCAATTATATATTTATTTTCTTTGTCTCTTATTCTGCTCCAATAGAATACAAGCACTATAAAAGCAGAGACAGTAACTTACTTTTACTACTGTATCTCTAGTTCCAAGCACAGTATCTGCCATATAGTAATTATTTTAATGAATTGAATAAATAAATTAGTAAACTTATATCTTACATGAAGAAGATAAAATTGATCAGGTAGGGAAAAATAGCTCTAACCCAACCATACCATTAAATGACTAGTACCTGAATATGTCTGTGACTGTGTAGATCAGTAGATGGAGGCACAGTGCTGGGATTATTTTTATAGTCTCTAAAATTTAATTTTTCTAATGTTTAACTGGTTATCCTTTAAAAATAATTACTGTTTTATTTATATTTTACTATTATATTTTGAGTGTTACATGTAAGTCACCTCAAGGTTTTGGTGAATTAAGATGGAAGAAAAAGAATAAAAGATATGAATGACAATGTGAGAGTAAAGGAAAATAAATATTTATTAAACCAATAATTTTCTCAGTCATCCATTATTGTATTTTTAAAACATTTTTTGATTTAAATTAAGTTGTTACTATCTTAAAACACATTATTTAATTTTAAGATATTTTATGTAATGATAATGGTAACCAGAAAGAAAATATGTATAGAATAAACACAAGGGGAAATGAGAAGAAAACCAAAACATATTAAAACAAGTTAAAGAAATGCAAAGAACAGAAGTAAAAGAAGAAAGGAAGAATACAAAATATACAAAACATATAGAAAGCAATTAAAATAATGACTAAGTCATTCCTTCCATATCAGTAATTACTATAAATATAATGATTAATACCCCACTAAAAGAGACAGAGGTAGAGAGGCTGAATGGATTTTTTTAAAAAGATAAACAATATGCTGTTTAAAGAGATTCATCTTAGGTGCAAAGAAACATGAATGCTGAAAATAAAAGGAAGGAAAAGGTTATATACAAATAGTAACCAAAATAGAGCAGAGGTGGAGATTATATACATATATTTAAATATATGATATTTTATATCAAATATATATATGATATTATCATATATATGTACATATGACATTAAACAGGTATTATGACATAAATTGTAACAAGAGACAGATACGAGAATTATATAATGATTAAAGAGTCAATTCACAAGGAAATATAACAATATCATATATATGATGTATATATATCATACGTAGGTCTGCCTGGGAAAATGTCAGCCATTGTTAATATAACAAGAAGAGTTTGAACAACATTGATGTAACCTAACAACCTAGAGGAGTGTGCTGGAATGAGCATGCGTGAACAATGACAACTTCACTGTACCAATCAGTGGAGGCGGTAAATGCCATTGAGTGAACATATGTACTGTGTGGCCATCACATTCAAAATGCCATTGAAATTTTGATAGGCATTGCATTAAGTCTGTAGATCACTTTCAGTAGTATGAACATTTTAATAATAGTAAGTCATTTACTCCATGAACACAAGAAGTCTTTCCATTTATCTATATCTTTTTTGACTTAGTAACATCCTGTATTTTTTAGTGTACAACTGTTTCATCTCTGTGGTTAAGTTTATTCCAAAGTACCTTATCTTTTTTATACTATAGTAAATGAAATTGTCATTTTCATATAGGTCGTTGTTAGTGTATAGAAACACAATACATTTTTGTTTTGATTTTGAATCCTGCAATTTTGCTGAAATCTTTTATTATAGTTTTTAAAAGGTTTCATGTGTGTGGAGTTTTTTCAGTTTTCTACGTATGAAATCACATCTCCTGCAAACACAATTTTACTGCTTCCTTTCTGATTTGAATGCCTTTTATTTCTTCTTTTTGTCTGCTTGTTCTGTTTAGTACTCCCAATATTATATTGAATAGTAGCAGTAAAATTAGGTCTACATACCTTGTTCTTATTTTAGAGGAAATATTTCAGTCTTTTATTGCTAAGCATGATGTTAGTTTTGGTCATTTTGTATAAGTATTTTGTTATGTCGATGTAGTTTATTTTCACTCTTGGTTTAGTGTTTCTATCATGAGTAAGAGTTAATTTTATCAAATGATTTTCTGCATCAGTTGATACGATAATGCATTTATTGTCCATCATTTTATTAATGGATATGTATTATTCATTAGATCATTGTCAAATCTAAAAACCATTGGATTTGGCAATGGTTTCTTAGACAACTAGAGCACAGGCATTAAGAGAAAATTAGACAAATAGAACTACAAGTGTATCAAACTTAAAAACTTCTGTGAAGCATGAAATTATCAACAGAATTAAAAGACAACCTAGAGAAAGGGAGAAAATATTTTTAAACTTATACTCAATAAGGGGTTAATATCCAGAATATGTAAGGAACTTCTATAACTTAACAACATAAAAACAAATAACAAATAAAAAAAGAAATAGTTAATATTACTATTAATGAAATGCAAATCAAAACCATAGTAAGGTATTACCTCGTGCTTGTTAGAATGTCCATTCTCAAAATAATAGAATATAACAAGTGCAGCAAAGATGTAGAAAACCTGGAACGCTTGTGCACTGTTGGTGAAAATGTAAAATGGCTCATCCATTAGAGACAACAGGATAGAGGTTCCTCAGAATGATTAAAAAACAGAATTACTATATAACCCACCAATTATACATTTTGGTATTTATGCAAAATATTCAAAACAATATCTTAAAGAAATATTTACACACTGATTCCATTGTCTTATTAATCAGGATAGCCAAGAGGTGTAAGGAAATCTAATGCTCATCAAGAGATGAATGGATAAATAAATTGTACTATACACATTTAATGTAATATTATGCAGACTTAAAAAAGGAAAAAACCCTATTACATAATACAATATGGATGAACCTCAAGGAGATTAAGTAAAATGTTAGGTAAAATAAGCAGTCAAAAATGTCCAAACACTCTGTGACTCTTCTTATAGAAAGAATCTACAGTAGCCAAAATATGAAAATTAGAAAGCTGAAAGGTGGTCACCAAGCATTTGTGGGAGGGGAAGTTGGCATTTGTATTCAATGAGTACAGAGATTCAGTTTTCCAAGATGAGAAGTCCCAGAGATCTATTGTACAACAGCGTGAATGTACTTAAAACTATCAAACTAAACACTTAAAACTGATTAAGATAGTAAATTTCACATAATGCAAGTTTTACCATAATAAATTTTTAAAAAATATTTGTTTATTTATTTTTAGAGAGAGGGAAAGTGAAGGAGAAAGAGATGGAGTGACACATCAATGTGTGGTTTCCTCTCAAGCATCCCCAACTGGGGACCTGGCCCGCAACCTAGGCTTGTGTCCTGACTGGGAATCGAACCTATAACCCTTTGGTTTGCAGGCCAATGCTCAATCCACTGAGCCACACCAGCCAGGGCAGAAAAAAAAGTTTTTATGTGAAACTTTTGTAACATGGAATTAACCATTTTAAAATCCATAATTTAAAGGCTATTAGACATTAATAATACAGCTACTCTGTAGTTCCAAAAAAGTTTCCTCACTCCCAAAGAAAACCCTATATCCATTAAGTTGTCACCACCCATCCACTGGGAAACACCAATCTGTATTTTCTCTCTATGGAATTGTGTATTATACATATTTTATGTAACAAAACCATATAACACATGATATTTTGAGTCTGGCTTCTTTCATTTAGCATATTTTCAAGCTTCATCCATGTTTAGCATGTATCTGTACTTCATTTCATTTTTGAAACTGAATAGTATTTCATTGTATGTATAAACCATATTTTAATCCATCATCTTTTCATAGATATTTAAGTTGTTTTTATATTTCAATTAATGTGAATATTGCTGCTATAAACATTAGTGTAAATATCTGTCTGAGCCTCTGATTTCATGACTTGGGTAATATCTTTATTAATATAATTGCTGGGTCATTAGTAATTCTACGTTTAGCTTTTCAGTTCCATCAGCAAATAACTCCCTCAGTTTTTGTTTATCTAGAGAATATTAATGTTTCCTTTACTTTTGAAAGATATTTTTGCTGGATATCAAAATTTTGGTTGATAGGGTTTTGTTTCCAGCATTTTGATGTCATCACATTTCCATTTAGATGCCATGGTTTCTGATTAAAAATTAGCTATACATATCATTAAGAAATTCCTGACTATAACAAGTTGCTATTCTGATGCTTTTTCCAAGATTTTCTCTGTCTTTGTTTTTCAAAAATTTTATGATGTGTCAGAATTTGATATCTTTGCATTGGTTCTACTTTAAATTTTTCAGCTTTTTGGATGCGTAGATTGAAGTCTTTTGAGAAGCATGTCATCATTATTTATTTGCTGTTCCTTTTGCCCCTTTCTCTTTCTTGCTTTGTGGACTCCTATGCTATTTTAAGTATTGTCCCACAGGCCCCTTAGCCTCTGTTCACTTTCCTTCATTCATTTTTCTTTTTACTCCCCAGACTTGATAAACTCAATTGTAATATTAAAGTTGACTGATTCTCTCTTCTGTTTTCTCAAATTATCTACTGATTCCCTCTAGTGAAATTTTTACTTTATTCATTAAAATTTTCAGTTCCAAAATCTCTACTTGGGTCTTTTTATTATTTCAATATTTTATTGATACTTTTCATACATTTTTTGGTTTCTTTTATTTCTTTGGCCATGCTTTTCTTTATCCATTTGATCACTTTTAGGATGGTTAATTTAAATGTTTTGTCTAGTAAATCCAATGTCTGTGCTTTTTCTGAGTAATTTTCTGTCAATTTATTATTTTAAAGTTAATGGGCCATGCTTCCTTATTTATTTAATGTCTTTGTATTTTTTGATAAACATTGGGAATTTTTAAATATTTAATGTAGTAACTGTTGAAAAAACTTCCCCAGAAAATCAAATTCTACCCCACAATTTGCTGGTGTTAGTTGTTTAGGGCTATAGTTGTCTACCTAGCAAATTTTACAAACCATTTGTGCAAAGGCTGTACTCCTTCTGGTGTGTGGTTACTGAAGTCTGTGTTTCATTATCGCAGCCCTCAGCAGCAAACCTGGCAGAGAGTTTTCTCAAACACTTGGAGTCAAAAAGAAACAAAGAAGCAAAACAAAATAAAACAAACAAAAAACTATTCTGTTAGATTTTTCAGATTCTCCCTGAGTTGGGACATCACCTAAGTGCTAGACCAGGTCATGTAAAACTCTGTCTTAGCCTTTATCTCTTCCATTTGAAAAAAACCACTGATCCTTCAAACATGCACGTCTAGGGGTTTTTCAGGCCTATTGTAAACCTGATTTAAGTCCTAGTTATGAACAATGCACTCTATCTTTCCTCTTGAACTCTGTGATATTTTGACCCTTATTTCTTCAAAAAAATTATTTCCTAACTGTTCATTGGTTACAAGATATTGGAATTCTCTGGGGTTTGCCCCATTCACTGTTGCTTGCTCAGGAAAGCACAGTCAGGATAGTCTTTAAATCTTTTTACAGATACTGTCTTTGCCCATATTTCACTCTAGCTTGACTGGGGGCAGGGGAGTGGTAGACAGAGGCATACATGCTGGGCTCTACACTAATTCATCATGAAACTCCCAGTACTATACAATGAATGTTTGTCCCTTGCAAATTTATGTACTGAACCTTATCCCATAAAGTGATGGTATTTGGGTGTTGAGATTTTGGGAGATTATTAGGTAATGAATATAGAGCTCTCATGAGTGGGATTAATGCCCTTTTAGTGGAGTCCCAAATAATTTCTTGCCCTTTCACCAAGTGAGTTTATAACAAGACTACAGCAGTCTGCAAGCCAGAAGAGAGTTCTTGTCAGAACCTGAGCATGACTTCCAGTTTCCAGAACTGTGAGAAATATAATTTTATTGTTTTTAAGCCACCTTATTGATACACAAACTGACTAAGATAACCCAACATGTCAAAACACAAGAGCACAATACTTTAAAAATAATCACCTAAGAGCACCCAGTAGCAGCAAGATGCACCAGGAATGTGGGCCACCATGACCACGGCTGCACAGCTGCCATTCCTTCTGTGTTGGAGAGGTGGGGATGGTAATTAGAGGAATGAAAATGTTCTAATGCTCTCTTAACAAATTCTCTATACATTTTTCTTTATAGGTAGCCCCCTACTGTTATAAATTTTAGATTAGATTAGGTTCCAAAATTTTACAAAAATTGATTTGTCAGTATTTACCAGACTATAGTTGCTTTTGTAGAAGGACCTATTATTTAAGCACCTTACTCTACCATTTTCTGAGACTTCATTGCCTGTTTCATTATCTCTTTGTCTAAGGATGGCATCTTATCTTTTCTTCTCTGATGCACAAAGCTTCTAGAAATAAAGAGTGTACTAGGCTTAGATCAATTGATCATCACAACTAGATAAAGCAATTTGAGATAATGGCCAATTCATAGATCAAGAGTGTTATTTCCATATACCAAGATGAATTAAGGTGTCTAGGAATATTATTCACATTTCTGTCCAGGGCAATTTCTTTTCATTAGTTTATTCAGTCTCATTTGTCAATTGTGGAGAGGACTGGAAATGTGTTTCTGATAGCTAATACAATTATATGTTTATTATTATGCTTTAATTTCCATTTAATAGAAATTTAAACTCATTACATATTACATTATTTAAGAGCCACACAATAAATTAGAAATGTTATCTATTTTCAAATACAGTATTTACTAAGCTTATATAATCTAGATCTATTTCCTCCTAAAATAATTGGGTTTTTTTCCTATATACTTTGAATTTTTCCTAGCATGCCTCATCATGTTTATTAAAGCAGGTTTAAACAAATAGTATTAAAACCAAAAAATTAAAGTGAAAGAAGGAATAAATAGAGGAGTGAGGATTTCTTAAAAGGCATATTAAAAGCAAAATACAGTCAGTTTCAACCTTTTACCATAGTGGTACATGGCTTCTTTGAACAGACCTGAATAAAATAATATAGCTGCTTCATCATGGGTATAGGAAAACACATACACATAACATAGTCTCCAGGAAAACAAGTTATTTGCATTCACTCTGAAAATTACGAGGCAATGTATATCCAGGGTAGGGGAGTACTGATAGCTTTCATATCTCCATTGAAATAGTGGACATATCCAAGTGGAAACACTTTATCAAATAATGCCAAAAAATCATAAAATACCCCAAAATATAATAGCTATTTCCATTGTTAAATATGAAAAATATACAAAATCATTCACATAACATATACGCATATTTTAACAAAAATAAAAACAATGCTGCTATCTAGCTTGAAAAATACAATAAAATTTATATCTTTAAAGCAAAGATAATTAATCAAAGAGACCTATTAGAATATATTTATAAAGTCTTTAAATTTAGAACAGAAAAATTACAACTTTATATTTTTAAAATTTTAATTTATTGACTTTAGAGAGAACAAGAGAGAAAGACAATGACACAGAGAGAGAGAGAGAGAGAGAGAGATCGGGATCAATTTGTTGTTCCACTTATTTACAGAACATGGGTTGCTTCTTGCATATACCCTGACCAGGGATCAAACCCACAACCTTGGCATATTGATACAAATCTCCAACCAGTGGAGCTATCTGGCCAGGGCTACATCTTAGTTTTTAACTTTTAAACAAAAGTTAGCATTATTTTCAGTTATGAATTTAGCTAAAAAATTACAATAAAATAAGAATATTTTCAGTCAACTGCAGATGTTCTAGATATCTAAAAATCTCAGTTATATCCATAACAAATAATAATAGTTATTAGATTTTGTACCAGGAGTAATGGGCACATAGTGATTCTCTCTTCAGATACTTCCATGATATACCTGGATTCATATTAGGCAAACTGACATTTAAAAATCCATTTAATCACCTTAAGGTAAAGTTGTGTCTCCTCACCTTGGCGATTCACACATTTAAGTTTAGTCAGTGCTCCTTGTTCACAATTGTTCAGTGAGCAATATTTGGAAAAAAGTGAATTTTTTTCCTATTAAATTTTAAAATGT
This sequence comes from Mormoops blainvillei, assembly GCA_004026545.1. Taxonomy (NCBI): domain Eukaryota; kingdom Metazoa; phylum Chordata; class Mammalia; order Chiroptera; family Mormoopidae; genus Mormoops; species Mormoops blainvillei. The sequence goes on along the minus strand of PVJD01000127.1, from coordinate 431,067 downwards.
TGTAAAATAGCATAGTTCAAATGAGAATTCTAAGCTTTCCAATGTGACACCCACAAGATTAGTGTCTCTATCTATAAATCCTTTTTTGAAGCACCCAACAAAGTTACTTATTAGTTTACCAAATAGACAAGAAAAAAGCCCCTTGGTATTGCTGAGACTTTAATAAAGTCACATGTCCCTTGAAAGTTTTTAAGCTGGTTGAAGTGCTGGAAGAGAGAAATACACTGAAAAATTATTTCATTTTTAAATGATATGTTTCTATGATATACTTCTAAATATGTTTTACCTATCATCATTGTTGTATGTGGTTCTAGCATGCTCCATATTTCTATCTACATAGTTCTTTTAAAAAATATTTTATTTATTCATTTCTAGAAAGAGGAGAAGGGATAGAGAAAGAGAGGGAGGGAAACCAATCAGTTGTCTCTCACATGGCCCCAGCAAGGGACCTGGTCCTCAACCTAGTCATGTACCCTCACCGGGAATCGAACCAGCAACCTTTCTGTTTGCAGGCCAGTGCTCAACCCATTAAGCCACACCAACCACAGCTATATAGTTCTAAATGTGTTATATATCTAGTTGATATATCTTTAACTTTTTGAAATTGCTCATGAAGATATTGGCAGCCTCAGTAGTCTCCTTCAACATGAAACTGGATAAAATGGTCATGTTAGGTATTCTCTTTGTAAAAACACCTGTATTATTATTCTTTAGTGCTTGCTGATTCCAAGAGAGAAAAATGCACTTCTGCACATTCATTCTAAAAACAACAAAGGCAGTCAACTTCTTGAAAATTTTGAAAATGTCTAAAGTATATTTTGGGGTATATTTTTTTAGGACATAGCTTTTAGTGAAAATAAAAGTTTCATCCTCTTGCCACAGATGGAGTTCTTTAAATGTCTGAAAAGCATTTTTTTCTACTTTAGCAGAAAACCAAGTTCCTCACACCATTGCCATGTGTTGCTTTTTACAGAGATATGCATTGACATTAAAGATTCTTCCAACAATTCTGAAAGTTTTGTCAACAACCATAAAAGTCACCAACTTTATCATTTCAAAAAGACTGTATCAGGAAATAAGAGCAGAATACAAAAGTTTTTTGCTACTACACAAAAGTGTGTTGGTTTTCAAGAAGACAAGTTTTTTTTTTTGAACTAATAATATTCAAGTCCAAGTCTTACTTGGACTACAGTCAAATGTGTTATTTTCCTTACCTTTTCTGTTTCCTTAAGAAAATCAAAGCCCACTCTTGAAACACTTCTAAAGGGATAATTTTATCCACAGATTGGCTTACCTGACAGATATATTTAACAACGTGAATGAGTTTTTCAGTACAAGGTCCTGAAATCACTATTGTTAATGCTTCTTGAATAATCTACCAATAGGAAAGAAGGTAGTCACCCCTGAAGTCCTTATAAACATTCAAATGTCAAGGGGAAATGTACCAGGTTTTAATTGTGATACGTAATTATTTATTAACTGAGCTTGAAGGGAGAAACCTGTGAATACTCTTTGTAAAGTGATGTCTACCTTTATGTCAATAAAGTTGAAGAGTAGTTCCATAATTCTCTTCACTGATACAAACTGTATCAAGTATGAGGCCTGTCCAGAAAATATCCAGCCATGGAATGTGAAAAATAGAGACATTTCTTGAAGGAGATACAAGATATAAGAAATATTGTATATAGGACAATGATGTCTCAGACCCCTTCAAAGTAGGTACCTTGGGACATTACAGGGTTCTCCCAATCACCATCAGCTTCCCTCTTCTATTTTCCTGAATCTTATCAATGGTCTGAAATCTCTTCCCTTTCAAAGGTGATTGTAATTTTGGGAAAAGGCAGAAGTTGCAGGGCACCAAATTTGGGCTGTAGGAGGGCTGAATCTACTTGTTCAGTCATTTGGAATGTGATGGTCACACCCTACACATGCTAACACAGTGGTGTCTGCCACCCCCGCTGACTAGTACAATGTCATCATCATTGTTCATGCATGCATATTCCAGTTCCATGTCCTAGGCTGCCAGGGTACACTGATGTTGTGCAAACTGTTTTTGTTATATTAACAATGGTTGGACTTTTTCTGGACAGACTCAGCCAAAAACCTCATGCCTTTTAGGACAAAAGTTTACCATTACTTGAAGCTTTAGTTACTAATAAAACTCCCATTTGTTATTAAATTAGAAGTTTAGAAATAACAGCTGGAACAATGTTAATATCCCTCGACAATCCTTGTCTTATAGAATATATTATGAAAGATATAAATCTACTTGCAACAATATATCTGTAATGGAAACATCTTTTTGTCTTATAGAGAAATCTGTACGTGTTTTCTTCTAAAACTAGTGTAATTTTTATATTGAAAATGGTGAGTGATTTGGAGATTATTTTATGTGGTATAAATGTGTAGATTATTAAATAATATTATGATTGACACTGTATGTGTATAGAAATACATTTGACTTTTCATCTTATGTCCAGAAAATGACAAATTTTAGTAATTCTAAAATTCTCTCTATAGTCTTTTTCAATTTGTCTGTGAAGTAATATTATGGAAGAATTATGGCAATCTATATCATTCCAATCACTATGACAATGTCTGTGCACTCTTGTACAATGCAAAAGGCAGGTACCCTCATTTTTTAATAGTTTATTTTTACTGATTTTTTCCATCTCCAGTTTATCCCTCTTTTTAAAATTTTTTTTATTGTTGTTCAGTACAGTTTTGTCTATTTTCCCCTGACCACTCCCACCTCCCCCCACCCTCGACTCCACCCTCCCTTGACTTTGTCCATGAGTCCCCCATATGTGTTGCTTGACTACCCTTTCTATTCCCCCCACCAGGAACTTAGGTGCCCATCAGAAAATGAGTGGATCAAAAACTGAGGTATGCTCTTTTTGTATTTAATGAAAATACTTTAGTAATTCAATAGTTAATTTGATATTAATTTTAGACACATATCCTTTAAAAAGCAAAGCCATTTTAATTTCTATTTCTAAATGTATGCTAATTTTATCATATCAATATATATTTTATTAAATAGTTTTTATGCAATTATTTTAATGAATATGAATATTTCCTTTTTGGATCTAGAAATATGTTATATTAGTAGAGTTTTTTTAATATTGAAACAAAACTTTGGCATAAGTTCAACTTGTTCAAAGTAAGTTACCATTCTACCCATTGCTCAGTTTAGTTTAATACTTTTTTCCTGAATGTTTACATCTGTGCCACTAATGTGATTCCTCATACTTTCTACCTTTTATATTATACTTGTAGGAATTTGGAACTAATATTATAATTGGCTAAAAATCCATAAAATAGATGTGCTCAAATCGTGTTCTTTCAATAAAAATATGGCCAACTTTTATAATAGTATTCAAGAACAAAGGCAAAGATAGCCAGAAACAGAAACTACAAGGGCACATCATTACAGAGGTTTCTGATAGGACAATATCATATGCAAAATTATACCTATGTCCTTAAATATTTAGACAATGTGGTTAATTGTTAGAAAAATAAGTATTATAAACTAATATAGGAGGAAATAGAATTTTTGAGTTGTGTAATATTAAAGAAAGTCAATCGGTGGACAAAACTCTTTCAACAAACACCCAGTGTAGATGGCTTCATTAATATGCTCTACTGAACATTTATGAAACTCATAATTTCATTTAGACCTAAAGCCTTCCCAGACAGTAGGAAAGAAAAAAAAAAAACAACCCTATTCCCTGAATCACTTTATGAGGCTCACAAAACCTCAAGGTTGAAACATGATAAGAACAATATGAAAATGATTAATTACAGACTGATCTTAGTCCTAAACATAGATGCAAAATATTAGCAATTGTGTTTAATGATACATGAAAAGATAATATATATGAACAAAAATGTAAGGTTGTTTTAGCAGTTATCAATTAATTAATGTTATATACAGTATTACCACTTTTAAAAAGTAATTTATATGATTATCTCATACATGCAAAGTTATCCACATGATATAAGATGTTAGAAAATTATGACTCAGATCTTAACCCTTGCTGAGGAGGCAACAACATATACAGACTTAGGGGGTATCAGAGGCTGGCTATAGGGTGCATCCATTTCATACCCTTTCCTGGGAAACAGTCTGGTACTTTCTCCTCATGGGAGAGCCATAGAAACACCCTCCTGGTTTTTGGTAGACCCAAAATCTGGGTTCTGAAGGCTTTACACATTATCCTACTGGGACCATGCCTTATAATGTACAGGGAAACAATCTTGAACAGATTAAGATTAGTGGCTTGGGGATAGAAAGAACACACCTACCACCTTCCCTGAAGTCCAAAAGGTGCCTGCCACAGGTGATCCAGGAGTCTCATCTCCCCAGAGGTGGATTTAACAGCGGGTTCACTGGGCACGTGCCCTGGGCCCCAACTTCTAGGTATGTATTTTTATTTTCCCTGTCTCTCTCTCTTTTTTTAAGGGGCCCAATATTTTCTTCTGTGCCTGGAGCCTCAACCGACTTTAATCCACCTTTGCATTACCCTGATTTCACCAGAAGTCTTCTCAGAAACAGTAATGTCTGTGGCTAATCTAAGACTGACAGCAGGCCAACAGATAGGTGGAAGATCCTGCAGTGACTGAGGGTGTTTGCTGACACACTCCTGGACTCAGTGTTGATAAAACTCTGCTTTTCAGAGTAGCTAGGCTCATCCTAGGTGCAGCCAAACCCAGAGAAATCAGTCACAAACTTTGGATCACTTGTAGCTTCAAATAGGCTACCAAGGGCTAGATGTGAACAGACCTGACATTGGCCTAGACCAACCTCAGAAAACATCAGAGCCATTTACAAAGCATTCAGTTATGCTAAGACAAATTCTACTTTGTTATTTTTCATTTTTTGTTACTTTTTATTTTTTCTTAGACTTTTTATTATTTTTCTATTTTTTCTTCTATTTTTGTTACTATATTTTTTTCTTATTTTACTCTTTGATCATTCCATTATTTCCATCTTTTTTCATTTTCTTATTTTTGTTATTCTTTCTCTTTGTCATGTTTTCTCATTTCCCTCTTTCAGTTCATTACTTGCATTAGTTCTGTTTCCTTTTCTTCTCTGATAATCTTTACTTTCTTTTTCTTTCCTTTGTCTTCTCTTATTCTTTTTTGTTTTTTCTCTTCCTCTATTAAACCATTTCTCTTTCCACTTTTATTATTCTTTGCTCATTTGTCATTTTATTGCCATTATCATTGGGGGTGTTTACTTGTTATTATTTTCTTTTTTTAGTGTTGTTTGGCTTTGTTCTGTCAGCACCTGTACAATAGCATACAAGACATGGTGCAGTTGAGCCTCTCAGTCAGCCAACTGAAGGGGAGATGGCATGAACAAGTGAGCCAACACCACTCATGATCCAGATACAACAAGGGAGTCACCAATATCCACACAGAAGGCATTCCTAGAGCACCCAGATTTGGAGAACAAAGAGATAGCACCACATGGTCCCACAGGACTCCTACCACATAAAGATACACCACAGGATAGGGAGTCATAACAGATCTATCTAATATGTAGAAACAAATGGTAAGAGACAGTTAAAATTGGGAGACAAAGAAACAACCTTTACAGGAATAAAAAAGGAGGAATCCCCCCAAAAGGAGCTCATTGAAATTGAGGCAAGCAAATGATCAGACATAGAGTTCAAAGCAATGGTTAAAAGGACACTCAAGGAACTTAGCAAGAACTACATCAACCCAGAAAAGGATATAGAAATTATGAATAAGACCATTTGCAAATAAATAATGCAATATCTGAAGTGAAGAAATCACTAGAGGGAATTAAAAGCAGGCTAAACAAAGCAGAAGATCAAATCAGCAATTTGGGAGACAAGGTAGGAAAAAACACCCAGTCAGAGCAACAAAATGATAAAAGACTTAAAAAGATGAGGTAATTTAAAGGAGTTTTGGGACAACATGAAACATAACAATATTCACATCACAAGGATACCGAAAGGAGAAGAAATGGAGCAAGTGATAGAAAACCTGTTTGAAGAAATAATGACAGAAAAATTTCTTAACTTGGTGAAGGAAAAAGTCATGCAAGTCCAGGAAGCACAGAGAACCTCAATCAAGATGAACCCAAAGAGGCTTACACCAATACCCATCATGAAATGTCAAAGTATAAAGACAAAGAGAGAATCTTAAAGATGGCAAGAGAGAAACAGTTAATTTCTTTCCATAAATAGCATGAATGGAATTGGAGACTCTTATGCTAAATAAAATAAGCCAGTTGGTGAAAAATAAATACCATATGATCTCATTTATAAGTGGAATCTTATGAACAAGATAAACTAATGAGTGAAAGAGAACCAAAGACATAGATCATGGAACAGACTGACAGCTGTAAGAGGAGAGGAGATTGGAAGGGACTAACTGAAAGAAGGTAAAAGTATTAGTCAAAAAACATATACGAAGGACCAATGGACTTGGACAATGTTTTGGGGATTGACTATGGAAATGGGTGGTGGGCTGGGTGCAGGGGCAAAGGGGAAAAAATTGGGACAACTGTAGTAGCGTAAACAATAAAATATTTTTAAAAAAGCTATAAATCAATGAATATTTTCTTAATTTGATTCAATGTCTGCATGTATAAATGTTTATAGGCACATTCAATCACATATATGTAATTGAATCACATAATATACATATATGTGACTATGTCAGCATTTTAACCATTAATATGTGATATAAATTATAAACACATTTATGTGCATGAAATTAGGTATATGTATATGTACATATACATATATGTATGTGATAAATATAAATACATGTGTATTTAATAGATATACCTATATTTATATTTAGAAGCCTTGCTTTTTTAATTGGATAGATATCAAGAATGTCCGATCTTACCATTTCTATTCAATTTACTGGAAATACTACCCTGTGGAGCATAGGAAGAATGAGATAATTTTTAAGGAGTTTATAGAAAAAAATAAAATTGCCATTTTATAATCAACATTAATATAAGGATTTAAAAGGACTGTTAGATAATACATCAAAACACCTGAGCATTGAGTTCTGTAAGTTTAGGTTAATGTATATTTTTAGTTTTAATTATATTTATTAGAATAACATTGTTTAATAAAATTGTATAGGTATCAAGTGTACATTTCTATGATACATGATCTGTACAGTGCTCTATAGGCCCACCACCAAAAGTCAATTTTTTTGTCACCATATATTTGACCCCCTTTATCCTTTACTGAGCCCCTTTCCCTCTAGTAACCACCATAGTGGTTATCTGTGTCTCTATGAGTTTTTCTTTTCTTCCTTTTCTTTTTTCTTCATTAGTTGCTTTCAATTTTATATTTGAATATGAGTGAAACCATATATTTTTTTACTTTTTTGTCTGACTTATTTTGCTTATAATGATGTTCTCATGATCCACCCATGTTGTCTCAAGTGGCAGTATTTCACCTATTTTATGGCCAAATAGTATTCCATTGTGTATGTGCACCACATCTTCTGTATCCATTCATCTGTTGAAGGACATTCAACACCAAAAAGACAATCCAATTAAAAAATGGGCAGAAGACCTGAATAGATACTTCTCCAAAAAGTATAAAAAGGACCAACAGATATATGAAAATATACTCAACTTCACTAAGTTTGAGGAAAATGCAAGTCTAAACTACAATGAGATACTAACTCACACCTGTTAGAATGGCTACTATCAAGAAGACAAGTAATGGCAAGTGTAGGAGAAGTGCAGGAAAAGGAACCTTCATTCACTGTGGGTGGGAATGTACACTGGTATAGCTACTACGAAAAACAGTGTGGAGGGCCTTCAAAAAATTAAGAATAAAGTTACCATACTACCTAGCAACCCCTTTTCTGGGTATCTACCAAAAACATTTGAAAACATTTATTCCGCCATGGCCATAGGGCTTAGAGTGTCATATCCACTGTCAGGGCACAGACCTTGATTGTGGGTTCAGTCCCCAGTCAGGGCATGTACAGGAGGCAACCGACTGATGTTTTTGCTCTCAGATCAATGCTTCACTCTCTCTCTCAAATTAATGAAATTGTCCTTTGGTGAGGGTTTTTTAAAAAATGAAGAAAACTTTTATTCGCCAAGATATATGCACCCATATGTTCACTGCAGCATTATCCAGTGGCCAAGACATGGAAACAACTGAAGTGTCCTTTGATAAATCTATCTATTTTTAAAACTCTCACCTCTAAAAGTCCCTTTGTGTTCCTTTGAAGTTGAACCCTCCCCCATACTGAGGCAATCACAGATCAGCTTTCTTTCACCATAGAGTGAGTTTGCCTAGTCTAGAATTTTATATAAATAAAATCATAAAACCTGTATCATCTTTCCTCAGGCTCCTTTCATTCAGTATCCCGTTCTTGTGACCCATTCATGTTGTTTAATTTGTCATTAGTTCATTTTATTGTTATTAGTTCTCATTTCATTTATTAGTTCTATTTTAGTAGCTCATTTTACCTGTTAAAAGAATAAAATTCCTTTGCATAAATACATCAGGATTTGCTTATCCAGTCTCCTATTAATGGGCATTTGAGCTTTTCCTAGTTTGACGCTACTATGAATAAAGGTACTATGAATGTTCTTGTATTATGATATCTGATTTTATTCCTTTTACATAAATACCGAAGAGTAAATTTGCTGGGTTTTATAATAACTGTACATTTAATTTTAGAATTAAAATTGGCTGTAAAGTGCCAGTTTTTCAAAGTGCTATATGATTTTACATTTCCACCAACATTTGGGTATTTCAGTTGCTTCACCTAATTGGCTGCTGTATTAGTAACTGTTCTCCAGAGAAACAAGACCAATATTGTATACATAGGTATATAGGAATAGATTTATTATGAAGGATTGGATCACGTGATTATGAAAGTTGAAAAATCCCTTGATTTTCTGTCTGCAAGATGGAGCCATGAGAAAACTGGTGGTATAGCTCCCATCCTAATCTAAATGCCTAAGAACCAGGGGAGACAACAATATAATAGTCCAAATCTGAAGATCTAAGAATTGGAGGATCAATGGTATAAGTTTTTGCCCAAGACCAGCAGGGCTATATCCATGTGCAGGAGAAAATGCATGTCTCAGCTCAAGCAGAGAGAAAATTCATTCTCCCTCTCCCTTCTTGTTTCTATGATGACTACTGCTTATATTTTATAACTCTAGTGGTTCACTCAATCCATCATAGTCCCAGGTCAGAGAACCACTGCTCTTCAATGAAAGTTTGAGTCTCTTTAGATTTTATTTCTAAAATTTCGATTCTTTTTGGTTTCTACTCAAACCACTTAAATAACAGGTAGTCCTGCTCCTGCAAGATATTGGGCATAATTATTCTTAACTAATTATTCTTAACCTCAATAAAAAAAGTGAACAAAAATAAAAGTTTTGATTCTTTTATCATAAAATATTTTTTAAATGAGATGGATATTTGATATACAGATATGAGGGCTAAAGGCCCAGATGACAACATTTGGAAAGAATTAAGGATATAGCCACTTTCCCTACTCTTGCACAGAACCCAGCACTACTATGAAATCATAAGGGTTTTGGTTAGGGGAGCATAAATACACAGTATCTTCCTACAAACATCTGCATTCTCAGTGAAAACCACATGGAACATCACAATGACTGGCCTGAAAGTGATGTCTCAGACATAGAAAGAGTATTTGTGACTAAGGCAAACCTGGTTAATAAGTGCATGTGAGGCATCCTTTGGGGACTCTTGGTAATACCACTGGTGTCTGGGTTTTTAGGTGAAGATTGTCAAATGTTGGAAATGCAAATTTTCTTACTACTGTTAATATGGTATCATTCAAACCATAGGCTAGTGGAAGAAGGCTGGGGAAACTTGGGTTTTAACTATTTAGAGCAGCTATTTTACTATTTTTTTCAAGGAGATTGTCCTTCATTCTTTTCATATTTCTTGATAGAGTCCATGAACTTTGGGGGTTATTTTTGAGCAAACTTCAAATTGGTGAAGTGTTCTTTTGTACCCTCAGACTCTCTCTCTTATAACCTTTACCCTTTTTCAAGTTCAGATCAAGTAGGTCCCTTTGAACTAAATCTGTGTGAGAAGTAGTAAATTGTATCTGCCCCTGAACAAATGCTATCTCTAATTATACCATGAGATGTTTTAGTTCCCATAAAAATCTAAGTTTAAGTCTCCCTGACAAATGAAAAAACAGAGAGTTTTCCTAAATCCTTTGTTTGATGGACAACTCAGTTGGCTAATCAACAGGGCTGATCTCACATCCAGAACATACTCATTTCTTGTTCCTTTACGGTTTTCTTTTTTTGTGTGAATCAACATAATTCCTGTACTGAATGAAGGAATTTTTACAGTTGATGACAATCTTTCTACAATAGTTTCTACCCAGTTTTTCCATATACTCCATACTTTTCTTTCCCTCTTCTCAAGCCTCTAAGACACAAAATGATTTTAAAAAACTTTCTTGTGTTTCTGTTTTATTACCAAACAAGGTATCATTTTAACCTTCCATAAACCAACCTCAGTCCCACTATTCTTAGGCTTTCTTTCATCATGGAGCCAATATTTTACCATTTGATTTCTATCACTATTTAATTTAGCATAAAGAATTTCCTCTCATTTTCTTAAAATGTTCCTGTTGTACAGTCCACAATCTTATAACTTATTTAATAATAGCTCATAATACTGCATTTATTATAAAATATTCTTGGGTATCTTCAAGTCTTTTTCTGATTGAATTAATTTTCTTGAATTGGACAACACACTGAAATTGATGGCCAATAAGCAAAAAACACAACCAGACAAGAGTTTCATCCACATTTATTTTTATTTTCAACTATTTAGGATATTAATATTAAAATAAAAATAACTAATTTTATTTTTATTTATTATTGATTATATATTTGTTTAATTTTTTAACTTTCTATGCTAATAGGATGGTACAGAATATATAAAAAATAATTAGAACCAATAAGATATTTTCCTGTTAGTTCCAAAGTATGTGTTTTTCTAAGTATATTTTATTGATTATGCTATTACAGTTGTGCCACTTTTTCTACCTTTGCCCCCTTCCGCCTGATACTCCCTTCCCTCCAACAATCCCCCCTTTCGTTCATGTCCATGGGTCATGCATATAAGTTCTTTGACTTCTCCATTTCCTGTACTATTCTTAACTTCCCCCTGTCTATTGTGTACCTACTAATTACGCTTCTTAATCCCTGCACCTTTCCCCCCATTCTTCCCCTTCCCACTTCCTTCTGATAACCCTCTAAATTATCTCCATGTCTATGAATATGTTCCTGTCCTGGTTGTTTGTTAAGTTTGTTATCCTTTTTTTTTTTTTTTAATATTTAATTGATAGTTGTAAGTTTGTTGTCATTTTAATGTTCATAGTTTTGATCTTCTTTTTCTTAAATAAGTCCCTATAGCATTTAATGCAATAGTGACTTGGTCATAATGAATTCCTTTAGCTTTACCTTTTCTGAGAAGCACTTTATCTGCCTTTCCATTCTAAATGATAGCTTTGCTGGATAGGGTAATCCTTGCTATTCATTACTTTGAATACTTCTTGCCAGTCCCTTTTTGCTTGCAAAGTTTCTTTTGAGAAATCAACTGATAGTCTTATGGGTACTCCTTTGTAGATAACTCTCTGTCTTTCTCTTGCTGCTTTTAAGATTCTCTCTTTATCTTTAACCTTTGATAGTTTAATTATGATGTGTCTTGGTGTGGTCCTCTTTGAGTCCAAATTATTTGGGACTCTCTGTGATTTTTGGACTTGTATGTCTATTTCCTTCACTAAATCAGGGAAGCTTTCTTTCATTAGTTTTTCAAATAGGTTTTCAATTTCTTACTCTTCCTCTTCTCCTTCTGGCACCCCTAGGATATGGATATTGGCACTTTTGGAGATGTCCCAGAGTCTTCTTATACTCTCCTTGTTTTTTTTGAATTATCATTTCTTGTTTTAGTTCTGGTCAAATGTTTATATATTTGTTGTTCCAAGTTGTTAATTTGAATCGCAACTGCCTTTCCTTCACTGTTGGTTCCTTGTGGATTTTTTTTTTTTTTTTACGTAGAGTAATCTTCACTTCTTATTTTATGGTTTTGTCACCCTCAATGAGTTCTCTGAACATCCTGATCACCAGTGTTTTTAACTCTACATCTGATAGGTTGGCTATCTCAATTTTGTTTAGTTCTTTTTCTGTAGTTTTGTTCTCTTCTTTCATTTGGGCCATATTTATTTGTCTCCTCAATTTGGCAGCCTCCCTGTATTTGTTTTGATGTATTAGGTAGATCTGCTTTGACTTCCTGACTTAGCACAACTGTTAAGTTGTATGGGGCAGAGCCTCTTTGCCAGAGTAGGGCAACCCACTTCACGGTTTTCTGCCTCAGTTTGGTGGGTGGGGTTGGAGAGGGCACAATGCCGCTTCTTGAGTTCTGGAGGTTTTCCCAGCACTCACCCTATTTACAGTCACCTCCTCTATGTGACTGGTGCCTTTCTAGCTGTTTTCCTGGTGGTTATTCTGGGAGTGGTTGGGTTTGCCTATGTTCTAGGACCATGCAAACCCTTGAAACAGATTTCCCTGAAAAACTGGCAGTTTCTTCCATGGCCCCAAACCCCACTGTTTTTTATAGCCAGAAGTTATGAGGCTTTATCTTCTTGGTTCTGGAATCCTGAACTGTGTGGTCTGGTCTGGGGCTGGGATGGATTGTTCCCATGGTATCCCTCTTGATTTTTATCTACCACTCATGAATGTGGGACAACCCATTCCACTGCCACTGCTGATGCCTCTCCACTTCATACCACATCTTCTCCATCCTGACTCCACAGCTTCACCTTTGTGGATGAATATGGCTTCTTCAAAACCTTGGTTGCCAGATTTCCATACAGTTCAATTTTCTGGCAGTTCTGGGTGTTTTCCTTTTTTTAGGTTGTAATTCTTGTGGCTGCACAAGGAGGCAAAGCATGTCTACCTACACCTCCATCTTAACCAGAAGTCCCAATAAGATGTTTAGTTATGGTTCCTGAAATAAAAATAAACATAGTAAAATCAGTATTTATCTCCTACAACAGAAATGAACCATTAAAAAGAAAGTAGAAATAAGTATTTTATTCACAGTAGCAACAAAACATTTAAGATAGTCAGAAATAAACTAGATAAATATGGTCATATCTTTTAAAGAAGGAACCACTAAATACTATTGAAAGAAAAAAATAATAAAATATATACCATGTTTATTTTGGAAGGCTCAATATTATAAAATATCTGCTTTTCCCAAAATTAACATACAAATTAATTATAGTTCTAATCAATATTCCATAAATACTTTTGAGGTCCTTGGTTTGTTAATTCTAAAATTTATAAGTAATAACTCTTGTTACAGACTTAATTGTGCTTCCCTCAAAATTCATGTGCCAAAGCTTTAACCTCCAATATGACAGTGTACAAAAATAGGCACTTAGAAAAGGTAATCAAAGTTAAATGGGGTCATAAATATGGGGTCCTAATCCAACAACATAACTAAAGTACTTGTGAAAAGATAAGGAGACACTAGAAGTCTCTAACCTTCTCTCTTTCTCTCTTTGCATATAGAAGAAAGATCACGTAGAGAAATAGCAAGATGGCAGCCACCTACGTGCCAAAATGAGAAGTCTAACTAAAAACTGAGTCTAATATTGAGTTGATCTTGAACTTTTAGCTTACTGAATTCTGAAACATTAAATATCTGTGATCTAAGTCACCCAACCTGTTTTATTTTTATGTCAACCCTATAAGTCTAATAAAAACTATGTTACTGGGAAGTACAGTGCTTCTATAACAAACATCTAAAATGTGGAGATGGCTTTGGAGCTGGGTAATGAGTAGAAGGTGGAAAATGTCTGACATGACTACTATGAGATTCTGAGATTGCTTCGAAGGAACTCTTGGTAGAAATGTGAACATTACAGATGATCTTGGTTCATAAAGAGAAGAGAGATGAACAGAAAGCTTCTATCAAGTTAGAGAAAACATTTGTCATCATGAACTCAATGTTGGTAAAAATAGAAACACTGGAGGTGCTCTGGTGAGATCTCAGATGGATATGAGAAACATTTTATTAGAAATTAGAGGAAATGAATTTCTTGTTTTAAAATGGCAAAGAACTTAAATGAATTATGCTCTAGTGTTCTGTAGAAGGTAAAACTTATGAGTGTCAACCTTGTTATTTAGCAAAGGAGATTTCTAAGCAATGTACTGAAGGGTGTGTGCTGGTCTTTTCTAACTATGTATAGTAAATTGCAAGAGGAGAGAGGTCTATTGAGGAAACTGTTAAACAAAAAGCAATGAGATGTTAAAGATTTGGAAAATTATCAGTCTGTTCATATTGCAAAACAAGGGAAAACATGCTCTGGAGAGAACACCAAGAATGTGGCTAAACAACCCCTCCATAAATAGTGTAACCATTCATTTTAGCTGAAGCCAGGAATAGAGACAGGATTAAAGTAGTAGGGACACTGCCATTTTGAACCAAAGGAAACAGAGATAGAATGAAATAAAGGAATGCCTCATAACTTTTGGGATTTTACAGAATTGGATTTTAAACTTATTTGGCAGCAAACATGCTTTATCCTTTAAGAAAAGGGAAGATTGACCACCAAGATGATTCAGAGATTGTCTAGGCTACCTCTCCCACCACAGACCGAGGAGACAAGGCTGTTTCTTCCTGTTTCAGAGGGTAGAGCCACCTACTTATTTTCTTTGGGTTAGTCTGCCTCTGTCCAGTGCTGCAGAGGCAGAGATGTCTCAAAGAGCCATAGTAAAGTGGTCCCCATGCATGGCCAAGAAGACAGGACTCCATCCAGAGTCAATGGATATCAATGCCACCTATGGCCTGTGGGGTAATGCTGCTGCCTTAGTTGGACCTGAAGACAAAGACTTTAGCCAAAGAAGATTATTTTCAGGTTTTTAGATTTTACAGAAATTTTCCTCTCTAGGTTTCAAACTGGCTTAGGGCTCATCCATTTCTCCTTTGTTTTTTCTTTTCCCTGGAGTGAAGATATCTATCCTATGTCTGGTCAACCATTGTATATTTGACACTTTGAGCTTGCTTGTTTTTACAGGTGTGCAACTGAAGAAAAATTTTGCCTCAGGATAAGTCACACTTTGAGTCTTGCCCATTCTTAATTTAGAAGAGACTTTGTACTTGAAATTGATGCTGTAGTGGGTTGAATTTGGAAGCTGCTGGGATGAGGTGAATATATTTTGTATGTGACAAGGGCATGAACTTTGGAAGAATAAAGGGTGGAATGTTATGGGATGGTGGAATGTTATGGGATGATGTCCCCTCAAAACAGAATCATAAAGGTAAGGCCCTAATCCAATATGACTGATTTGTTAAAAGAGGAAAAGAAATCAGATCTCTCTTTCTGCGTGTGAACAGAGTAAATGCCATGTGAGACACAGCAAGAAGGTAGGCATCTACAAATCAAGAAGAGAGTCCTCATCGGAAACAAACCCAAACACCTTGATCTGGAACTTTTAGCCCCTAGAACTGCAAGGGAAAAAATATGTTGTTTAAGTCACCCATTCTGTGATATTTTCTTATGACAGCCAGAGTGGACTAATACGACTCTTAAGAAGAGCAACCCTGACAGGCATGGTTCAGTTGGTTGGGTGTCATCTCACAAAGCAAAGGGCTGCCAATTTGAATCCTGGTTGGGTCACATACCTAGGTTGTGGGTTCAGTACCTGGTTTGGGCACATACGAGCATTAACTGATTAATGTTTCTCTCACACATCAATGTTTCCCTCCCTCTCTTTTTCCCTCCCTTCTCCTCTCTCTAAAAATAAATAATTTTTTTTAAAGAAGAGTTAGTTGGGGGGCTCTAACAGATACCATGGCTTCTTATAAAGTTGTATTAAAACTATAAATAAGTGACATAAAGATGACTCATTAAGCATGTAAAAATAGGTAGACAGTTTCATAATACACCATATGTGTAGATGAATTTCCAATTGAAATATGACACAAAGTGAAAAGCATAATTTGACACATTTTATGTTAATATTTGGGGTAGGACATTATTTCTTGAGCAGCTCTGAAAAAGTTTAAAATATAAAATCAAATATTAAGGATAATATCTAAATTGTAATTAATATGTTCATATAAAGAAAATAAAACAAGAAAACAAATATTCAAGATACTTTCAAGTATATAACTGATAGAGGATTAATGTTTAGGAGACCTGGACAAAACTATAAATCTAAAGAAAAATACTAAAAACATATTAGAAAGAGGTAAACAAATAGAAAATACATATTACCATCTAGAGGAGCCTCTTAATTTGATTTGACCAGGGTGATCAACAAAAGCCACTGAAAAAATAAAAAAATGAAAAGTGTTTTTCAGTGAGGTTGAGATTCTCACTTGCCTTTTCAGCATATCCAAGACGTAGCCCCACCTAAGCAGGAGTATTCAGGGTTTTTGCACTAAAATTTAAAGAAGTCAGTGAATACATGATGTGGTCAAGGGTACAAAACATAAGAATATTCACAAATTGTTACGAGGATATAAATTAGTAAACTTAACTTGAAAAAAATTGACAATATATCATAATTCAACTCTTGGTGTATTCTAAACACTAACCTATATGCAGAAGTTCATGATTACAAAAGTATTTATTGTTTCACAGTTCAAGAAATCGAAAACAAGGTAAATTGCCTTCAAAGAGAAAATGGATATATAATTTGTAGAATAATCATTCAGTGACATACAGTACTTAAAGTGAATGACCCAGACTTCATATGCTAGTATGCATAAGTTTCACAATATAATAAAAAAAACAGAAAAATAAAATATCATATTAACCCTTATTAAAACTAAAATATGATAAAATGTGTATGAGTATACACATATAATTAAAAATGGAAGATATGCATATGTTGTAAAACACAAACTTCTAGTTGCAATTTCCTCTGAGGAGAAAGGGAGACATTGAAACAATACATATAATCTGAAAAATTTATACCAATATCAAGATGTGCTCTAACACATTGATAGGTATATTAAATTTTATTTTATTATAAATTCTGTCTTTTAAGGTATTTCTTTAAATAAACATATTTTAAAATAAAAAAACACAAGAGGTAACATAAATGTACTATCATCTGGTTTACAAATTAAATTTCATGAAAGAAGTAACTTATCAAGTATTAAGAATTTTTCCATTTAAAGATCACATGTAAAAGCATAGTTTAACAAATCTAAAAATTAGATTTAGCCCTGCATGGTGTTGCTCAGTGGATAGAGTACCAGCATGTGAACTGAAGGGTTGCTGGTTCTATTCCCAGTCAGGGCACATGCCTGGGTTGTGGGCCAGGTCCCCAGTTGAGGGTAGGTAAGAGGTAATTACACATTGATGTTTCCATCTTCCTCCCTCTTTCTTTCTCCCTTCCCCTGTCTCTAAAAATAAATGAATAAATAAAATATTTTTAAAATTAGATTTAATACACATTATATACATGTACATATATAGATTATATATAATTCATTTTATTATATTAATTTATAAATATGATAATATATCAGTTTATTTTTTAAAGGTTTTATTTATTTATTTTTAATGAGGGGGAAGGGAGAGAGAACAAGAGCTAGAGAAACATCAACAAGTGTTTGTGTTTCATGCACCCCTACTGGGGACTTAGGCCGCAACCCAGGCACGTGCCCTGACTGAGAATCGAACCAGAGACTGTTTGGTTCGCAGGCTGGCACTCAATCCACAAAGCCACACCAGCCAAGTCTCACTGGTTTATTTTTGATCTCATAAAGTTATGTCCTGACAAAATGTCTTACACCAAAAAATGATAACGTAAAAGAAGTAACTGTCATAACTCTCAAGGAAAAATTACCTATCGGTATCTTTCAACGACTTTCAGAAACTACTCATTTATATCATTTAACAGTAGAAAACCTTGCAGAACAGCACATTTAACCTAATTAGATGTTGAATGTGAAATCTGGATTTCCATTTCTGGCAAGAAGCCATTCACTAGAATTGATTTTTCAAAAGCACCTTCTCATCACCATCTCCTGAGCAATACGGATTGATTCCATTAAGTTTCCTTCCCAATATGGAGCTTCTCTTAACTCATCCATCTATGGATTTTATTTGCATCAGAATGAAATGGAGCCAAGTAGAGATGATATTCTGGTGAAAGGTGAGAAAACAAATGCGTCCATCCAGTGGCATCAGAAAATTGCAAGGTAAGTTTGACTCCAACTCATAGTGGACATTAGCTTCACTGTGCAGTTCCTTTTAGGAATAGCCTATTTGTGGAAAGAAGATTGAGGTTCACAATGCGTACATGTCTGTACACATTGCAGGTTAAAATGTTAACTTGCTAATAAAAATTCAGAAGAAACATAATTGGGAGAATACTCAAGCTATTAAAAGAAAACTAACTATTTTTATTATGCAGTGTAAATGACAAGAAATGTCTTTTTGATCAGAGGTGGATTAAGGTCGGTTGAGGCCCCGGGCACAGAAGAAAATATTGGGCCCCTTAAAAAAAAAGAGAGAGACAGGGAAAATAAAAATACATGCCTTCAGAAGTCAGGGCCCAGGGCGCACATCTGGTGCGACTGCCGTTAAATCCGCCTCTGTTTTTGTGTATATTTTGAAAACATTTCTGTATGTGTTTCTACAGATTATCTTATGTTTTGTTTTTGATTTGAATTTTCTTGGTGTCACAAGATCTTTTACCATAACAACATTTCACACCTATCATATTGAAACTGAAGACTCTAATTTTAACTTGTCAAGAAAGAAGAGATGAAATGTGAGGAAATGACCTGACAAGCGGCAGATATTTGTGTGCCAAGAATGGCATTCACAACCTCCATTGTGAATCTGATGTGTAAAATCATGGCTTTCTTGGCAGTGATCAGCATTTGAGGCATTTTTTTCTACTAAAGGATCTCGGATAAACATGTTTAATAAAACTCATGCCCCCTGTTGGCCTGTACTACATTATCCTGTGATTCGAGGATTTAATTTTATACAAGTGCATACATAACATATCTAAATATCAGCTTTTATAACTGTCTATTCTTCCAAGCACTATAATGCTATCAAGTGTATTGTCTTGCAACTATCATTGAAATATCAGGGTAGTATGCCTACTGGAAAAACTATTCCATATCACTGCCTTGAGTTAGAGACTTGAAGAAGTCCCAGCTAGAACCATGTGTTCCAACAACTTAATCTAGTATATATACTTTCTTAGTTAGTGTTGTTTTTACTTATGAAAAAGTATTAAAATAATGTTCTTTAAATGCAAAATATACCTTAAGTGAATAGCACATAATTCTTTGATCAGTCACCTCATTCATGTATAGGATGCTTAATTCTGTGTGTCAACATGTCTGGCATAAGATGCCCATATAGTGGATTAAACATTATTCTGATTATTTCTATGAGAATGTTTTTGTACAAAATTAACACTTAAATTATTAAACTGAGAAAAGAAGATTGATCCCGTATGTGGGTAAGCCCCATCTATCAGTAAGGTCTAAATGGAACAAAAATGCTGAGCCTTTCACTAGAAAGAGAGAATTCTTTCTGCCTAAAGTTCTCTGATCAGGAACAAGGACTTTTTACTGACTTTGAACTCAAACTAAAACATCAGTTCAGCTCTTCCTGGGTGTCAAACCTTTATACATTCAGGTTCTACCCTGGAACAGTACCATTAACTCTCTGCTGAGTCTTCAGCTTGTCACCTGACCCTGCAGAATTTTGGAATTGCCAGCCTCCATGCCATGATCATAACAGCTATATCCATATAATAAATATATTGACTTCTCTACATTTACATCCATTTTTGGTCCCATTTTCCAGGAGAACCCTGAATAATACTACTATAGCAAGAATGAGTTTAGCAATTTAGTAATTAGTAAGAGGTACATCAAAATTTTGAGTAATAAAGTAAGATTACTGTATTCTTGCTAGATGCCTAGATAGAAAACTTACAAGATATATAAAACAGATCAGAGCAGACTGATATATAAAAATTATTCAGGTAATGACAAATAAGAAACTTGAGGTGAAGTTATTGACTATTTTACCTTTTCACTTTATTTAAAATTTCTAAATAACCCTTTGCTAGTGTTTTAAGGAAAATATAATAAATAAATAAATAAGTAAATAAATATAAATAAAATAAATTTTTGATATGACCTAAATCTGCCAAATTTCACCAACATTTATCTGTCATAATTGTTATTACAATATTTTTAAAAATATATTTTTAATCTTAATATTATTTCTCACCTTAGGCCTGGACCATTATCTTTGAAGTTGATTTTCAACAAAAATAAGTAGATAAAATTTGATAAGAATTCCTCCTCATTAGACTTTTTTCACTCATACATGGTTGTATTATTCAAAGAAGTCCCAATTTCAGAGATAAACTATCACATTGTTGGTTTTAATCTTTTTTTAAAATACACTAAACAAAAAGGCAGATATACAATAAGCATTCATTTTCTGTGAATTCTAATTTACATGTAAATCTAAGGACTGAATATATAAAGTATAGTCACATCTCACTATGTGAGAGGCTGTATCTGTGAAAAATTAGAATTAAAAATAAAACCCATTAATAAACTATAATTAGCTTATCAATATTTATAAGACACTCACTCCCCAAAAAGCAGAAACATTCTTTCAGTAGACACTGAACATGTAATAAGATAAACCATATTTGGACCTTAAAACATTTCAATACTTTGAAATGCATTAAAATCATTTAATGTATATTATCTGTATGCATTACAATTAAATTAGGAATTAATAAGAGGAAACTATCTACAAATCTTTTAATATGAGCAAAAGAAACAAAATACCTCTGATAAACCTATACATGAATGAAAAAATCAACATGTTAATTATTAAGTATAAGTGAAATCAGTGCTTAGGGGAAATAAGTAGAATTGAACATGCTCATTAAAACAAATGTACAAAGGGATTATATTTATGACCTAAGCATCTAGCTTAAGAAATTATATAAAAAAGAAGAGTATACTAAAATTAAACAGAAGAGAAAAAATAATAAATATAGATGCAGAAAACAAATAAATAGAAAGCAGAGTACTAGTGTACTAGAGGATATCAATGCAACAAAAAGATTTTTCTTAGGAAAGATCAATTAAATTGATAAACCTTCAGCTAAGGTGATCATAAAATATGAGAAAAATAAATTATCAATATCAGAAAAAAGAAGGTGACATTATTCCAGATCTCATAAGTCTTAATAAGTTAATAAGAGAATGTTATGAAAATTTATATGTCAATACATTCTAAAGCTTACATAAAATGAAAAAGTACTTTAATGACATGGACTACAAGTATCATTCATAAAGAAATACATAATCTAAATAGTTGTTTATTTTTTAAAGAAATTGATATTGCAGACCAAACTTTCTTTACACAGAGTTCCAGTTATGCCTTCATTAGAGAATTACACCTAATATTTAAGGGGAAAAAATCCAATTCTACAACTTTTTTAGAAAATATAGTACAGGAAACATTTCCCAGCTCATTATATTAGACCAGCATTACCTTGATACATAAACCAGACATAGATATAACAAGAAAAGAAAATCACAGAATAACATCCCTCATGACCATAGAAACAAAAGTCTATAACAATTTTCAGGCAATGAAATTCAATGATCTCTGAAAAGATAATACATCATTGTTACTAAACCAACAAAACAAAACAAAACAAAACAAAACAAAACAAAACAGGGGTTTGGCTGCCTGTCACCACAAAAGCCTAACTCGTGAGGCAGGTGCCGATGCAAAAGGAAAGGTTTTATTCAGATGCTATACCATCTTGGAGAATAGGGGAGTCCCCATCTCACATCTCATCTTCTCTGAAAAAAACCCAGACAAAACCCAGCCATTGTCAGCAAGGCCACAACAAAAGGCAGTACCCAGAGTTCCTGCTCCATTTTAAAGTACTGTCCTTTGGAGTCCAAGACAGCTGCTAAGTGGTCATCCCTATAGTTTAGCTGTTCCTGGCCGCTGCCTGGCTTCAGGCTCCCTCTTGGAGGCTGAATGTGGAGCTGGCATGGCCATGGACATGCTGCTCCTAGGGTCACAAGGTCATGTGCTCCCAGATGGGAGAGTGCATGAACATATTAGCAAATGCTTTACCAGGTCAAGAGAGACGCCATCCTGGAGGTCATAGGTCACATGACTGCATAGGTCATGTGACCTATGGAGAGGACAGACCAGTGCACCATCCAAGTACAGGCCCTGCGCACTGAGTGACAAAATAGAGACAAAGTGTTTCTTCGTTCCCATGGGGCTACATCCATTTTTTGGTTATGGGACAAGCCAGGTGATTTCTCAGAAAAAACAATTAACTTCCTAAACCTTCTGCACTTTGGTGGGTCTACCTCCCAACTAATCCCTTCTTTCCCCAGGCTATCCTGCCAAGCCAACGTTCTGACTTCTATGGCAGACGTGCCTGCATTCCCCTACTCACCCCAATCTAGTACTGGAATGGTGGGGGCAAGGGTTTTACCCTTATCCAATTATCTTTCTAGGTTTCAAGTGTGTGCGCTCTGGTCCCATCCATTCATCTTTCCACTATCACTGTGGTGTGGGAGAATCCGTGACTCTGCCATGACCAGTGTCCCAAGGCTACCCAGCTTTCCTGCCCTCAGAGCCTCAGGCTTCATTGTAGCAGCTTCAGTGACTAGACCAGCTCTAAGCAAACACTCCACTGATGCCTGGCACAGCCACTGCTCCCACTGGGGGAGGTGGTACCCTGCTGCTCAGGGGTTCTGACAGGGTTTCTACCACTGCTGGGCCATGCAGTCATACAGCTGAGATGCTATGAGCAGCTGAGACTTCGGGCAGCTTCTCACCCCACACACAGAAGCACCTCCTCCTCCCTGCAGCTTGGCACAGTCTGCCAAGCAGTTGAGCACCTCAGTTTGCTGAGAAGGTGAGGACTGATGGTAGTGGCTCTTCCACTGATAACTTCATGGCTAAGTAGAATTTATCTCAGGAATACAAACCTGATTTAATATTTTAAAAATAAAGGTTACTCTATGACAGGCTTGAAAGGACAAAGTTGGCACCTTTTGCTATCATGGTACCATTTGCCAAGCAGGCCTATAACCTTGTTCAACATGAATACCATTTACTCTCCTGAGCTTCTGTGTCCAGGACTGGAGAACTACTGGGAAAATAAGAACAGAATATGACTGCTTCCCACAGCTGCAGACAAAAGATAACATTGGAACAAACTGCAGCTTATGCAAAACCAACCAAAACCTTCTGTGTTGCATACCCCTAACAACCCAGCAGTCGCACAATAGCAACCCCCCAACCCTTTTATCATCTAATAAAAACTTAAAGCCTCTATATTTTTGCTACTGGTGTTTCTCTCCACACTATACCCCCTTTCCTCCTTTGGAAAGTGAATAAACTTTGCTCCCTGCATTTTCCTCTCTTTGTGAATTCTTTCAGTCTCTGTCAATGGCCACCCTAACAAGACTAATAAAGAAAATACAAATGATCATCTCAAGCATTTGACAAAATTCAATCTTCATTTATGGGGTAAAGTCTCAGCAGATTAGTAATATAAGCAAATTTTCTCGACTTGGTGAAAGACATTTTTGAGAAAACTACAACCAACATTATATTTAATAATTGTAGTAAAAACTGAATATTTTTCCATTAAGATCAGAAATAAGAAAAAGATATCTGTTATAACCTCTTTTATTAAACATTTATTGGAGATTTACCAGTGCTATAAGATAGAAAAATAAAATAAAATCATATATTGGAGAACAAGAATTAAATTTGATTTTATTTACAGATGACATGGTTGTCTATTTAGAAAATTCTAAGAAGCTACAAAAAAAAACCCTATTATAACTAGTAGATGTATCTAGCAAGGTTGGAAGATGTAAAGTTAAAGTACGAACATAAATTGAAGTTCTGTATACTAGCAACA
The DNA here is from genome assembly GCA_004026545.1 of Mormoops blainvillei. Taxonomy (NCBI): domain Eukaryota; kingdom Metazoa; phylum Chordata; class Mammalia; order Chiroptera; family Mormoopidae; genus Mormoops; species Mormoops blainvillei. Next base: position 407,036 of record PVJD01000127.1, on the reverse strand, counting down.
AATGGGAATTCAAATAACATCAAAATATACAACCTTGAGAAATAAATCCAACAAAATGGTACAATGTCTCTATACTGTGTGGGAGAAAAGGGCCCACATGCTGACCTAGCAAGCCCAGGGGAGGCCTGCATGGTGGCCTTGCAAACTCAGAGACCAAAAGTAACCACAAGATATTGTCTGAAATTAAAACTTAGTATCTGAAAGCAGTTTGTAGCTGGTAGTCATGTCCTAGGCAGGAACCTTCTCTCACAAAAGGTGATCTTTACCTTAATTAAGCACATCTATTGTTCTTTTGCTTCTAAGATAACATACCTTTGGAATGCCAAGATAAATTCTCTTTTTCCAGAGGTTGTACCTTTTTGCAGGCACAGCCACCACAGCAGAGCAAAGACCACAACTCCTCATATTATTATTATCATGTTAATTGTTGACTATTAACTACCCATCTGTATAAAGAAGTATCTTTTTATCTATCATTTTAGTTTTTATCCAGTCCCTGAGGTTCCCCCACCCCTGGCTTTGCTTTCTCCTGCCTCCCTGATCTATCACCAGTGGATTCGATGTACCCCGTTATGATTACTCCTTAGACTGTAGTGTATAAAGTAAGGTGCAAAACAGCCATTTTTGGAGAATTTCCTCAACTCATTGAGCTTTTGCTTCCCAGAAATTGTTATCAGTTTGGCCCAATAAACTTAAAAAATTCTCTCATGTTTGAATGTTTTTTTTTAATGTTGACAACTTGATGAAGACAAAATTGGTTAATATCTAAATGAAAGGAGATATACACCAACCTGATGCATCAAAAGATGTGAGAGTATTGTATTTGTCAGGACTCTCTAGAGAAACAGAACTAGTAGGGCATATGTAAGAGGAGATTTATTATAGGAACTGGTTCATAGATTATGGAGGTAGAGAAGTCCCACGATCTTTGATATGCAAACAGGACAGACAGGGGAGCTGGTTGTGTAATTTAGTGTGACCCCAAGGCCTGAGAACCAGGGGAGTTGATGGCATCTCAGTTCCATTCTGAAAGCTCAAGGATAAGGAGTGCTTATGTCCAATGGCAAAGGAAGATAACAATCACAACTTAAGCACAAAGAGTAAAGTCACCTTTCTCCACCTTTTTGTTTCATTTCAGACTCTTAATAGCTGGGATGGTAAACACTTCCATTGGTGAAGACCATCTTCTCTATTCAGCCTATCAATTTAAATGCTAAACTCTCCTGGAAATACCCTCCCAGACACACTCAGAAATAATGTTTTACTAGCTACCTGGACCATTGTAGCCTAGTATGTTTGACATATACATTTAATAATCATATATTTTTTAATTTTTCACTTTCCTTTAATTTTAATAGATATTTTGTTAGATTTATTTATTTATTTTGATTGTTGTTCTATTACAGATGTCCCAATTTTCCTCTGAGGTATCATTGGAAAATATGTTTCCCCATATGGTGGGTTCCCTTTTCATTTTGATGATGTTTTATTTAGCTGTGCAGAAGCATTTATTTTGATATAGTCCCATTTGTTTATTTTTTCTTTTATTTCCTTTGCCCTATGGGATATATTGGTGAAAATATTGCTGCATAAAATATCTGAAATTTTCCTGTTTATGTTTTCCTTTGGGATTTTTATGGTGTCATGGTTTATATTTAAGTGTGTTATCCATTTTGAGTTTATCCTGTTATATTAAATAAATTGACAGTTTATTTTCATTTTTTGCATGTAAGATTCCAGTTTTCCCAACACCGTTTGTTGAAGAGACTATTTTTACTCCATTTTATGCTCTACCCACTCTGTAAAATATTAATTGACTATACAGATGTGGGTTTATTTCTTGGTTCTCTGTTCTATTCCATTGATCTATACGTCTGTTCTTATGCCAGGACCAGACTGTTCTGATTACAGTAGACTTGTAGTACAGTTTGAAATGAGGTATTGTGATCCCTCTTACTTTGTTCTCCTTTCTCAAGATTGCTGAGGCTATTCAGGGCCTTTTTGTTTCCATATAAAGTTTTGAAATATTTGTTCTATATCTGTGAAATATGTCATTGGTATTTTAATAGGTGTTGTATTGAATCTATAGATTTCTTTGGGTAGTGTGGACATTTTAATGATAATAATTCTTCTAATCCATGAACACAGTACACTTCCATTTATTTGTGTCTTTCTTAATTTCTTTCTTCAGTGTTTTGTAGTTTTCTGAGTGCAAGGATTCTACCACCTTGTTTAAGTTTACTCCAAGTACTTTATTTTCCTTGTTGCTATATAAGGGGATTTTTTTCCCTTGCCTGTTTTTGACGTATCATTGTTTGTTTATAAAACTGCCTTCAATTTCTGAATAACTTTGTATACTGCTATTTTGCCAAATTTGCTTCATAGGCTGAGGAGTTTTTTGGTGGATCCTATTGGGTTTTCTAAGTACATTATCATGTCGTCTGTAAATAATGACAGTTTTACTTTCTCCTTTTCCATTTTGGATGCCTTTTATTTCTCTTTCTTGTCTGATTGCAGTAGCTAGAACTTCCAATGTTAGGTTGAATAAAAGTGATGAATGTGGATACCCTTGTCTTGTCCCTGATCTTAGTTGGAAAGATTTTAATTTTTGCCTGTGGAGTATGATGTTGTCTGTAGGTTTCTCATATATAGCCTTTATTTTGTTGAGGTATGCTTCCTCTACTCCCAGTCTGCCAAGTGTTTTTATCATAAATGGATGCTGTAGTTTATCAAATGCTTTCTCAGCATCTATTGATATAATCATGTGATATTGTCTTTCATTTTGGTTATGTGATGTATTATGTTTATTGATTTGAGATTACTATACCATCCTTGCATCCCTGAGATGAATCCCACTTGCTCATGGTGTATGATCTTTTTAATGCATTGCTGGATCCAGATTGTTGAGGATTTTAGCATCTATGTTCATCAGTGACACTGGCCTATAGTTTTCTTTCTTTGTTGTGCCTTTAAGTCTTTTGGAATTAGGGTCATACTGGCCTCATGAAATGAGTTTGGGAATCTTCCTACTTCTGGACTTTTGGCAAAGTTTAAGAAGTATAGCAGTAAGTTTTCCCCTAAATGTTTGGTATAATATTTCTGTGAAGCTGTCTCACCCAGGGCTTTTGTGTTCTAGGAATGTTTTAATTACTGCTTCAGTTTCATTAGTTGTCAGTCTATTCATGCTTTCTGATTCTTCTTGATTCAGTTTTGGAAGATTATGTTTCTAGAAATTTGTCAATTTTGCCCTGGTTGTCAAATTTCTTGGTATAAGTTGTTTGTAGTAATTTCATACAATCCTTTGTATGTCTGTGTATCAGTTGTAATTTCTCCTCTTTCATTTCTGATTTTATTTATTTGTGTTCCCTCTCATTTTTTGTTTATAAGTCCAGTGAAAAGCTTGTCAATGTTGTTTATCTTTTCAAAAAACTAGCTCCTGGATTTATTGACCCTTTGAATTGTTCTTTTACTCTCAATGTCATTTCATTATGCTTTGATCTTGATTATATCCTTACTTCTACTTGCTTTGGGTTTGGTTTGTTGTTGACCCTCTAGTTCTTATAGATGTAGGGTTAGGTTTTTTTGTGGGTTTTTTTTTTTTGAGATTTTTCTATATTTTCTAGGTAGGCCTGTATTGCTATAAACTTCCCTCGCATGGCTGCCTTCACTACGTCACATAGGTTTTGGGCTGTTGTGTTTTCATTTTCATTTGTTTTCAGAATTCTTTTGATTTCTTCTGTCATCACATTATTAACCCATTCATTATTTAATCACATATTTTTCAGTCTCCATGTATTTGAATATTTTTTAGTTTTTCTTGAGGTTGGTTTTTACTTTCAAGACACTGTGGTCTGAGAAATGCTTGATATGATTTCAATTTTCTTGAATTTGTTAAGGCTTGTTTTGTGTCCTTCTATGTGGTCTAGCTATGAAAATGTTGTATGTACATTTGTAAAGGATGAATATTTTACTAATTAAGTGTATTTATTATAGAGCGTTGTTCAACACCACACTATTCTTTTTGATTATGTGCTTAGAAGATCTGTCCATTTTTTGCAATGGGGTGTAAAAATCTCCCACTAGTAGTGTGTTGCTGTTGATATCTTTCTTGAAGTCCTCCAAGATTTTCCTTATATATTTAGGTGCTCCTATGTTGGGTGCATATATATTTATAAGGGTTATATCCTCTTGATGCATTATTCACATAAGTATTATGTAGTGCCCTCCTTTGTTTCTTTTTATGACCTTTGTATTAAAATCTATTTTGCCCGACATAGGTATTGCTACCCCAGTTTTTTTACTCATGTCTGTTTGATTGGAATATTTTTTCCCATTCCTTCACTTTTACACTGTGTATATCATTTTTTTCTGAGATTGGTCTCTTGTAGACCGTATGAATGAAGGTCATGTTTTTTCATCCATTTACCTACCCTATGTCTTTTGATTGGAGTACTTAATCCACATACACTTAAGGTTATTATTGATAGTTACCATTCATTGCCACTTTTTCCCTTTTTTACTTCAAACCCCCCACCCCCCTTTCCTCATCTTCTTTAAATAGCCTATTTAGCATTTCTTACAGTGTTGGTTGGGTGGAGATGTATTCTTTGAGCCTTTTTTTAAAATTTATTTATTTATTTATTTATTTATTTATTTTGGTCTGGCAGATTTCTTATTTTGCCTTCGATTTAAATGAGAACCTTACTGGGTAGAGTAATCTTGGTTTCAGGTTTTTGCTTTTCTTTTTTTTTTTTTTAAGCATACTTTATTGATTATCCTATTACCATTGTCTCGTATTTTACTATCTTTTGTCCCCTCTGCTCTGATACCCCTTTCTCACCAGCATTTCCCCTCTCCTTAGTTCATGTCCATAGGTCATACACATAAGTTCTTTGGCTTCTCCCTTTCCTACACCATTCTTCACCTAATCCTGTCTATTTTGCACCTATCAGTTATGTTTCTAATTCCCTGTACCTTTTCACCCATTCTCCTCTTTCCCCCTCCCTGTTGATCTCACTCTCTGTGGTCTCCATTTCTGTGATTCTGTTTCTGTTCTAGTTGTTTGCGTAGTTTCTTTTGTTTTTGTTTTTTAGGTTCAGTTGTTGATAGCTGAGTTTGTTGTCATGCTACTGTTCATAGTTTTGATCTTCTTTTTCTTAGATAAGTCCCTTTAACATTTCATATAATAAGGTCTTGGTGATAAGAAACTCCTTTAACTTTGCCTCATCCGGGAAGCACTTTATCTGCTCTTCCATTCTAAATGATATCTTTGATGGATAGAGTAATCTTGGATTTAGGTCCTTGGCTTTCATGACTTTGAATACTTATTTCCAGTCCCTTCTTACCTGAAAGGTTCCTTTTGAGAAATTAGCTGAGAGTCTTATGGGACCTCCTTTGTAGATAATTGTCTCTTTTTCTCTTGCTGCTTTTAAGATTCTCTCCTTACTTTTAATCTTGGGTAATTTAATTATAATATGCCTTGGTGTATTCCTCCTTGTGTCCAAATTATTTGGGACTGTCTGCATTTTCTGGACTTACTGGAAGTCAATTTATTTTGCCAAATTGGGGAAGTTCTCCTTCCTTATTTTTTCAAATAAATTTGTATAATCTTGCTCCTCCTCTTCTCCTTCTGGACTTCCTATGTTTCAGATGTTGGAGCATTTAAATTTGTCCCAGAGGTTACTAAGCTTCTTCTCTTTTTTTTTGAATTCTTGTTTCTTCATTCTGTTTCAGTTGAATGTTTATTTCTTCCTTCTGTTCCAAATCATTGCTTTGAGTCCTGGTTTCCTTCTCTTCACTGTTGTTTCCTGTATATTTTTATTTATTTCATTTCACATACCCTTCACTTTTTCCCCTATTTTGTGGCTGTACTCAACAATATCATTGATCACTCTGATTACCCGTGTTTTGTACTCTGCATCTGATATGTTGGCTATCCCCTCAACACTTAGTCCTTTCTCTGCAGTTTTTATGTGTTCTTTCATTGGGCCATATTGCTTTATCTCAGTGGACCTATTATGTTGTAAGGGGCAGAGCCTTAGGTATCCTCTAGGGTGGGGAACCCATGTCACTTTGCTGTGGCACTGTATGTGGGGGAAAGGTCATAGAGGGAACAATACCGCTTGCTCAGCTCTTGAACCACTTTCAGTCACTTCCCCTGCTATCCACAAGCAAATTGGGCCATGTTAGTACTAGTTCCCAGGTAGGTGGGGTTTTGTGTTTTCTAGGACCACGTGGTCTCTCCAACATACTCTCCTGTGCAGCTGGGAGTTTCTACCAGTGCTGCAACTCCCACAGGTTTTTACTGCCACAGCTTCTGAGGCTTTAGTTTCCCACACTGGATCCCTGGGTTGCTTGGTCTGTCTTGCTCCTCAGTTGTTCCTCCCAGCTTATCTGCACCTGAATGTGGGATAATCTGGTCTGCCAGCTGCCACCTCACCTGCTGGTCTGTCACCTTGCTTCATGCCCTCTGATCCTGACTGCCCTACTTCACCCCTCCTAGCAGTCTAGAGGAATGTTTCTTCTTTAACTCCTTGGTTGTCAGACTTCCATACAATTCAGTTTTCTGGCAGTCCTGGTTGTTTTTTGTTTTTAAATTGGTTGTTATCCTTCTTTTGGTTTTACGAGGGAGCAAAGTATATCTACCTATACCTCCATCTTGGCAGGAAGTCTATTATATTGCTTATAATTACTTGGAATATTTTTTGATGCTTCCTTCTAGCTTGTAGTGTTTCTGTTGAGTAATCAGTTGATAGTCTTATTGGAGCACCTTTGCATGTTACTAGCCATTTTTCCTTTGCTGCCTTTAAGATTCTCTCTTTCTTTTAGAAGTTTTCCATTTTAATTGTGTTGTGGCTTGGAGTGGGTCTCTTTAGGTCCATTTTGTTTGGGACCTTCTGTGCTTCCTGAAATTATGTGACTATTTCTCTCATCAAGTTAGGGAAGTTTTCTGTCATTACTTTTTCAAACAGGTTTTCTATCTCTTACTCCACTTCTTGTATTCCTCTGATATGGATATTATTACATTTTATGTTGTTCTGAGCTCCCTTAAACACTCTTAATTCCTTTTGTGTCTTTTGTTTTTGTTTTTGTTTTTTTGCTCTGGTAGAAATGTTTTTATACCCTGTCCTCCAACTCATGGATTCAAGCCTCTGCTTCATCTAGCCTGCATTTAATTCCTCCTACTGTGTTCTTCATTTCAAAATTTTGTATTCTTCATTCCTCCTGGTTCTTATTGGTAGTTTCTATGTCCTTTTCATGCTGGTGTAGTTCACAGTAAATTTCTTGTAGCTTCCCTGCTGTTCTTTGTAGTTCTCAGTAAGCTCCGTGAACGTCCTTGTAACTAATATTTTAAAGTCCATGTCTGATATTTTGCTTGCCTCTATATTATTTAACACACTTCTGGGATTTCTTCTTTCCTTTTTATTGGGGTTGTTTCTTTGTCTCCCCATTTTAGGTGATTCTTCGTGTTTGTTTCTGCATATTAGTTGATCTACTTTTATTCCCTGTCTTTGTGGTGTGAACTTCAGTAGTAGTAGTCTTGTGGGATTCAGTGGTGCAGTCTCCTTTATCTCCTGAAATTGATGCTCTTGTGATTCCTTTTATGTTATTTATGTAGGACCTCTGGTAGTAATTGGATTTTGGTTATTAGGTAGTTTTTGGTGGGTCCTTCTCTCCAGCTGGCTGACTGAGAGTCACTTAGCCAGTGATGTCTTATATGTTGTTGTACAGGTGCTGTTAGATCAAAACCAAACAGCCTAGGAAACAAACCCATACCTGCAAAAATAACCCTCTGTACTACAAACAGAAAATGAGCCAATATTAACAAAGGTGAAAGAGGTTAAGATTATTATTAGAAAGGAAAAAAATATGAGATGGCTACTTGAAAGAAACTTGATTTTAAGAGGCTAGAGGGAGGAACTATAATAAAGGTAAAAAATAGACACCAGGCAAAGAAATAAAGAAAGTAAAATTCATGTTATAATCAAAAAGAGAAGGAAGAAGGTGGAATGGAGTAAGAAAAGTGAAGCATATAGTATTACCTTTAAACAGAAATTTTAAAATATTTGTAGAGTGAGAGATAGAAAAAAAAAAAAGGAACCAAATTGGAGAAAAGGATCCACCACAGCATTATCAGAAACAAATGAGCAAAGAAATATATAAGTGGGATGAGAATAAGAGGGAAAATAGGAAGAAAGATGAGCTTAAGAGTTGTCTAGAGGAAAGAGAAGTGATTTTGAGAGGATAAAGGGAAAAATGATACTAAGAGTGAAGAATGAAAACCAGGCTAAGACAAGGAAAAATTAAAATTTAAAGCAAAGAAAAAAGAAAGGGCAAGAGAAAGGTAAAATGAAGTAGGAGAGGGGACTAGAGATGTTTGATATTTGAAATACAAAAGTAGTGAAGATCTAGAAATAAAATTGAAGAAATGGAGCAAAAATCACCATATCCGCAACCAATGAGCAAAGATTGATAAAAGTGAGAGAATAAGGGTATTTTTAGAATGGGAAAATAATGTGAGATGGCTGATGACATGAAAAATGGTTTTGAGAGTCTAGAGGGGAAAGAAATAGTGAGAGTAAGGAAGGGAAACAAGTTGTAACAAGAGGGAAAATTTAAAAAAAAAGAAGAGGAGAAAAGAAGAAAGGAATATGGAGTAAGAAAAGGGAGGAGCAAAATATGAGATTTGAAATGAACTATAATACAAAAACTAGTGATGTAATAAGCACAAATTTGAAAGATAAGAAATTAATGTTAAAAAACAATGCAGGAGAGAAAATAATGTAAACCATGGAGAACATCATGGTGGAATCCATCTCAGTAGAATCTAGTATTTACCACTATCTTCTGTTTCTGGATCTGCCCCTAGTGATGTCAAATGGTGTCCATTCTGGCCCTATGCAGCCTGTTTGAGACTACAAGTGATCCACAGTCTGTGGCTGTCTCCTTCAGCTGTTAATCTAGTCAATCTGTAATCAACAGTCAGACTTAAGTACCACAGGGTAGGGAAGAGTAATTATTGTGGGTAGGGCTATTGCTTCCCTTTAGGTTGATGCCACTTGGAGGGAACTGCTCTGCCTGAGCATGATGGCTCCTGTAGTATGGGGAATGGCTCAGTACAGGGGTCCTGGCAGCTGCTCCCTCAATTTTCTCCACAAAACCACCATACCCAGACTCTCTTCAAGCATCTCTAGTCCACTCTTTCTCCCTTTCCTGGAGCCCAGGATAAGTGGCTGCAAATGACATTGTGCGTGTTGGCCCTTTAAGAGTCCCTCTGTGTCTCTAGCTGCCTCTTCCTGGCATACAGAAACCCCACCACTTTTCAAGCTGGATGTTACCTGGGTTCCTTTCCTGCTCTGGTGCCATAGGTTGGGGAGGCCAGCTTAGGGTTTAGATCCCACATTTCTCAGGGCGAAACCCCAGCCACTGAAATTTCCCTCTAGCATTTCAGGTGCCACCATGGGATCCTAGCGAGCTTTCTTATGTCTCCACCTTACTCAGTACCAGTCATGTTGTGGTGAAGTGGTTTCTTCTGTCTATCCATGGTTATAAGGTTTCTCCCCAGCTACTGTTTAGTTGGTCATCCTAGATGATTTATCTATAATTTAGTTATAACTCCAGATTGGTCCTGGGAGGAGGTTAGTATAACTTCTACTCACTCCTCTGCCATCTTGGATCTTATCTAATAACCATAATTATTAGATGCCAATTGTCCCCAACTATATTTATAGATTCAATGCAATTTCCATTTAAATTCCAGCAGACTTTTGTATAGAAATTACCAGGGGATTCTAAAATTAATATAAGATTTCAAAAGGCCAAAAAAATACTACTTTGGAAAAGAACAGATTTAGAGAGTGCATGCTAATTTATCTAATTGAGCTATGATGCATGAAACAACTTGGTTAAATCTTGAACTATTCCATGTGAAAGAAGACAGACCCAAAGGTGTTCGTATCATAAGTAACCAAGAGGAGAAAATAATACCAATAAAATATTTCCTCTTTAAAAACATTTATTTCATATCCTAGAAACTGCAAACTAGACTATATAAGATAAAGCAGAGAATGAGCTGACTAAGGAAGGGTAAAGGGAGAGGGACTGACTGATTGCAAAGAGGTTGGCTGAGATGTCCATTTTCTTGATTGTGGAGACCTCATGAGTTTACACAGTCCTCACTTCACATGGTAAGGAGTTAAAGAAATTTATGCATCTTAGAACTGAATCATTGAACTCCATGATTTGATGGTAACTTGTGTTACAGAGGTATGTTAAGCAAAGATTTTATTCCAATGTCTACTACTCCATTAACACCATATTAAGCAGAAAGGCTACCTGAATATATATGTAAAAACATCATATTGTATACATTATATATGTACAGTATATTGTGATTTATGCTTAAATAATGCTATGAACTAAGTTTTTTCTCACATTGTCTTCTTTATAAATGAGATAAAAAGTATCAAATTAGCTACAACTTAAAGGCAATTGAATTTTCTCATATAAATTGACACCTGTTGTTGGTATGCCATTTCAAAAAAAAAAGAAAAATCAGCTGCTTATAGTTGATAATCTCCACATATCATCCAACAATAATACAAATCAACAAAGAGAGCAAAGAAAACCACCCATAACCCTTGTCTGAAATGAGTTAGAAGGAACACTACAGCTCCCAATGCTATGTGAATGAAGATAGGAACATCTCATTTCCTTCCACAGCCAGCTTCAGTGGCAATGTAAAAGCAGGATTTGATGGAGATTTCTCATGAAGAGAAAAGTACTACTCTGAAGGGGGGAAATACTGCAAGTGGGGGTCAGGTTGATCGGATCACTGGATATAGGGAAATTGAGAAGAAGGTGCACAACTTTTTGGAAGAAGGAGTTGATTTGGAAGAAAAAAGCTTCCCTTGGGCCCTTGGTTGTGAAGGGAAAGTAAGCAGTCAAAGTTGTTTCCTTTATAGACAAATAAAAAAATTTACAAAATTAATCTTCCTTACCAATAAAGCACCAAAAAAATAAATTAAACAAGCTGCATTCCAACAGAAGAAAAGACATCCTAAGTCTGCCAAACCCCTCACTTCAGCATATATTGAAACAACCAAAATTAAACCAAAACCTTTCACCTTAATTATTTTTCCCTATTATTATTTTCTATATTCAATTTCATTGATTTCTTCCCTTCTTTTTTATTTTTCCCTCTTGCTTACTTGGAGTTTTATTTCTTCTTCATTTACTAGTTTCTTAAGGGTGGACACTTAGCAGACCTTTTTGAGCATTTTTCCTTTCCTTTTATAAACAAGCACTGCTATAAATTTCCCTCTAAGCATTTCTTCCATTGTATTCACAAATATTGATTTGTTCCATTTTCATTTTTATGGCTACCAGGATTTATGAAGAGAAACCTTCTATAATTGTTATCAAAGTTCCTCTATACATACCATATATTCTTCCTCTCGCTGTTCCAGCTGCTGTGTTCTAAGGCTCTTGGAACCGTGTTTTATTTCTGCTCTTAATTTTGAAAAATTCTTGGCCATTATTTCTTCCAATATTTTTTTCCCTCCCACTCTCCCCATCTCTTCCTTCTGGGATTGCAATCACACACTTGCACATCTATTTGTATTTGGCCTACAAAACTGTGATGCCATTTTCTCTTTTGTCTTTCATACACTTAGTTTCAGGATTCTTTTAGTTTCAGATTCACTAAATCAGACATTCTGAGATTTGATCTGATCCCTTATATCATTGAACTCTTTAATTAAATCAAGTAACATGCTAGTTATGTAATCATGATTTTAATTTGCTTGCATTTAGTTCTAACATCTATGTCATATCTGAATCTGTCTTTACTATTATTTCATCTCTTGTTTTTTTATTACCTTTTTAAAGGTTTACTATATATTTTTGATACCATTAAAAGCCATACATCTAGTGTAGTAACAAAATGGGTGCAAATAAGTTTTTATAACTGAAAATGGGCATGCCTTTCTGATCTTTAGCATGGGTTTTGAGATAATCTAAAGATTTGGTTTGGGTTTAGCTTTTTCTTATTGATATACACCGGTATAGATGTACCAGTTCTTTTGGCAAGACTGTATGCTTAGGGTAGGAACTGCTTTGCCAGAGTTTTTCCGTGTTTATTTAACCTAAGATTTAGGTCTTTTCACCACATGTACATCACAGAGATTCTGGCTTTTGCAAGTTACTTGTTATGTGATGCTTATTAGCCTGGATATGGGTAGGACAGAAGAAATTGTAGGTATGTGATGTCCTGATTAAGTTTCAGACTTAGGTAGGATCTATTATTTCTCAGCTTCTTTGGGGCCATGGCATTGTCAGTAGTCCTGCCTCTCCTTTAACTATAGTTCTTCAATCAGCATGCATTCCGGCTCCTCATCAAGGTGGAAGAGGAGGTGGAAGAGTTCCTGTGCTTTCTCCAGCTGCAATATATTTTTTTCAGTGTCCAAAGACAACAATGTTTATGACCCTCTTTCTATAGATTCATGGCTTTTATTCTGTAAGAACAATGGGAGATGAGTCCCACTGGAGCTTTGTGCCCTTCCTGCAATGTCTGCTCTTTCTCCCTCCCGTTTATGTATCCAAAGGAAGATTTGCTCAGGATTTCCAAAGTTTGCCTGTGATTTCCCAGAGGGCTTCATGGAACGAAATCTTGCAAAAGTATGCAGGTTCTTTATATATTTTTTTGACCCTCATTTTCTCACCACCAGTCTCCCTAACTGAAATTTTTCAAATTGTGTCATGCTGTGTTTTTTCCCAGATAAAACAGTTCTCATGTCCGTCACATGCTGATTCTGATGTCTATTTAAGTTTGGGCCCAGTTGTCGCCCTATGATATTATCACTGGAATAGGTTCAGAAAAAGTCTTGGACTTGCTATTTGTCCTTTTTTTTTTCATTTTAAGTTGAAAACCATGCATTTTCCAGTTCTATAAACACCTAGCTGAATCAAAAATATCCAATGTGTTTTTAAATGTCAATTTTGTCATCCTTTGTCCACAACATTTGAATGTAACCATAGCAGGATATGGAGCAATACTAGCTCCCATAAAACAGGGATTTGGACAATAGAACACAAACCAAATACACAAACTGCTCTGCTTCCAAGGGATGATAAGTTTAAGTTTCTCATATGGCCCACTTTCAGTTCAGAAAGATATGTGGCTTGAGATAGTGATCATAAACTGAGGATGACTGTGTACTTATTACCCCTCAAGGCTCTAGCAATTTTCTGCGATTCAGGAAAAAATTTGGTAGTTCTGCTTGTTTTCCAAAGACTACATAAACTTTTTTAGGTATTCTGTAGTTAGGAGGGGCCCTAAGTGGTTGATTAATTTTATGCAATTAAATTCTCTATTCAGGACAATTATGATTTAGTATTTCAAAGTTAATCCAGAATGAGCATTTTTCTTGAATTATAATGGGGCCAGATACCCAATATAGCTAAGAGAAGAACCCAGAGAATTAAAATCCTGGTCAAAATGAATTATGATATCTGAGGAAAGATGAAGATTAAGAAAGAAAAAAATGAGCTCTTTAATTGTTATTCTCACAAACACACGTCTTATTAAGGACTTTAATAATACAAAACAAAAGATGGATAAAACAAACAATAAACAAACAAATTTGAGTTTGCTTATAGACTTAAAACCAAATGTGATCAAATTCTTGCTAGATAAAATCTAAAATATTTCAGAAGAATGTGCACACTAAAAAAGTATTATTTAATGTGGTGTGCAATATTTAGGAAGTATTTATACAAAAACTTTTGTTTGCTGTTTATCTGAAATTTTCATTTAACTAAGCATTTATTATTTTTAGTTATTAAATCTAAAAAACAATCTTAATCTCTGTGTATTTGGTGATCTTATATCAAATTGCCTCCGTATAACACTAAACCCTCAATGAGTACCACTAAGTTTTCTGAGTTTGAGAAGGTACAGCGTAGAAATAATGGGTTAAACCTTAGCCCAGGGTATTTACCATAAGAAGTTCCATACTTGAGTGGAGACAGAACTACTAACATGAGAGAAACCAAAAACTTCTCTTTCAGAATTATATATTCCTGATTATAACAATTGTTAATTATCTAGTTCCTGACCTTTTAGTAACTGGAAATACATAGAAATGGAAATATGTGTAAAATACCTTCTCAGAAAAGACTGACTTACAAAAGACCCCAGGTAGATAAATTATTTGCATTTTAGTTTTTATTTTAGTAAGGGATGTTAATTAAGCAGGAAGTATGAAGTAGAATCTCAAATTTAGATTTGTATGATTATGAACATGTTCTGCAAATAAAGGATTGCTACCTCTTTCCCCCAAAACCTAACATTATTACAAATATTACAAACTTGCTGAAGCTTATTGAATTTAAAACAATTTGGGTAGATTTCAATTATTTTAGAATTGTTTGTTTGGAAAGGTGAACTCCAAACAAATTATTGACATATAAATAAAATTTAAAATAGAATGAATTTGAAGATTTTTATTGAATATAAGTTGTTGGTTTTTAGTTAGAAAGTAAGAATGGCACTGAATTTGTGCATATGAAATTAAAATATGCATGAATTAAATTATTTTTAAAAAAATATTTTTCTAACAGTTTTAAGCTCCATTAAAAAATGACGTTATGTCCTGGCTGTTGTGGCTCAGTTGGTTGGGGGATCATCCTGTGCACCGAAAAGTCGAAATGTCATGGGTTTGATTCCTGGTCTGGGCACATGCCTAGGTTGCTGGGTCCATCCTCAGTCAGGGTGTGTATGCAAGGCAACCAATCAGTGTTTCCCTCTCACATTGAAGTTGCTCTCTCTCTCTCTCTCTCTCTCTCTCTCTCTCTCTCTCTCTCCCCTTCCCCACCCCTCTCTAAAGTCAATGAGCATGTCCTCAGGTTAAGTTTTTTTTAAAATGACATTAAATGGATTTGAGAGAGAAAAGCCACAGGCTAAATAATTAATAATAGAATTTAAACCTGAACCTAGGGTCTTAGAAAAACAATATGGCAGTGTGAAATTATACCCTGGTTTTAAAATGATGAAGAATTAAGTATTTCTGTCCTCATCTATAAATCCATGTTATTACCTATCTTCTTCTAATATCTTAATTCCAATTTGGGGATATCTTAATAAATATCTTTTAGATTTAAATAGTGTTATAGCTAATTAATTGGTCGATGACAAAAATTTTTACTAATTTACCTTCTGCTAATTCTATGTGCTTATGTATTTGATCTGCCTGTAGTAATAAGTTTCTTTTACTACAAAATACAAAATGAGCCCTGACTGGTGTAGCTCAGTGAGTTGGGCATCATCCTGAAAACTGAAAGATCACCGGTTATATTCCCAGTCAGGACATATGCTTGAGTTGCAGACCAGGTCCAGTTAGGGGCTACAAGAGTCAACCAACTGATGTTTCTTTCTTGCCTCAGTGTTTCTCTCCCTCTGTTTCTTTCATTCCTCTCCTCTCTCTAAAAATAAGGAAACAAAATCTTTAAAAAGTTAATATTATATTCCATACACAAATTTGATTTTTCATTAATAATAAATTGCTAAAGCCATATGCAAATGTGATGGGAAACACAAACTGTTAATTGCAATTTGCAATGTGTAATAACCATAAAAACTGATTTCATCTAGGCAATGGTTACAGAGGACTAATATACTCCAGGAATCATATAAATCTACCAGTTTCTACTTGTAACCTTCTGTATTTGTATAACATTTCTCTATTACTGTAGTTTAAGATTAATTGAACTTATTAGGGTTGTACTTTATAACATTCTTAATTGGCTTGAATGATTTTTAAATCCATGGATTATATGGTAATAGATGTTTATATTCAAACAATGGCCACAGAGAAACTCAATTTTTACAGCATGTTTGCCCATAATTTATATGGGAATACTGTTAATATGGATGGAAAGACTGAATTTTGACCCATGAGGAAAAAAATAGTGCAGGTAAAATTTTAAATGCCTGAATTAATATGCTCGCTATTATTCATATGGAATTCAAAGACACTGTATATCAGCTTGATTCTCTGAAGGAAAGTAAAGATTAACTGATATTGGGTCAAGATAATACTAACCGAAATAACTATTTGGAATCTCATATTATAGCCTTTTTTCTAACAATAGATAACAGAATATATTAAATTGGTAAGGGAATATTGCATATATGAAATGAAACAGAATCTTTAGCCTATGAAAAGAACAATGTGTGAAATGCAGTTCTAAAATTAAGATAAGATTTATTAAAGCTAAATTGAATTGATAATGAAAATACTTGGATTTTAATATTACTAAAAATTAAATAATAGGAGTTAGAGAATTGGTTAATTCACCCAGATACTACCCTAAATTTCAAAGAGGACAGGAAGAGTAAACCCTCTCCTCTTACTCAGGAGCTGTCTCTACTGTGAAAAGACAAGTTTACTTTCTAAGTAAAATTCTAAGTAAAGAGGAAATTTACTTTCTAAGAATAAAGAATTATATGAAGTAAGAATGTCATTGCTGTGGAAATTAAGCAATCCAAATCAGGTGAATTTAATTTTCATTGGATAAGTGCTTATCTAGAACAAAACAATTTGAATAAATGTCAAATATGTCATGCATTATTAAAAAATGAGAAAATACACAGAAAGTGTTGAATTCTATAGACATTTTATTTAGATAGAAATATATTGTTTTTAAACTTTGGTATTTTAGTTAAAGAATACATGTTATATATTTTCATTTTAATTATATACTTCAGCAATTAATGTTTATAAAATAAGAAAAAGGTACAATTACATTGTCAAGTATGTAAGTACAAAAAATATATAGTGTCAATACTAAATTAGAAATCAATATAACTTACAAAACAGAAGTAAAAAATATTATATTTTCTAGTTTTTTACACTGAAATGGCTCAGAAGCACTGCCATTCTACTACACTCCCTGTGCTCAAATTCCAATATCTATATTTCTATAAATTTTCCACGAAAAAATGCAGGGTTCTCTAGAGAACTGTCCTTTGTTTTCCTCATTCTGTATCTAAGGCAGGAGGACACAAAGGAAAGCCTGATAGACCAAGTTGTACCATAAACTAAGAAAGCCTTCAAAGACTACTCAAGTCATGGAGAAAAGAAACAAAAGCCAGTCCAAAGGGAGCTTCTACTGAGCAAAGTTGGTTTAATTTGAATATGAATACAATGATGGCTATAGTTAATTAACATATATGATGTCTGAAAATCCATAAATTCAAAATTAAACACACATGTCTTTTAAAAGCTTTATGATCTTAAGATTATAAAGTGATGACAAATGCCATGAGTATAAAGGTCTTTAAGTTATATTTCTTAGAATTCATCAAATTTATTGTTCCCTAGATTAAAGAAAAAAAAACATATACTTTAAAGATCCCTCAACTCAGTGGGAGTTGGACACTTCTTAGTGGCAAACTGCAGAATCTGTGAAAGGGCCACATGTTTCTGGAGGAGAGTAAAAACAACAAAAATCTCTTCGTTAATGGAAATGAGTAACTTTGCTTATTCAAACATGTTTGAGTACATGACAGGAATTGTGTGTGTGTGTGCACATGTGCATTGAAGACTGATTTCTTCATTTTATTCTTCATTCTGTAGATCTGAAACCTTACAGATATATTCTATGCTTTCATAAAATGACAATATGCCCTTTGTAAGGTTTTAACTTTTGTCATCATAGGGCCTTGTAAGAAATGAATTTCTTGAGAGGTGGGGAAGGTCGAGCTTCTGCTAGAGAGTAGCATTCTGGTCAAAAGAGATAAAAACTACAACAAGTCCTGAAGTCACTATTAGCCTCATGGTTTTCCTGTATGGAATTTGAACTACACCTGTTACATCCCAGTGTGATTTTACATGGCACTTCCATGAATTATAATTTACATTATTAGGGAACACATAATTTATGACTCTGCTTGATTACAAAATTTAAGCACAAAATGTTTGGTTTGTGTGGTGCAGAACATCCAGACCAAAAAAAAAAAAAAGTCAGTTAAGAAGGGGAAAGATAGGTTTTGGAGTTACTAGAATATGAAAACTGTCTGAGGCAGAGTTAGAACTTGAGGGAGACCATTCTGGGAGGGTAGAACTTGACTCAGCTAAAGACTAGAGATGGTAAAAATAGGATGAAGGAAAACTCAACTATTACACGCATGGTAAATCTGTGGGGTGGTGAAGAGGCCAGCCTACTAAAACAGAGTATGTGGTGAGTGGAAATAAACACAATCTACCAAAATGTCACCAAAGAGAGGCTCTTCAGAGCTTGCTTTAGCAAAGGAGCCAGGCTCTAACACTCATATTTGGAAGAGGTTCAAATGTGATCAGGTAAGTGGAGAACTTTATAGTATAAATGGGGAGGGGCTTCAGTTGTGTTCTAATTAGAGATTATTGACATGTGGAAGTTGGTGGTGAGCCATTAATAAGTAGAATATCATATATGATTGAATTAGAATTCATACTCTGCTTTCTTTGGTTGGTCCTGAATTGACAGTGGAGGTAAAAATAAGAAAGCTGGCAGTCATTGACTAAGCCCTGATAATTCTATAGACATAGACATTGTGGTTTGGTTCCTGGTTTCTGAAGTGATTTTGAGTTTTGGTGACATGTATGATCTGGCCATTGGCCATATGTATATCTAATCTCTCTATTGTGAATTATTAAAAAATAACTTTGGATAAAAAATGAAGGCCCTTGAAAATCAAAAGAAGGGGAAATTTCTTAGCCCTTATAGGTGTGAATTATTCTTATTCCCAACTAATCACATGTTATTATATAAGCAAAGGAATTTTACATTTTAGAAAAGCAGAATTGAATGACACTTGGATTATGAGAACAAGATGAGCAAAGGCTAATATAACTGTATAATGTAAATAATTCAAGCAAAATTCTATAATAACATTTGTTTAATCTAAAGGTATAGGGACCTTCTATCTAATACTCACTATTCTACCTATACTGCCTGATACAGAATTAAAAATGAATATTTTCTGTCTTTAAATTTCTTTATTGATCAGCAATTTTATTTTCATCTGAATGCTACAATACTATCTTTCCAAATCTCTTTTTCTAAAAGGTTTCAATCATTACTAAATGAAATACAATTGACCAGAGTTACATCAGGATTTATTTTATCTTTGGAAGATTCAAAACCATCCTCTTGATCCTTTAGTTTTTCAGTTGCTATCAGGCATTTGAAAAAAAAAATTATTTTTATGTATCCACGAAAGCTAAAAGAAAATCCAAAAGCTTAAATTAAGTGTTTGATAGGGGTTAAAATGTAAAGTACTGGAGAAACATCCAATCTTTGAATTATCTGAAAATTTCATTTTTCCAAGAAAACCATGTTTCTTGTTAATGCAAATAATTATTTCCTTCCTATACTCAGAAATAAGCTTTCAAAAGGTAAATATAAGGTAAGCAATATATATCAGGTTTTCTTCTGATATATTAGAAACAATCATGTTAAATTCTCAAAATCTTTCATTTTCCTGATTCATTCCTTGAAAAATATAAAAACCTAAAAGTAAATGCCTTTAGAAAATTCACAGATGCAGTTTGCAAATAAGGATTGTACCTGGTTATTTCTCTCCCTAGACTTATGTTTGATAAGAAGAGAATGTTTACATTTCTGTCTGAATTAGAAATAACTACAGTCCATTCAATACTGAGGAGGGTTAGACATAAGTTTGGCTAGAAGCAGGGTCTGGGGAAACAACTACAAAACATCAAAATTCAGAAAGGAAAACAAGGGCATACAAGGTGCAAGCTTAAAAGAAAGTAACTTTTTGTGGTGGGAGTTAAACAGCATTTACTGGTAGTGGAAGAGAAGACACTAATCTTGTAGACAAAACATAGCAGTTCATGATGCTCCAGAATTGAGCATATTCTAATTTACGCAGGAAAATTATCAAGGTTGCAAATAATATGGTTGACTAAAGCAAAACTCTAGCTAGTGTTGTGAATGTGGGTAAATGCAGAAGTCAGAAACAGAAAAGCCAATATAACCCACAGGTTTTCTGGTTTCAGCTTTGATTTTGATTTGTTTAAAAAAAAAAATCATTTGTTGAACACCTACTGTAAATCAAATTGGAATGCAAAATGGCTCTTACTATTAGTGCACTCCAGCCCTAGCCCAGTAAGCTAAGGTTAGTCATGAAGTTCAAGCACAGTGGCAAACTTAAGTACTCAATACAGAGCATAAATTTTAAACTTTTCAAACCATCCAAAAGAAGGTTTCACTGTTAGGAATATGAAATATTTGCTTTAGAAGGTTTCCAGTGTCTTACAGAAAGCAGGTTCAGGGATCTTCACTGAATACATGTAATTGTCTATAGAGAATATCAACAAATAACAAAATTAACTAGGTCAGTCTGATTTTCTTATCACTATGCACTTGCAGTATCAGTGATACGACACTCCAAAGGGGACTGACAACTCTTATTGTCAGTTCTCCTCACCCACCACCTTTGTGTGCTCCTTGGTTCATGGGTGCCTAGACTTCATCTCTGACTAACACTAGATCCTAGAACTATAGGCAGAAAGATTTATTTAAAAACCCATTGGAATGAGAAGACCAAAGCTCTTTACATATTTCCTATTTGATCATGGTTTGCTTTAGATAGAAGAATACAGTTTTCAATGCCCCTAACTATGAGAGGTCAAATAAGAATGATTATGACTTTTTTTTAAAGGTTACAATGAAACCAGGGGGATAAAAAATCTTCCTTGTAATTTTTTTTTTCTTAAGTGAGCAATAAACATTTTCTGTGCAAAGCAGCTGAGATTTGAAGAATTGTTTGTTACAGCAGCTATTCATTTCAACCTTAACTAATACAATTCTTCTTCAGTATTGTGTATGGTAGCTCTCTGGCCAAAAACAGACAGTTTTTTTCTATTTACTGTTTGTGTGTTTGTTTGTGTATGTGAGTTAGTGAGTAATACATGTTTACTGTGTGGTCTATGACTTCTTGAATCAAATAGAGAAAACCTGACACATGATCAAATTCCATCAACAACTCAAAACCCAGAAGTTCTTTCCTTATCTACTTTTAAAAATTTTTGTGGGGGTGGATGTGGAGAAGAGATTGACTCAATTTTCAAGATACAGCACAGAATAATGAATGAGAGTACAGATTCTGAAAGCAGCCCGCCTACAGCTGAATCTTGGCTGAGCTAGTATGTAGGCCCACTGTTGTGCACACTCAAGTCCCATCCTCTTTCCACATGGCTTCTTCTTTCCCATATAAAATTTTAGTCAGTAGAATTTCAGGAGTGCTTAAATAGAAATACTACATATTTTTCAGCAGAAAGACAATGAGATAAACCAATTATAAATAGCAATGTCTTCTGAAAGAACTGAACTTTTTTTTATTGTGTTCAGGTTCAGTGAGTATTACAAATGAAATCAATTGAAATATGATACATAGCAGTAGAACTGCTATAAACATTTTAGGCTTTGCAATTCGCAATTAAAATTCATCTCATTTTCATCTCAAAGCTGTTACAAATGCATAGCTGAATGAATCAGTTGTTCTTTTCATTGTAATATTCAATAGTACATTTGCAATTATATCAATGCAAATTTCCTGAAGAATGATTTTCCCCTAAAGGAAGTACAAATTAGTCTTTTGGTTTCTTAATATTTACATAAACATGTGCATATATATATGTATGCTTTGATATCTCCATTGAATATTGCAATCAAACTATTTTACATTATGAAAAATATCATTTTATATTAATGAATAAAGGATGAATTGATAATCATTTTAATATTCAGTTATAAATTATCTGAGAAAGCATTTGAAATCTGGAAGGATCAATACATTTTATATATTTCTGATATATTTTATATTTTTCTATGTTATTCAAAATTTCTAGTTTCAATAAATAATTTGAAAAAGAACTAAGAAGACTTAAGTTCATATTTTGGGCCAAAAAATATAATAGGACTAACTTAAATTCCTTTCAATCACAATTTCAATAACACATTATAATTGATCTTATCATTATCATAATATCAAATCAATCAATAGAACTTTAGCATTGTTATAATAGCCTTAAACTATGAATACTAATCACACTATTTTGAAAATGCAACCCCTTCATCCCTTCAGAAAAAATAAACCTGAATAGTACAATACTAATGAAAATATAATAGTATTTTGAAACTAGATTGTATTTATGTTTGTAACAATATGATTATTAAATAAACTTTTAAAAATTTAGAGGAAGGGGTCCATGTTGGCAAAAAGTGCCTAAGTTTGATAGTCATAATGTAACCCTTCTATTGGGTATAAATTTTAAATATTTATTTGAACTAAAAAATAATAATTTAATTAAATAAATTTGTGCTGTCTATATAATGTACTGGATTACAAATTCTGGACTATGAACATTTAAGTATCTTAAGACTTCTTTTACACTAATTAGCTTTATGTAAATTAGTCTTTATAATTATACCAAAGAAACCTGAATTCTCTTAAAATGCTATTAAAACATTCAGAAATGGTTTTTAATAGTCCTGGAATCAAATTCTTGTGCAGCATATTTTCTCACTAGAAAAAGCAATAGCAAATAAACAAAAATAATGCTAAACAAAACACTGTTTTCTAATTCATGCCCCATTAACACTGTTGTTTGTGTAAAGGCATTATTAGAACATAATGTTGAAATGTTGCAGTCTCTCTGAGAGAAACATCTTAACGCAGTACCAACAAATATTAAATCGCAAGCATGGATTAATGATAAGGAATGAGCATAAAAAGAAGTGTTGTAGTAGTAGGCAAGCAGTAACTCAGGCAGATTTAAACAGCCATCTTTAAAAAAATACACAAACTTTAGTATACCCTTAAGAAAAGCTTTAGTAACCAGGCATTCATTCAGTCATCATTTATTACATAGTATACAAGGTCTGTCTGGAAAAATCCAGCCCTTGTTAATATAACGAGAATGGTTTGTGCGAGCCTCACAGCCATGGAGAGTGGACTGGAATTCACACACATGAACAATGATGGCTTTACCATACTAGGCAGTGGGGGTGATAGACACCACTGAGTGAGCATGTGTGCTGTGTGACTGTTGCACCCAAAATGACTAAGCGAGCAGAGCAAGAAATCTGCATCAAATTTTATGTTAAGCTTGAACATTCCTCCATGGAAACTATTCGGATGATTCAGAAGCCTGCAGCTATGGGCAACTGGTGATTGGCAGCTTCATCAGAACAATGTGCCCACTCACGTATCACGTCTCCTGCAGAGTTTTTTGGCAAAACATCAAATCACTCAGGTGAGTTAGCCCTGCTACAGTGCAGATCTGATGCCCTGACTTCTAGCTTTTCTCAAAACTAAAATCACCTCTGAAAGAGAAGAGATGTAGACTATTGATGAGATTCAGGAAAACACAATGGGGCAGCTGATGGCACTTGGGAGAGCTGTGTGAAGTTCCAAGGTACCTACTTTGAAGGGGGCTGAGGCATCGTTGACTTATGTACAATGTTTTTTGTATCTTGTATCTTCTTCAATAAATGCTCTATTAGTCATATTACATGGCTGGATACTTTCTGGACAGAACTCATACATTGTTTAGCTATAATTCTAACTAAGGAATAGAAATACTGCTCTAACAAGAGATGTCTCATTTTTTGAAGAATCAAAACTAAATATAATCAAGCCTTCACCTTTTTTCAGTTAACTTAGGAAAAGTATTATCGAATTGCCAAATTTTAGTGTGTTTGCTTTACAAATCAGAACAATATTTTTCATTTGTGAAATTAAAGATAAAAAGGAAATTGCTGATTAGATAAAAGTATTTCCCTATCCACATTTCTGGTATGTCCAGAAAATATCCAGATATACAATATGAAAAACAGACATTTATTGAAGAAGATACAAGAAACATTTTACATAGAACAAAGAATCCTCAGTCCCATTGAAGGTATGCACCTTGAGACCTCACACAGTTCTCCCAATTGCCATCAGCTGTCCCATTGTATTTTCCTGAATCTCATCAATGGTCTAAAATCTCTTCCCTTTCAAAGATTTTAGTTTTGGGAAAAGCCAGAAGTTGCAGGGTGCGAAATCTGGGCTGTAGGGGTCAAGTCACTTGGGTGATTTGATGGTTTTCCAAAACACTCTGCAGGAGGTAGCCTACATGAGTGGGAGCATTGTTGTGATATAGCTGCTAATCATCAGTTGCCCATAGCTCTGGCCTTCTGAGTCATCCAAATCATTTTCACGGAGCAATGTTCAAGCTTAATGCAAAATTTGATGCAGGTTTGTTGCTCTACTTGCTCAGTCATTTTGAATATGACAGTCACATAGTATGTATGTTCATTCAATGGCATCTACTGCCTCCACTGATAAGGCAGTGAAGTCATCATTGTTCACACATGCACATTCCAGTCCACACTCCATAGCTGCCAGGTTACATCGATGTTGTGCAAACCATCCTCATTACTTTAACAATGGTCAGACATTTTCCAGACAGACCATATAATATAAATATATATTTATTTTCTGTACATATGCTCATTTTATGCAGGAGGTAAATGAGATTCTCTCTTTAGAATTGCATTGTTTATATGTAAAAGTGATGTAAAAGTAGAAGTGGAATATAGAATAAGGACCAGAAAAGATAAAAGCAATCTGAAATAGCCTGTAATAGCCGTTATGGAAAATTACTGGGCCATATTGAGTGAACAGGGGGACTGGGCAACAGGAATCTGTAAGGGCACAAAACGTGATTGGTGAAAAGACATTTCTTGGTCTTTCTCAGAAGCTCCTGTGCAAAGGAGAGAAGGTAGAATGTGACAACCATCACATGTTGGAGCTTCCAGGTAGATGTGACAGAAGCATCATAGGACAAATAAATGGAAGAGGGGTCAGAAGAAAGAACAGGTTCCAAAAAAGCCAAAGAAAAGATGATTTGGGAAAAGGAGAGGATGATTATAAGAATATGAGGTTGCAGTCACAGATTAAGGTATTTTTATTTAATATTTCAGTTTTAGAGCGGTCTGTGATGACAAGAGCGGAGATGTGGCTACAGGAGTGGATGTTAGAGTTGAGATGTAGTTCACCAAAGCTAAAGAGCTTAGAGAAGTAAAATAAGTCATGCTCCAAGATTTAAAATCACCCCTGATTGTGGAAGACCTAAGAGTCAAGAAGAAGATTACCAGGTGGATACTCTGAATTGGTTTGTAAAGTAAAGTAGCCTAGAAGCCTGAGTGTGAGAGAGAATGAAGAAAATAATTGATGACTTAATTTGGTGATGAATCTACTTATTTTTGAGATCAGAAAAATTTAAAAAGCTTGTTTTTATACACAGAAAAATAATCCATTTATTCCTTCATTATCATTTGTGTTGTGAAAATTATTAAATAAAATATCCTTCCATTGCCATCTTCACCTTCTCCTAGCAAGAGTCAGGTCCACATAGAATAATAATGTAACAATAACAGGAAATACAAAGGGTTTATTACATTTCTGGCTTTATTCTGAGGGACATATATATGATATACAATTTAATTTCATAATTATCTTATAAAACAGATGATACTATTATTCCCAATTTGCAGATAAAAAAGAATGGAGCTCCAGAAAGTTAACTTGTAAACTTTTACATAATTAAAATTATTATATATCTCATTTAAATAAGCATACAGACTTTATCTAAGATCATTAGTGAATCTTAATTAGCCTAGTAAGAGAAGAGTCTTTCCCAGACCTCTGCTGCACTAATTAGTAGATTTAATCTTGCTATCTAGGGTGATCACACAGAATTATCCTTTTTCTTGCTTTGAAATTCCAGTCATTAAGATTTAGCCTCAGTCTCTCAGTAAATTTTTAGCATCCTGAACCTAAAACCTAAATGGCAGTGAATTTTGGTTTCCCAGTTCTTGTCAGATTTTTTACCCACAGAACTTAGTATTCCAAATCTAGCTGAAATTCTGAGTATGGTCATGACATGGGCAAATTGGTTTCTAGGAATCATAATTTCTATTGCCTGGAATCTCTGCTGCTTTAATTTTACCAAAGGATTAAACAACTTTGATAGTAAGACACTATGTAGCAGGTTGCTTGTCTTATGCCTAATAATGTATAGGGCATCATAGAAAAAGAAATAGTCTTAAATAATATTATATTTCTTTCATATATAGTAAACAAATAGCACATATTGAGCAAATGTTCCTTTTTTATAATTTCATTAGATTTTTTTTTGATTTTCTCATTTTTATGTTGCAGTCACTATTCAACTCATTAAATACCTCAAAATTACCCCATTTGTCTACTGCAATGGCAAAGCAAACAAGACAGCAAGTCACATTAAGAGTGACAGACATTATTTAGAAAAATAACAGAATACATTTTATATACAAAAGAACAATATCAAAAGGAATAAATAGTAAAAAGCTGATTTCAAAATGGAGTTAAAGACATAACAGGATAGATGTTCTTTTTTTCCCCCTTCTGTGAGACACCAGTTTTTTCATATTAAATGTTAAAAGTTATGTAAACAATGAAATGGAAAGTGAAACCAAGATATCATCACTTAGGTGCCCCTCAACAAACATCAATGAACCGGGTTATTCTAACATTAAAATATTTTTCAATAAAAACACATTTCATCACAAGTCATAGAGTTTTTATGCTTTGTGATAGTTGTAGTGATAAAAAAAACAAATAAAAAAGGTAATCTACATTAAGTAGATGAGAAAGATAAACTGTCTAGGTCAAATAAGACATCTACTTGATACATCTCTTTAGTTAGTGATTTTCCCACAGATAAGCAAAAAAAGCTTTCATGAAACTGTGACTTTTATAGGATTAGTATATTCAGCTCTCAGTTAACAGCTTCCAGAAATGGACTGACTTGATATATTCCTCTTCATCTACCTGAGTATATAGAGTACTATAAGTCCTCTCTGACACAGTCAGATAATTTGCAGAAAAATAAAGAACAACAAATAATATATAGTTTGCCATAGGAAACAACTGGGTCCCAAAGGGCCTCGGTCTTTTACTGGAATCTTTTTTTTTTATTTGTGAACATAAATTTATAGTAAGGCTTATCGAAAGAAACATTCCAGCCCTGACCATTGTGACTTAACTGGCTGAGCATCACCCCTCAAAGCAAAAGTTCACAGGTTTGATTCCTGGTCAGGGCACATGCCTGGGTTGTAGACCTGGTCCCAGGTTAGTGGGTACGAGAGGCAACTAATGTTTCTTTCCTTCTCTTTCTCCCTCACTTCCCCTCTCTCTCTAAAAATAAATAAATAAAATCTTTAAAAAATGTAAACATTCCATGACAGTAATATTTGAAAGATGCTTATAAGCTTCTTTAACATCTATATTGGAAAAGAGTTGTGTTAAAGAAAAGAAGCCACATGTGAATCTGACAAGCACAAGAGAGGCCTATGAGGTAGGCTTACAAACTCCAAGACTTAAGGTAACCGAAAAGGATGGCCTGAAATGAAAACGTATTAACTAAAAGCAGTTCATGGTGGGTAGTCATGCCCTAGGTTGGTATTTTTCCTTAACAAAGGTCAGCCTTTAGCTAAGCCTGTCCTGGCCTTTTTGCACCTAGGATAATATATCTTTGGTAACTTTCCCTTTCAAAACCCCTTGGGCATAACCAGTGCACTAGAGCTGAGACCACAGATCCCTTCATTGTATTGTTATCATGTCAATTGTTGACTCTCAGTTCTCCTTTACCACCTATGTAGAAGAAGTCTATGTCTATTCTTTTATCTTTTATCTAATCCCAGAGGTTTCCCGAATTGCTTTCTTCTTCTCTAGTCTATCACCACTGGATTTCATGTAACCTACTTATGGGTCCATCTTTGATTGTAATGTATAAAATAAGGTGTTAAGCTTCCATTCTGTGGAGCATTTCTCAATCCATTGAGCTTTTGCTTCCCTGCAATTGTCATCAGTTTGGCTCAAACTTACCAAAAATACTCTATAGGTTTGAATGTCTCTTTACCTTGACAATTGTATTGTTTGTAAGGAGAAAACTAATGTCATTTTGTAAGCAGGCTGCATGCTGTCCAGTAGCTTGTCTCCACATATACACATAAAACAAAGATTTGTGAGGAAGAAAATAGGTTTTTATTAACAGGGTTCCCAATTTGAGGGGGCTGCAAGCATTCCTGTTACAAGCTGACCTCTCCTGCAAAGCACAGAAAACCAGCCACCACTAGGGAGATTTAAGCCCAAATCCATAACCAGAAGATCCCCATTAATGCTTATCCAGAGCCCAAGGTTGTTACTTGAATGGACCTCCATCTCTCCAGCCCCAGGCTTTCTCTCTCTCTGGTGCCAGTGTCACCATTAGCTCACAGAAGCTCCCTCTTTCTCTCAGGGTCTGGGGTGGACTGGCAGATTACTCTGTACGGTCGTTCAGGGGAAGCTCGGTACATGAGGAACTTTCCAACTCAAGCCTCTGTGCTACTCTCATGGCAAAAGAGTAGAAGCAGTCCAGGACTCGTGCTGTGCTGGGTTGTAACGTCCCAAGGGATGGCGCCTGGCGAGGCGCATGCATCCCCGTGTGAGATCCTGCTTCCAGGATCTGGCTTCTGACCACGTGGGGTCTAAGCCTCTAGCAGTCCCAGCATATGCTGCTCCCGCCCATGCAGCACAAAATCAAGAGAGAGGTTTCTGTCTGCCTTCAGTTTAAAAGTCCTCTCCTAGAATCCCCTGTGCTCCAGAAGCCAGTGGGAGTGCCCCCCTTTTTGACCAAAGAGGGATAATGTCCGCCGTGTTTGCCTTTATCCCTCTTCTGGCTGCCAAGTTGCTTATGGAGGCAAAGTCTTGAACCACGCATGCCCTGTACAAGTTCCCTTCTGCTGAGTCATGAGCTGCTTGGCTGCCTGAGACAATCTTCTGCCTCTGGTGGCTGCTACTTTTGTAGGGAGGGTAGCTGGCTATAATCTTCAATTCTGCTTTGGAGTCTACTCCCTGTCCCCTTCCTTCTCCAGCAACTTGGCCTGGCCACTCTGTTACAACTTGACCGTCCCGGTAAATCAGAAAAATATTGTTTTCTGCAGTACAGAGATTTAGGGAAAAAGCTTAGGGCGATTAATGTTCTAAATATCAGCAATAATATAGTTTTTAAATATCTAAAGTTATTAGGACTAAGTGAGCTTATGTTTTGGCATCTTTTAATTCAAATATAACTGTGGAGACAAAAAACAGAAAGATCCAGTAATGACCCCTTGTACTGTATTCACTCAAAAGTCCAAGTGTTATTTTTTAAGAAATAGCAATTCAAATCTGTGCTACTTTTAAGGATTAAATAGTAAATAGGAAATAGTTGATTGCCTAAGACAGAGTTGAGGACAGTTAACTTCAGATGGTCATTAATTCCTGGGAAATATTTTGCACTTCTTATGGTCTCTAAATATTGAAATGAGAAATAATGTGGTTATATGAGTTCTTTTTATTGCAAAGTTAAAAGTTATAACAGCAATTGTCAAATTTGTATGATTTGCCCATGTTAACTTAATTTTCTAACCTTTCTCATGCACTCATAATTGTATATAAAACATTAAAAAAAATCAACAGCCACCTAAAGTCCTACCTGGCTATTTATGGGATATAAAAATAATCTACTTAGTAGTTATACTGAACATTCATAAACCGTGATTATATCCAATCTTTGACAACTCTTAGTTATGCAACCTTGGGCAAATTACTCTTTGAATTTAATTTCTTCAACCATGCAATGGGGTAAATACCACAGATGATACAGGAATGCTGCACAGATTACCTGTGCCTACATATATAAACTCTTTAGCATGGAACATGGTACATACTGATACTTAGGATTCAGTAAATGTTATCTCAGCTCCTGTAGTTCCCTAATCACACTTAATTGGGCACCTAAGTGCAATGAGTGAAATGATAACAAGTGTGCTAACTATCCTCAAAGAGTTCTCAACATATATGAAAATGAACTCCAAGGAAAGTAGACAGTCCAGATGTTCTAAAAAATTAAAAACATTTATAAGCCAAGAAAGTTTACCAATTAATATAGGTAAGTAGATTAGCATCTCTCCACAAATACATATATGTAAACATATAGGTATATATAATCTCCCTTCTGGTATATTTATAAAGTATAGCAGCATATTAAAAATTTTGGGAGATCCTATAATAAAAAAAGATTATTTAATATTTAGAGCTGTTTTACTTTTACATCATGAAACACTTACTAACATTTTTTAAGATTATTAATTTTTTGAGAGAAGAGAAAGGAGGGAGAAAGAAGGAAAGCAGCATCAATGTGCTAGAGGAACTGGGGAGCTCGCTTGCAACCCAGGTATGTGCCCTGACCAAGAATCGAACCAGTGACCTTTCAGTTTGTAGCATGACATGCAACCCACTGAGCCACAGTAGTCAGGGCTTTATTAACATCTTTTAAGAAAGTTTTTAAGTAATGAACATTAAGAAGTATAAGCTTACTCTTTTCTGAAGTTAGTTGATTGTATATGTTATGTTAACTTAAAAAATATGAAATTTGTACAAGATCTGAAGCCTGCATGTGTACGTTATCACATTAATTGAAACACATGAAAGAATCATTTAGGACTGAATTGCAGCAGCAATAGAAAAAAGTCCCAAGTGCTGCAGAAGACCTCATAAGGGAGACCCACTGGATCTGGGTCTTGAAGTCCACACAGAACCTGAAAAGTTATCAGGCATCATTTCTTGAGATAATAGAATGGCACAGGTGCAAGTCATGGTGATTTAGCCAAGTGTCTAAAATGGTTGTGTCAAAAGTAGAATTTGCTAGACCTCACTTATACCTGGTTTCTATGGTAAGATTGCAACTTACTCTCTAACAGGGGTGTTCAACCTGTGACCCAACACGAAATCGTAAATTTACTTAAAAATTATAAGATTTTTTTGTGGTTACATGTTGCAATATATTTAATGTGTGGCCCAAGACAACTCTTCTTCTTCCAGTGTGGCCCAGAGACACCAAAAGTTTGGACACTCCTGCTCTAGAACATCTCAGCTATGCTCTGATCCCAGTCCTATTGGGCAAAATCAAACTTGCTGTTTTGATATCTACATAAAGACAGTGTCTTTACGTATCTAAATTTTATTCAGAAGAAATGGATGATTTGGAGAGAGGATTTTTATACACTTTCAACTGAGAACACTACCTTTTATTGAGAATGCTACCTGCACAATAGGGCTGCTAACTCCATAAAGGTATTCTTTAAACCTCATGTTGAAATGGCAAGGGGCCTTGAACATGGCAAGCTTCCCCAGTAACACTTCCATTCTTATACTTCCCAAACTTCTCTTACCTTTCTCCTGCTACATGTACACATTATCCCTTGATAGATAAGTTTAGGGCCCAATTCCACATACATTCTAAAAAGGATATGGAAGGAAATCCATCGTTATTCACAAAGCAATATTCTTTATTTGTTTTATGAGGAATACAGGATAAAGCCATAGCCTTAGCAAAGGAAAGAAATCATGGAAAAGTCATTACGAAAATTTCCTGCAGGAATCTCTGTAAGCTCTTTGGAGACTTGTTTGCTGTTGTCATTTTTTTATTTGACAATCTAAGGAAAAAGAGGCCAAATAAAGAGAGGTCAGTGCCCCTGACTAAATAGGCAGGTATAACATAAATTAAAAATTCTTGAGGCATGCCACTTGAAATCTGCTGACTTAAACAAATATGATTGGATTAATTAAGCAGCTGTTTATACCAGGTGATATCCTGGGTGCTAGAGATAAGTACCTTCAAGTTCCCTACAGTTTTAGGGAACAGGAAGCACACTGAAGGAAAAATACCTTACATGATGCCTGGTTTTACTAGTTTTCTATCTAAGAATGATTCAATATAACAAGGCAAGTTCACCTATGCTACCTCAGCAGAGTGTGGGTAAAACAAATAGGATGTCTATACTTTAAGTTTTTTATTTATTGATTTTAGACAGACAAAAAGAAAGGAGAGAGGAGGGAGAGGGTAAAATGTTGATTTGTTCCACTTATTTATGCATCTGATTGGTGGCTTCTTGTATGTGCCATGACCAGAGATCTAATCCCTAACCCTGGCATATCAGGACAAAGCTCTAACCAACAGAACTACCCAACCAGGGTGAGAATGACTGTCCTTTAAATGGATATGTCACTTTTAAGAAACTCTTAAAGCAAATTACTAACATCTAGGACTAAAAATAACAAAAGAGGAAAATAATGAGTTGGTTTTATTGAAATGGAAATACTGAGTAGCTTGACCATAATATTCGTTTTATTGTTGTTTTTGTTATTTTTATTTTATTTTCTAATTATGAATAAAGTTCTCTGGAAATTTAAGTATCATCCCTGATCCATAGATAAGAAGCCAGCTTACTCCAATGTAAGCCCAGTGATTCTAGGGCAGCCTTTGATGGTAAGTCCATCTCCTTGGCCCCCTATAATCATTAATGTCATCTCTTGGGAATCTCCTGTTATACTGTACAAATATTTCCAAGATTCCATGATCTAGTAGAAATACTCCGTAAACTAAATTGCTCTCCTTATAAGGCCATGCTTTCATAAAACAGGTGTCCGGACAAGAACAGTAGCTTCTACTTAGTGGCTTCTGCTAAGGATGAGGACCTTAACTTTCCACTTGCAGAAAGGTAAACTTTACGTATAATATCTTATGTGTGGTCTTCTGTGCCCACACCCAGTAGAGTCTTCAATTAAAATAATCTAATATATAACCTTTTACATAAAAAAAAAAACAAAAACAAAAACAAAAACAAACAAACAAAAAAAACCTTCTGCAATGCTCAGTTTTGGAACTGAGCTCTATGAGATTGAATCTAGGACTTACAGGATATAAACAACCCTGGGATGAGATATATAAGAACTCATCATTTAACATCTCCAAGCCTGCATTAAAAGACTTGATTGAACCTTAAGGTGACTTCTAGCACCATGTGGCTATGTTCCTGAGGTGACCAGATCCCCTTTGTGTTCCAGTCTGGAAAAGCTCAGGGCGGGCAGAAGAATCTACTCTTTGTTCTAGTCAATAACTGACAATAGGCCTCTCTCCACTCTTTCTTAGAGCATTTACTGAAAACAACTCACAATTGTAAATCCTTCCTACCCACCCCCCTGGATGCCTCCCCCCTCCCGGGATGTATTTGTATCTCCGACAACTCAGGAGTGTTTATCTCAAGGACTTGAAAGACATTTCTTAAAATGTGATCATCAGGAAAGATAGGACTCTACCCCTCAGTCTCTGTGGGCTGAGACTAAATCCTAACTTAGATAATTGCCAGAGACCCAGCTGGCCTAATGGCATTTTTATACTAATCAACTCTCTGTAATTTTTCACTTTTTTTCATTTTTCTGACTCTAGTTGATCTTACCCTCCCTACTCTCTCATTCTTTTCTTTTAATTTATTTTAAGGGGTGGAAGGGAGGGAGAAAGAGGAGAGCAACATCAATGTGTGGTTGCCTCTCACGCACTCCTACAGGGGACCTGGCCTCCAACCCAGGCATGTGCCCTGACTGGGAATCAAACCAGTGACCCTTTGGGTTGCAGGCTGGCACTCAATCCACTGAACCACACCAGCCAGGGCTCTCATTATTCTTTTAAAATGTCCAGTTATCTCTGTGCAAATCAGAATGGTGATCACCTCTTTCCCTACTGTCAATGGTTATGGAATAAAATCTATTTTCACTGCCTTAACTAATGTCCAGCATAGTTTCTCTTTGACAGACCTATTACGTTATGGAAAAGTTCATTAATACATATAAAATATAATCTTGTGCCCAAAACTGTCTATGAAAGTTGGAAGGCCTACAGAAAATACTGACAACTCTTGTATTTACTCCTAAGCTATTTTCTTAATTTTCCAAGTGAGCTCTACAGGCCTAAGACCATATATTACCTTAGTGTCAGCAGTGCCCTCTTCAAAGAAAGAATTCTCATTTAGCAAAAGGGACTTCACCATAGTGCTAAAAACTACTGTTGCCTGACTTATTGGACTTACCAATATGCTCTGGGCTGTCTACTGGTCTCAAAGTAACACTTGCGTATTTTCACAAATAATCCATTTTACTCCTGAGTACCTAATCCAGTCAATTAGAGAGAATGAATCACCAATTTCTGCAGCGCTATGCGTGACTTGGTGGAAAAACGGGAGTACCTGTTCACCTTCCATTTAATTGATCTTAAACAGCTCCATCTGCACATTTATCCAAAACATGCCTTTTCCTGTGACTATTACTTTAACCTCCCCATGTCAATGCCAAGCATTATCCTTATAATTTATTACTGACTTTCCAAGTTTTACAACAGGATAAACTAAGATCACACACCAACTGGACAAGGTCAAACTGTCTTCAACTGATGACATTCGGAAGTGATCCAACTGTTATAGGATTTTTTTTCTTTATCTGCCATTTTAATCAGTTATTCCTTTAAGAAACCACATAGCGTTAGCTTTGGGTCTATTCACTGCTATCTATAAAGGAGATATTATAACTAGAGGGAAATATTAATTTACAGAATGGATGTGGAAAAAGAAATATTGGCTGCCTCAAAACTCTGTACTTGATTATCTTTCTTTCAATATATAATTTGAAATTATTATCTCATATAATAGAAGAGTAGGAAAGCTAGGAGTACAATTGATTTTTAAAAAAGACTCCTTCACAAAACAACTACACAGTTCACCTATCTAATGCCAAAAAGGAGTTGATCAAAGGAGGTGTTTAATGGGGAAATTGCCATCTCCAAGAATTAGATCTCAGTACCAATTCCTCCCAAGTTCTTACAATACCTTTTCTATTTGACTCCTTGATTGCTACAGTCAACTATTTTTTTTCCATATATCTACTCACAGACACTGCAACCCAAATATATTTTGATCACTAAATTTTATAGTTGGCCCTAAACTTATAATGCATATAAACTTTCCATGTCCCTTTCACACTCTAGATTCCACAAGGTTTATTCTTGTTGTTTTATCATTTATGTTGAATATTTAGACTCTAGTTTTATCTCTGTTTTCTCTTTTGATAAAAGCAGTTTGTTTTTGAAACTGCTAGTACTGATATGCTAAACTGATTTTATGACCCACTATTAATTCTTAACCCCAAAATATTGATGTAGATGAAACACAAATTAACACTAATATCTTTGCCTACATGATGATTTAAACCAGATATTTGATTTGTATAATGGAATTTTGTGGAAGTGTTCTAAATTTATATATCTTCAGAAAGTTAAATTCAAAGATGATAAGTAAAATTTCAAAATAAAGCTAAAAGCTCAAATTATGCAAAAAAGGTATTGGGGTGATCTGGAGTAACAGTCTAAATCTTGCAATGGAGATACTAGAAAATATTGAGTGCCAAAGGATGATTCACACACACACACACACACACACACACCCATATACACAATACAATGACTAAGGAAGGGCACATTCACTCTCTCTCCTGGAGCTGAGACACCCATCCTCTCCTGCCCTCAGACATCAGTACTCCTCCCTATCTCTCTTTCAACTCAGATCCCCTTGATTCTCAGGCTGTCAGACTCAAACTGAAATATTACCACCACCTTTCCTGCTTCTCCAGTTTGAAGATGGCAGATCATGGCACTTCTTGATCTTCAAAACTGTGAAAGTCAATTCCTATAATAAGTCTACTCATAAATGTCTTTATGTGTCTTATTGGTTCTTTTTCTCTGGAAAACCCTAGTATACCCTACCTAGTCATTTCCTTTCTATTCAATTCAGGTATTATCTTTTCCAGAAAACATTATCCAAAGCTCCTGGTTGAGTGAAGTAAAAGACTCACACAGTGCATGTGAAACTGTGGATACACATTGTAAATTCCCTGGAAATTTTCTGGTTTGCTTGGCTTTCCCATTATTCTGTGACTGTTTCAAGGATGGAGAGGTTATCATACCTATTACCATTACCTGAGCCCATTGCCTTGCTCACGATGCATATTCGATAGCTTTACTGTTGAAATGAGCCTCCTGAAGACAAATAATCAACAATTTATTCTTCCCAATGTTGGTAGTGCCACAAGTTCAGAAGACAACACAAACAGTGAGACAAATTTAATCTGTCTACCACTCCTAATTTCTTTTCCTTATATTACTTTCTTAAAATACCTCTAACATCTGGCTCATGGGAAAATTGGCTCAATACTCTGGTTTGGTGATTTTTAACTGCTGAGCTGCAAGTATTTTTAAAACATGGATTACACACCCCGGCCTGTGTGTCTCAGTTTGTTGGAATATCATCCCGTTAATGGAAAGGTCATGGGTTCTGTTCCCAGTCATGGCACATGTCTAGGCTGTGAGCTTGGTACACAGTTGGAGCATGAATAAGAGGCAACAGATTAATGTTTCTCTCTCACATCAATGTTTCTCCCCCTGTCTTTCTCCCTCTTCCCCTCTTCCTAAAATCAATAAGCATGTCCTCAGGTGGGTTAGGAAAAAACCTACATCCATTACCTGACAATTTAGTCAGGGACACTTATCTCTTTTCCCTTAGATTGACAAATAATAAAATGACAACAGCCAATGCAACATTAGCTGTCTCGTGTGAATAAATCAAACTTACACCTGCTTTTTGTCAGATCAGCAAAAAATATGTTTTTTTGGTATGCCCCAGAATTATAGTAATGAGTTTGTATGCCAAGAGATGAAGAAGTTGAAAACTGCTGCCCTCGTCCTCCTTGCCCTCACCTTCTGGCCTAGCTTTCCTGTCTTACACATTCAGCATCTCTCTCACTTACAGGTGGGCAGTGAACAGCCAGCACCATGATGGCATGAACTGCCTCCAGCATGCCTCCTGACAGCTCTCTTTATGAATAAAATTTAAATTGAGAGATTCCAATCTCTCAAAACACATTCATGACCTCAAGAAGATTTATCAATTCTCCTGGTGCATGCAGTAAATAAAATGTTATTATTCTCTCACCACACAAATTCTATCTGACAGATGGTGTTTTGTTATTTTAAGAAAGTAGCAGTCCACTGAGTTTTTCAGGGATTCCTTTAATAGCCCCATTGCAACATTTCCATAAATCTTTTGCTACTCTTTAAGAAAATATATACAGTAAGTTCTTCTATAGTATAACTACAAAGAAACTGGCATCTCTTGGGGTTAGGAAGAAGGGATTAAGAAAACTGATAAGAAAGAACTATGTAAGCCATCAATACTTCATAAATATATATGAAAACAAGGAAACTTAAGTTTTCCAAATAAGTTTGCTGAGGGATACATGTCAATGGAGCTAACTATTTAAAACTGTTCTTGTCAGTCAAGTGTTTCTGCATTCCCAATGTGATGTGCTTCTTGCTTCCTGTATTTTTCAAATGCTAGCTGATAAAACTGAGTTTATGCTTATCACTACTCTTAATTTCTCATGAAAGCAAACTGAGATAGTCAGAGCTAATGTCACCTAGGGAACCAAAGGTCTATCTGGAAATATGAACCAAAGAGATGATATTGTTTTATTAATGTAGCCCAGGAGAGAAGAATCATGTGTCATTATTAATACATCTCACAAGGACCGGACCCCATGACCTGAAATTACAGATGATTACCAACAGAGATTACTGTTTAAGGTCATTATGGAATGATAATATTCGAGAAAAAGGAATGAGAGTTTTGCAAAATCAAAGAATACACAGGTAGCAGAAATTTATGCTTTAGAAAAACTTTTGAACATTTTTTCCTTGATTTGCTAAACATGAGATAACCAACGTATCATTTTAAGTAGATTAAAAGAATTACTATACTGACTTAAAACATAGATTGGAATTAGTAGTTTTGCACTGAATGGGGTGGGGAAAAAGTAGGTTTACAGTTGTTCATAAGGAAAATAATACAATAATTAATAAATAATAATGCAAAAATAAACTGTGTTTCATGTACTTATAACTATAAATCTACTTTTGCTACAACCTGTATATAAATGTGTTAAATAATAAGTAAAATAAATGTAAAAATCTAGACTAGCTTGATAATTTATACACATTTAGATCCAACAGCAATAGTCTCTTAAAATTGGGAGTATAAATTGGTGCAACATTTTTATTAGGCAGTTTGTTAATATCTAACACTAAGGTTTTAAAAAGTACAGACACACTTTTGACCCTAAAACTCCACAGCTAAAAGTTGGCTTCAACTTGGAGCTAAAATGGAACACTTAACAATATGATTATTGATGTATGGTGTTAGTATGATGAAAATAATTCAAAAATAACAGTTTAAAGTATACTGTATGCACAGACACTGTGCATACACTATAGTAATCAAAATGCTTAGTTACTCAGTTATTTAACTGGCTTCTTTCTTTTTCCTTCCAAGGAGTTTTAAACAAACTAGTCTTCCTGATATTTTCCACTAAACTGATTACATCTATGAGCTTATATGACACTACATATCCCATACAGTTATTTATGTGCTTTATACATTTACAAAATATTTTATAAAATATTTTCATTGATTGTCTTGTGAGATTCTTTTCAAACTTTATATTTATATTTCTTTAATTATTTAATTAGCCTACAATATGAGCTGTGTCTACGTCTGGTGTAATCTTCCAGTAAATTAGCATTTCATAATAATGTTAGGTTTGCAGAATATTTGCAAATATAGAACAGTGTGTTTCCATATATTTTGCACCAAATTACCGCTTTCCCTAAATGCTACCTTCTTACATTGCCGTCGTGCATTTAGCAACACTGAGAAACCAACACCAATGCGTTATTATTAAGCAAACCCCAGGTTTAATTAATTTGGTTTAAATAAGCAAGAAACAGGTTTTTTGATTGATTGATTGTTGTCCGCCGCTCCCCCCACCCCCCAGTAATACCCTTGTTCTGTTGCGGGGTTCAATCTAGGGAACTGCATTTCATTTATTTATTTATAAATCTAAGTTTAATTCTTTTTTTTTTGTTATTGTTGTTTTTTTTGAAGTTATGGGGGTGACACTGATTAATAAAACCATACAGGTTTCAAGTGCACAACTTAACAAAACATCACCTGCACACTGCATTGTGCACTTACAGTCCAAGTCAAGTCTCTTCCTGTCCCCATTTATTCCCCCTTTGCCCATTTCCACCTCCCCCCACCCACACTCTTTCCCCCTGGCAATCACCATACCGTAGGAAACTATATTTCATTTAGCTTTCATGTAGCCTTGAGTCTCTTCCACTCTGTGCGTTTCTCAGTGCTTCCATGGTTTTCATGACCTGGACAGCTTTGAGCAGTACGGGTCAAGCATTTTGTCTCTCAACCTGCATTTCTTTGATTTTTTTTTTTTTTCACATAATCAGGCTGGAGCAATTGGGTTTCGGAAAGAAGACCACAGAGGTTATCGCCCTCCCTATCACATCACATCATTGAAACCACTCCCTCTTGGTAATTAGAAGTAGTAAGGAGAGTTCATAGTTAAAACATTTTGTGCATTGTAGGATTCATAGGGGATATTTTGGAAATTTATGTGGTCAATTTTGATAGTCTTCAAGACTGGGGAACACATATGCCATCCAATAGGCAAGTGCCAGGGTCTCTGAATGCTCTGGACCTAATAAAAATAAAATTTCCCGGACTGCAACAGTCATGAATGTTAAGATAAAGTTATTCCTTATTTTGAGAAATGTTACCAAGATTTTGTTTTTCAGTTTGAAAAAATCACATCACTCTTTGGAACATCACTCTTGCTCTTCGAATTACCAAACGACGGACCTATGATAGCATGCATTTGCAGCAGCTACTTCGTGATTCTGTGTGGAAAAAGACTGCACTGACTTGGTATTTATTTTTTAAATGTCAAATAAAAAAGTGATAATATTTAGTTGAATATTATCTTACATTTCTTAAATATAAATTTATTTATCCTGAGCTATAACAAACACCTGGCTCCTTAACTTTACCTTGTAGTGTAGATATTCCAAAAATTTACTCACTGATATTGATCTTATTTATTATAAATTACTTTTATTTTTCTTTAATAATTCATTAGGAGCATTAAATTGATTTTTGAAATAGTATGTAGGGGTTGGTTATAGTTTTAATGAATATCAAGATCATAAAGGTATATTAAAATATTTATTGTAAAGAAGAATTATATCTCATGCTCTATCCATCTCAATTAAACTCACAGAGACAAACAAGGAGGTAGATCCTAGGCTCCCACGTGAAAGCCTCATCAGCCGCATTTGCAGTGAAAAGTGGGTAACTCTAGAAAACTTGCCATAGGTATTCCAGGTTTGGGAGCATTTTTCTGGGGTCATTTTCACAGCATTCCCTGTGCTTTCAAAATTTCCCTAAGTTGGATGATAAATTATATGTTCTCACTAATTGGTAGAGGGTATGAGGCAACCATGTTAGTGATTTATTCACTCTAACTGATCATTGGGTAAGTGGGAGAAACAAGGACCTACTTTACAACTTGTGTTGTCTTCAGACAACTATCCTACACAAAACAAAAGTGCTTCTTCCCTTTTGTCACCTTTTAACACACCCCGGTTTCCTCCCAACGCCTCCTTAGAAGTTCATATTCTTGCCTACACTCATGTCAAATTAGGTGTATATTAGGTTGATGAATATGGAATTTGTAAGCTAATTTAGTAGGTCTAAAATGTTGAATATACACAATTCATGTTCTTAAGCCTATATAGGCACTTCTTTGTATTAACTTTTTATCACCATATAGGTTGTGGTTTGATATCCTGTTTTTTTCCCTTCAATACATGCAGAACTGCTAAGATCCAAGTGATCAGAAATTAAAAAAAAAAATAAACTTTGTTAACAGATCAGTAATTTTTAAATAGGCATATGTTGCATTGTACTTGAATTTTGGGATATTTTTCCCTTTCTTTTAAGATAGTTTTTGGTAACTTAAGTCTATCTTTTTGTTTCCAAAAACAGTAACTAAACTTAACTACTGAGCTTCATTTTGTTAATTGCATCCCTTATAATTATGTTCCTAATAGAAGGGACTAATTCACAAAAGGCTTTTTATTTCCTGATAATATACGGGTGGGTATAGGAAGCTACTGAGAACTTTATGTATGCTTGAAATAATTACTTTTCCCAACTAATTTGTCTCAAGAAGAGCTCCTCTCTAAAAGACTGAGACACTAGCTCTCCTAAATAAGCAGCAAATTAGGTGCTTAGTCTGTACTCATATTTTCATGGCTTTTCAATAGTGTGAAAAATGTATAGCAGCTGAGGGAAGCAGCTGGTGAGAGAGAAAATTTGTATCTCAGTTGACATTAAAGATAACTGAGTTTCTTAAAACTGCACTTCAACAAGGATACCTTGACCAACAAATTCTCAGATGTCAAATCAGTTTCTGGGATATTAGCCAAGTAAAAACAAAATAAAATAGTCTTTAAGGTTTGTAATTTAGATTTAAGAAGACTTTGAAATAAATAAAAATAGAAATTACTGGCCTGAATCCTTAGCGCTGGGTGAGGGGGAGTCGGCAATGACAATAACAGGGAGTGCATAGTTCACAAAGTAACCCCAGCAGAGAGAGTAAGGGGTAACAAAGACAGCGAGAGTCTAGGCTTTCACTCATTCTACATTTATTTTGTGAACATTTAAATCTGGCATTTCAGAGGGAGGGAGAATGATCCCATGCTTAACTACACAGAACATGCAGTCCAATATAAGTAAGAGTTGTCATTCATTCATTTATTGATTCACTCTCCTAAAGCCCTTCAACAAAAGACTGAGTGAACATATAAGTAATTTAAGAAAATTTATGAGTCATCTAATGAAAGGATGTTCAAGAGGGCTTAGAATAGGAATTAGACTTGTTTAGGTGATTTCAAGAGGGATTCAAAGTAATGTTTGTCTCTGTGGAACACCGCCAAGAAACAGAGTAATTCTGTGTTGGCTATCTTAATTCTTATCTAGAAACAAAGAAGAACAAAGAGAGGCTAAAGCTTGATTGTAAAAGAAATATTAGTGACTAGTATTAGGAAAGAGGGATATTGGGCCATTTTTTATACTTAGGCAATGTCATGGCTCTGTCTTCATTCATCAGTCACTGAGTGGCCTTGACTTTTGTTGAAGGTGTGTGAAGTCATGTCCAATTGGAAAAACAATAAGGCTTAGCTGTGAATGCTAAGTTACCCAAACTCTCAGGAGCTACCTTTCGCTTTTTCGGGTCACTTATTTAACAAACATCTAATAAATTAATAAATATTATTAAATAAATAAGGTATGTGGCTCCAAAATTACAAATACACATTTGAATAAAGTTTAATATTACAGTTTAGAAATTAGAATTATATATTGAGCAGGTGGCCTAAATGAAGGAAGTTTCAGGATGGTTGGAGGATTCAGTGAAATCTCTACAAAAGTGGTGGCATTTAAAAAAGTGTCAAAAAGATGCATAGACTTTGCCCGTTGCAAATGAGAAGACCATTGTGGGCAGAAGTGGCACCTGGAGATGTCCTTGTATGTGAAAAGTGCTCTGATCACTGAGATTACTCTGAGAAAGGGCCTTCTATGTCAGGCTGATGAGTCAATTCTTTCTTATTTCCTTTAACCTTAAGAAACCATGGAAACATTTCATACAAAGAAAGCTTACGGTCACATCGATACTTTTCTGAGTATTTAGTCTGTAGAGTGGGATGAAATGTATTCATACCAAAGAGCCAGTTGTTGAGCCTGGTGTGTGCTTGGTGCATAGGGGATGTTCTCATCACGTGTTTCTCACTGGCCTCCTGATGAGGATGTTGATCGCATGGAACCAGGGCCCCTAGAGGAGAGGAAACTCTAGTCTTGGAAGACACACTGTTTTTAAGGAGACAAAAATTATTTACTGTGTTTTAGTAATTTCACTTGACTTTGTAGAATGATAAAAACTATTGGGAAATTGCATATCAGTATTAAGAATACTCTCGTTTTACAAAATACTCATTCTTTTATAACTTTTCAATAGGCTACCATTAAATATAAAGTTTAAAATAGTCTGTTAGTAAAACATTATTAAGTGCTGAAAAGCACCAGGAAAGGAATACATGGCAACTTCTCAAAAGGTCAAAAACAGGATGACTCCAACCCTTCATTAGCAGTTTAAGAGGCATCTTATGTGCTGATAAGGAGATGAAGTAGATGACCTCTCAATGTTCTTTCTAGACAAGAAATTACATGATAATATATTCTAATAAGCCCATGTAGTTAAAAAAATAGAAAAAGACCTCATTCTGAACTCTGTGTTATTTAAATTACTTTTTTCTGTTGAATTAAGAATAATTTTACTTTAACATTAAATTGAGTGTCAATTGATTCCAATAATTTTTTAAGCAAAAAAAATTATCAATGATTTTTATTGTCTCCTGATCTCACAAGTACTTCATATTTAGGAAAAAATTTTTTCTGATATTTTATTGCATTCAATTACAGTTGTCCCAGTCTGTCCTCATTGCTCTCCCTTGCTCCACCCACCCACCACTTTCACAGTCAATACCCACCCTGTTGTCCATGTCCCTGGCCAGTCCTTTATACATGTTGACTAGACCTTTTTCCCTCCCCGCTTATCCCCCTTCCCAAACCCCTCAGTTTTTTTTGCCTTATTTCCATGTCTCTGGTTCTATTTTGCTCATTTGTTTGTTTTGTTCATTAGGTTCTACTTGTAGGTGAGATCATACTGTATTTGTCTTTTGCTGCCTGGCTTATTTCACTTAACATAATGCTCTCCAGTTCCATTCATGCTGTCCCTAAGTGTAGGAGCTACTTCTTTCTTTCTGCTGCATAGTATTCTATTGTGTAAATGTACCAACGTTTTTTTAATCCACTCGTTTACTGATGGGCACATAGGCCTTTTCTAGCACTTGGCTAATGTAAATAGTGCCACTATTACAATAGAGCTGCATAAGTTATTTTAAACTGGTGATTTGGGGTTCTGAGGGTATATTCCTAGCAGTGGAATCGCTGAGTCAAAAGGCAGTTTCATTTGTAGTTTTTTGAGGAAATTACACACTGTTTTCTACAGTGGTTGCACCATTCTGCATTCCCCCCAACAGTGCACAGGGTTCCCTTTTCTCCACATCCTTGCCAGCTATTGTTTATTGATTTGATAATGATGTCCATTCTGACCAGTGTGAAGTGGTATCTCACTGTGGTTTTAATTTGAATCTCTCTGATGGCTAGCGATGTTGAGCATTCTTCATATGTCTCTGGGCCCTCAATATGTCGTCCATGGAGAAGTGTCTCTCAGGTCCTTTACCCATTTTTTTAATTCATTGTTTGTCTTTCTGCTGTCGAGTTGTATGAGTTCTTTTTATATTTTGGAGATCAAACCCTTGTCTGGGATATCATTGGCAAATATGTTTTCTCATATGGTTGTCTCCCTTTTCATTTTGCTGATGTTTTCCTTAGCCCTGCGGCTTTTTAATTTGATGTAGTCACATTTGTTTATTCTTTCCTTTATATCCCTTACCCTAGGAGATATAATGGCAAAAATATCGCTGTGTGGGATATCTGAAATTTTTCTGCTTATATTCTCCTCTAGAACTTTTATGGTGTCATGACTTACATTCAAGTCTTTTATCCATCTTGAGCTTATTTTGGGGTATGGTGTAAGTTAGTGGTTGAGTTTCATTTTTTTTTTTG
This sequence comes from Mormoops blainvillei, assembly GCA_004026545.1. Lineage (NCBI taxonomy): Eukaryota > Metazoa > Chordata > Mammalia > Chiroptera > Mormoopidae > Mormoops > Mormoops blainvillei. Next base: position 362,375 of record PVJD01000127.1, on the reverse strand, counting down.
TTATATATTTGTCCTGGTCTCCCAACACCATTTATTGAAGAGGCTATTTTTTCTCCATTTTATGTTCCTTGCCTCTTTGTCAAATATTAGTTGACCACAGAAACATGGGTTTATTTCTGGGCTCTCTGCTCTATTCCATTGGTCTGTGTGTCTGCTCTTTTGCCAGTACCAGACTGTTTTGATTATAGTGGCCTTGTATCTGATAGTTTGATATCGGATATTATGATCCATCCTACTTAATTCTTCTTTCTAAAAATTGCTGAGGCCATTTGGGCTCACTTATGGTTCCATATAAATTTTTGAAATGTTTGTTCTATATCTGTGAATTATGTAATTGACATTTTAATAGTGATTGCATTGAATCTATATATTGCTTTAGGTATTATGGATATTTTAATGATGATAATAATTCTTCCAATCCAAAAACACAGTATATATTTCCATTTATTTGTATCTTCCTTAATTTCTTCAGTGTTCTGTGGTTTCCTGACTACAAGTCTTTAACCTCCTTGGTTTATTCCTAGGTACTTTAATTTCTTTGTTGCTATAGTAAATGGCATGTTTCGGATATTTCTGATATTTCATTGTTGGTGTTCAAAATTTCATTTAATTTCTGAATATTTACTTTTTACCCTGCTCTTTGCCCAAATTCACTTATTAGGCCAAGTAGTTTTTTAATGGAGCCTATAGGGTTTTCCACGTAAACTATCATGTCATCTGCAAACAATGACAGTTTTACTTCTTTCCAATTTGGATGCCTTTATTTCTTTTTCTGGTCTGATCACTGTGGCCAGAACTTCCAATGCCATGTTGAATAGAAGTGGTGAAAGTGGACACCCTTGTCTTTTTCCTGGTCTTAGTGGGAAAACTTTTTCTTTTTGCCCATTGAGTATGAGGTTGGATGTAGGTTTCTCATATGGCCTTTATAATGCTAAGGCATGCTCCCTCTACTAACACTTTACTGACACTAGCATTTTTATCGTAAACGGGTGCTGTACTTTTTCAAATGCTTTTTCAGCATCTATTGATATGATCATGTGATTTTATTCTTTCCTTTTCTTTATGTGATATATTACATTGTTGATTTGTGAATATTGTACCACCTTTGTATCACCAGGATGAATCCCACTTGATCATGGTATATGATCTTTTAAATATATTGCTGGATCCAGATTGCCAATATTTTGTTGAGGATTTTAGCATCTATGTTCATCAGCAATATTGACCTCTAGTTTTCTTTTTTTGTTGTATCTTTATCCAGTTTTTGAATTAGGATAACACTGGCCTCATAAATAGAGTTTGGGAGGTTTCTCTCTTCAGGATATTTTTGGAATATTTTGAGAAGGATAGGAATTAGTTCTTCCCCAAATGTTTAATAAAATTTGCCTCTAAAGCCTTCTGGTCCATGGCTTTTGTGTGCTGGAAGGCTTTTGATTACTGATTCAATTTTTCTAGCTGTTATTGGTCTATTCAGGTTTTCTGCTTCTTCTTGATTCAGTTTATGAAGTTTATATATTTCTAGAAAATTGTCCTTTTTGCCCAGGTTTTCAAATTTCTTGGTGTATAGTTGTTCATAGTAATTTCTGATAAACTTTTGTATTTCTGTGCTATCGGTTATAATTCCTCCTCTTCCTTTTTTTGATTTTCTTTATTTGGTTCCTCCCTTTTTCTTGATTAGCCTGTTTAAAGTCTTGTCAATTCTGTTTATCTTTACAAAGAGCCAGCTCCTGGATTTATTGATCCTTTGAATTGTTCTTTTAATCTCTATTTAATTTAATTCTGCTCTGATCTTGATTATTTCTTTCCTTCTACTCACTTTGGGTTTTGTTTGTTGTTGTTCTGCTAGTTCTTATAGTTGTAGGGTTAGGTTGTTTATTTAAAAATTTTCTGTCTTTTTTAAGTGCTTATATTTCTATAAACTTCCTTCTCAGGACCACCTTCTCTGTGTCTCATAGGTTTTGGTCTGTAGTGTGTTCATTTTCATTTGTTTCCAGAATCTTTTTTATTTCTTCTTTAATCTCATTGTTGACCTATCCATTGTTTAAAGCATTTATTTGGTCTCCATGAATTTGAGTGCTTTAGAGTTTTTTCCTTGAGGTTGTTTTCTAGTTTTAAGCTATTGTGGTCCAAGAAAATTCTTGATATGATTTCAATTTTCTTGAATATTTTGAGGCTTTTGCTGTTTCTTCCCATGTATTCTATTTTTGATAATGTTCCATGTGCACTCAAAAATAATGTATAGTTTACTTCTTCAGGGTGAAAGGTTCTATATATATATATCAATTAAGTACATTTGATCTAGAGTGTCAGTCAGTGTCTCAATATTCTTATTGGGTTTTTGTTGTTGTTGTTGTTTGGGAGATCTATTCCTTGTTGTCAGTGGAGTGTTAAAATCCCTTAGTATAAGTGTGTTGCTGTCTATATCTTTCTTGAAATCCTCCAAGATTTTCTTTATATATGTGGGTGTTCCTATGTTGGGTGTATACATGTTTAAAATGGTTATAACTTTTAGATTGATTCTTCCCTTAAGTATTACGAAGTGTTCTTATCTGTCTTTTTTTGGACTTTGTTTTGAAATCTATTTGGTCTGATATAAATATTGATACCTTGGCTTTTTTTTCATGTCCATTCACTTGCAATATTTTTTTTCCATCCCTTCACTTTCAGCCTGTGTAGATCTTTCGCTTTCAGGTGGGTCTCTTGTAGACAGTATATATGAGGATCATGCATTTTTATCTATTCAGCTACCCTGTGTCTTTTGATTAGAGCATTTTATCCATTTACATCTAAGGTTATTATTGATAGGTACTTATTTATTGACTTTTTTTTTTCCATTTGTACCTGTGTTCTCTTTCTCTCTCTCTCTGACTTTTTCTTCACTTTCTTGAAGGAGTCCCTTTAGCATGTCTTGCAATGTTGGTTTAGTGAATATGTATTCTTTTAGCCATTTTTTGTCTGGGAGGTTTCTTATGTTGCTTTCCATTTTAAATGAGAGCCTTGCTGGATAGAGTAGTCTTGGATGCAGGCCTTTACTTTTCATTACTTAGAATATTTTTTGCCATTATCTTTTGGATTGTAGTGCTTCTGTTGAGAAAATCTCTGATAGCTTTATCAGAGCTCCCTTGTATGTTACTATCTGTTTCTCCCATGTTGCCTTTAAGATTCTTTGTCTTTGATTTTGTCATTTTAATTATGATGTGTCTCGGAGTGGGCCTCTTTGTATTCAACCTGATTGGGACCATCTGTGCTCCTTGGACTGCATTACTTTTTCTCTCATCAACTTCAGGGATTTTTCTGTCAGTACTTTTTCAAACAGGTTTCTATGCCTTTCTCCTCTTCGTCTCCTCTAGGTATTCCTATGATACTGATATTATTACATTTCATGTTGTCCTGCAGTTCCCTTAAACCCTCTTTGTTCTTTTAGAGTCTTTTTTCATTTCGTTGCTCTCTCTGGGAGTTTTTTCTACCTTGTCCTCCAGCTCGCTGACTCAATCCTCTGTTCCACCTAAAATGCTTTTAACTCTTTCTACTGTTTTCTTCATTTCAGGTATTATGTTTTTCAGTTCCTCCTGTCTCTTATTGATAGTTTCTATGTCCTTTTCCATGCTGGTGTAGTATGCAGTAAGTTCCTTGTGTCTTCCCTGTAGTTCTTTTTAGCTCCCACTGAGCTCCTTGAGCATCCTCATAACCATTATTTGAACTCAATGTCTGATAGTTTGCTTGCTTCAACTTCACTTATCAGTCTTTCTGGGGATTCCTCTGTTCCTTTTGATTGGGGGTTATTTCTTTGTCTCCTCATCTTAGGTGGCTCTTCTTGTTTGTTTCTGTGTATTGGTCTGATACTCTGACTCTCTGTCATTGTGGTATGAACTTCTGTGGTAGGAGACCTTTGAGACTCAGTGGTGCAATCTCTTTGGTCTCCTGAATTTGATGTTCTTGGGTTGCCCTGTGTGCTGCTTATATGTGCTCTCAGGTTGTAATTGGGTTTTTGTTGTTGCTGGGTAGTTCTTTGCTGGGTCCCTTCAGCTGGATGACTGAGATCACTCCGACTACCATATCTTGTAAACTGTTGTACAGGTGTTTCAGTCAGGTCAGGCAAAAATACATAATCATGTCGATTCCAAGAAGTCTCACATACATGCAGTTGGAAGTACTACCAGTGATATTCAGCTGAGGCTTGAACTTCACACAGTTGATAATCCTAGGAAAAATTTTTAAATATAAATATGTTCAAGGAAGAAAATCATTACCATGATTTCACTTAAATGTGTTTCTGTTTAATAATGTTCCTCTATTCATCTATCATATTTAATACATAAAATAACTATAGGTAACATTCAATCCATATCTTTCCCCAAATTCAACTCACCCTCCAAAGGCCCCGCCTGAATCTCCAGTCTTTTAAATATCAGTGTCTCTTTTTTCTTTTCATTATATCTGCTCTCACCTGCCATTAGAAATCAGTGTTTTTAGGCCATTTTACAATTCTGTTCACCTCATCTTCACTGAATAGTAAGGTGGAAAAAGAACATCAAATGCTTTTTAGTTATCAAACTCCTTTCTCCTCCCCCAAAGCTTTATGTGCCATTAAATGCCATCCATTTAAAATGGTCCAAAAATATGTTCAATAAATAAAATGGTACAAGTAACTCAGGGAAACCACTTAGTTGTCTGGTATATAGACATCAAAGTTGTAGACAGCTCTCTAAAGATAATATCAATGTAAAAAGTTCCCTATATAGAATTGAGTACAAAATAATGCACTCTATTATATTACATAAGTAAAAGCAAAAATTGTATTCAAGGACTTAAATCTGAAGCAAACAGATTTAAACATTTATTTTACTTATAATTCTTTCAGTAAGGAAATTGGAGAGAGTGATGAAAAAAGTACAGGTTTTAATTTTATGCAAGGTAGGTGTAATATGTGCTAGCAATGGTTAGAATAAATAAAATATAAGAAAGTGCAATAATGTCTCCATTAGGATTCTTTTCCCTAGATTAACAAAAATAAACTCTTCTAAAAAGGAGACATTTAACCACAGCACCTGAATGAGACCAGATGGCATTTCAGGGAGTAATCATTTGTTCCAGGGTAATCTTTATTTTGTTCCAAATGACTCACATTCTTTCTTTCTTTCAATTATTCAACATCTTTGGAGAGAATCATTAAGTGCCTTGTATGGTGTTAAATGCTCTCCATGGTGATGAGATCTTTATATACAGCATCTCATTTAATCCTCATTATAAGCTTGAGATAAGTTCTATTATTATATGGATTTTGTAGTTGAGGAAAGAGATTTCCAGAAATTAAGTCATTTGCAGTGTGAAGGTCTATCATAGGCAAGGCCTGAAGAGAGGCCCTAACCTGACTCTCTTTACTAATATGTGCTTATGTATGTCCTATTCATCACTAGCATATTCCACATACACATGTTCTTAACTTCGGGGATGATGATTATATTCATTATTTTGATATTGTGTGTTGGTGGTTTTATATATTTACACCAAAGCTTACCAAGCTGTAAATCTTCAATATGTAATTTTTATTATATTTCAGCTATACTTTAATCATACTATTAATATATATTCTTATATAAAGAATGAGAGACTTTGATGGAGAAATCTAGAGAGTCTCAATCACACTGATATGAATAAGTTAAAGGAAATCATTTTGGAGTCAGAAAGTACTTATACAGCACAAGGACTGTGCTGTATATTCTAGTAAGGGCAGTGATTCAATTCTTATGTGGCCGTAATGATGTGATTATTATTAGTAGTAGTACTAGTATTACAAGAAGCTAAAAATGGGAGAGAATATAGAAAGAAAAATGCTCTAACCTTTCATTGAGTACCTGGCTTTTGGACATTGTTTTATACTTTTTGAGGGAGATAGAGAAGGATTAGGAAGGGCAGCTAAAAACCTGGATTTTCATTCATGCCAAAAAGCCTTCCATTGATAATCCAATAATAAGTCAGGCTTTGTACTATGTACTGGGGACACGAGATACATAGGTGCAGTTCATGCTCTTATGGATATATATTATAGTATAATATAATAATATAATATAACAACACAAAGGAAAAACATCTGTCCAGGTACATTTCAGGTTGCATAGGACTATTTTCTTAAAATAGGTATCTTGAAAACTTAGTAGGGATGGCGTGAGGGATTGAGAAAAAAGAATAAAAGGACTCGTGGACATGCACAACAATGTAGTGATTGGGGGGAAGAGGGTATAAGAGGGATAAATAGTAATGGAAAATATACAATAAAATTTTAAAAATAAATAAAAAGGGAAAAGTAGGTGGGAAAGTGCATTCTAATCAGTGAGCACTATGTACAAAGGCACATTTGAGAAGGCAGGATGCTTGGAGAATTTCAGTCCGTTCAGTGTGGCTTCAGCCTAGGCAGGATGAGATGATCAAGAAGCAAATCAATAGGGACAAAAATGTTTGCAAGTGATTGGAAATAATTCTATATTTAATGTTAAGGCATTTGAAAGTTATTGATAATGAGAAAGGGCATAACATTTAAGACTGGATTTAACTTGTGTGATCAACTTCAGTGACTTCTGCATATTTTATTCTGTATTTACATGGTATTTGTAACTTATTTAACAAAAAATGTGCAAAACACATCTATTTTAAAAGAGTTATAATGGAGGAAACTAGTTTGCACACAGAAGGTGCTATCACCCTCTTTCTGTGAGTGTTATAGATTTTTGTTTCAATATTTAAAATCATTTGTGAATGTGAACCATTTTGAGTGTCTGTTGTATTGGAATCTCTTTTCTTAGGGGAATAACATTGACTAGAATTTATTATTATCTTAGAATCATGAAACCATAAAACATTAAACTGGAAAAAAAAGTCTGAAATCTAATACAATTATATTTATAGACAAGAAAATTTGGATTAGAAAGATATGAATTATGAATGTCACATAGTAACTGAGAGAACAATTACAACATACAAGTGCTACATCTTAGCACTTAGGAGAGCAAGTCCGGCTCTCCTTAATGTTCAGTAGGCTGCCTAGTCACTCATGGTTTTAATACCCATTACTGTTAGTTAATGGAAAAAATGTTATCGATGGCCATTTGGAAATACTATCTGCAATTTTCAGCATATAAAAATTATATGAAGGTGTTTTAAAACCTAAAGTAAGACTGACAAGATTATGTGGGAAATTTACAGTTCTTTGTCACAAGTCCAGTAAAAGTTACACTTAAATATTTTTCAAACTAGTGAACAGTTGAAGCATTTACAAAATACACATAGGCTTTTGGCTCCAGGTGGAATAATCACCTTTTTTTCCTCCCAAAAGTCCACTAAAGTGATAATAAATAACAAAAATAATAATAACAGCACTTAAAATGGGAGTTTGGGGAATATTAGGAGGCAGCCAACTAATAATATTGACAAACTTCTGAAAATAGAGATTATATGGAATAGTACTGATGGACATTCCAGAAGAGAGAAAACTACAGCTAAAAACCTACACCAAAAGTATTGCAGATGTGGTGTGACAGGCCCACCCACCCCACCCGACAAAGCCTTGGACTCCTGAGTTCAGAGGTGGCAAATATGGTCTGTCAGATGGTAATGAGAGTAATATATTATTTAGAGAATCCTATTACAGCTAATCCCTCCAAACTTTCCCTACTCCACCAAGCTAAAAAAAAATAAGGAGTGGCAAGAAAGACTGGCATTCAGCAACAGAACAATTCTGAAATACTATTTACAGAAGTTGGTTTATTTGATCAGAGAGAGAAAAGGTCACAGAATGGATTTGGGAAACTCAGAACATCACATTCTTTATTTAAGTATTAAGAGGTTAGCCTTTCACGTGTAGAGGCTCACCACCAACCAAATCTTCCTAATGGCATATCCTGCTCACTTAGCTAGATCTCCCTGCTCACTCTGCAATTCCAGAGAAAGAGAAGGCTATTGTAAAAAGAAGCTTACCTAGCAAACAAAGAAACTCACACCAGCTGTAATGATTACCAACCTAGTCTATCATTTAAAAGAGACAAGAATGAAAAACTACACAGGAAGAATGAAAAACTACACAGGCACAAAAGAGTAAGATTAAGAAACTTCTGGTTTTATCAGTCAGGATAGGATAGGTTATACTAAAATAACAACAACAAAAAGACTGTCTCAAATGATGATACTGCCATCTTAAATATTACTTGTTTTGGGGCAGAAGGAAAAAGAGCTAATGCACCAACAGGTGCATGCTCAGCCTAGAAGTGACACACGTTGCTTGTGGTCAGGTTAAATGGACGAGGGCTAATTACACAGTCCCACTCAGAAACAGGAGAGTCTCAAGTATGTTGACATGAACTTATTAAATGAAACAGTCCACACAAATGGTTAGGGCAGAGAACTTGAGTCATTTGGTGAACAATACTAATGACCCTGGAATAAGTAAAAGCTTTGGAAAACAAAAGCAATCTAAAATTCTATTTATTCTCTATAGCAAGATTAGTTGTGATATATTCATGAAACAATATCCAGGTGGTACACTAAATGAGCAATTAAGGAATAAGATATTTTTAATGAAAACTTTTATTGTTAAAATGATGTAGGCAGGTAGTTATTGAAGACCTAAAGAGTGGAAAATAAATTTAAGCAATCCTGAAAATAACTGATTTGTGTATGTGTGTGTGTGTTTGTGTGTGTGTGTGAGAGAGAGAGAATGAATTATTTAGGAGCAAAAGCAGTCAATACAGATGTTCCAACATTCATCTAATAATAGATCCACAGAAAGAAAAATAAAAAGGAAAAGAATAAATGAATGAACTAAATTAACTAATTAACATTATTTTTAAAATATTCACAATAAGAGGAGTAAATAATATGAATTGTAAAACAATCATATTTAGACACACTCTTGTAGAATTTAAGAACATTAATGGTAAAGAAACAATCTGTTCAGAATTTATGTTTATTTTTTTAGTTACCTAAAAGATATAAATCATGTCTCTATTGAGCTTTTTATTTGTATTTCTCGATATTAGAAGGAAGTAGAATAACAGTTTAAAGTTATGGAAAAATATTATTGAATCTATAATCTATTACCCTTAAAACATATGTAATGTTTTGCATATGAATGTAATGGCAAAATAATAAATAATATTTATATAATAAATAATAATTATTTATATAATAAATAATACAATAAATAAATAAATATGCAAAAATAATAAGTAATTATTTATACAACAAATAATATAAAAATAATGTTTTGCATAATGAATGTAATGGCAAAAGAAAATATTATACAATATAAATGATCTCAGAAGCCTGAATTAAAACAACAACAACAACAGCATAGTATTTGAGGGAATATGTCAATAAGAGAAAGGCAGCTAAAAATTTAAAAGGCATAAGATTAAATAAATAATAGCTAAGTTGTGATTTCAATGTTAAAAATCCAAGGAAGAGAGTTGTTATAAACCCAGAATGAGTTAGCATCATAAAGAATTTCATCAAGAAGAAAGTGAATTCCAGAATACAAGTTTTATGAGTAAGAAACTAGTTCTTAATGACATAATGAAGCACTTATTTGTCTTTTCACAAAGAAAACCAAAAAAAAAAAAGAAAGCAATTTATAACATTCAGAGAAGTTAAAAATAAAAGTTATAAGAAAACTATGCTGTAAATACATATTGAAAAATCCTCAAAACCCAGCAACCTTAAATAAGACTTATATCTTAGAATTCATGACATTTGAGGTAAATCCATTTTGGCTTTGAACCTAAAATGTTGTCTTTTATAGGCACATTTTATCTAAGCAAATAAATAATATTTAAACAACCATAATATCACAAGTGCTATTCATTAGTTGTCTTCTTTAAATAAATAATCAGCATACATGCAAATATGGAAGACTGAATTATTTTAATAAGAAAATATCATAAACTTCAACCATGTGTATAGTATCTTTTATAAATTTATATGGTAGAAACTCAAGAAAATTTAGCTAAACATGATAAAAAGTTTATTATTTAAATGGTATTGTAATTTGTAAAACAGCAAAAATAATTTAACTGACTATACTTGGTAGGAGAAGGGGGTCAGAAAAAGAAAACTAATGAAGATATTATTATTTTTTTTAATCTCATAGGAACGAGAAATATGAAAAAGTGCTTGAGATTTTTCTAAAGAAGATGTCAAGTAAAAATTTTACTTATATAGACTTGACTTTTTATTTCCTTCTCAAAAATTAAAGGCTACCCTATGAAGGGGATTTAGTGCTCTGAGATGATACACTTTCAATAATATAACTTTTGAACTACAGATATATGTGTCCTTAAACTAAGTACTCATATTGCTATTGTCAAAATATACTAAACCAGAAAGATAATAACCAACTACCCATTGTCCTTTACACAAATTGACATTAACCCAATGACAAAATCTTAGCATTTCAAGGAATTTTAAGGGTCATATCTCCTGTCACTATTACTTTAGATGTGGAGAATTAGGCACAAAGACACAGAGAGGGCTCAGATCTGACTATTAAACACAGGTCCCACAAAACAAGCCTCAATAAATTTAAGAAAGTTGAAATCATATCAAGCATTTTCTCAGACCACAAGGATGAGTGGATCAAAAAACAATGATACATTGACACAATAATACTATGCAGCAGAAAGGAAGAAGGAGCTACTACCCTTCACAACAGCATGGACGGAACTGGACAGTATTATGCTAAGTGAAATAGGCCAGGCTGTGACAGATACCATATGATCTCACCTATAAGTGGAACCTAATCAACAAAATAAACAAGCAAGCAAAATATAAGCAGCAACATTGAAATACAAAACAAAATGACAGTAACCAGAGGGGAGGAGGGAGGGCCATGGCAGGGGAAAGGGAGGAGAAGGGTCATCAAGGAACATGCATAAAGGACCCATTGACTAAGCCAAATGGGGGAAGGATTGAGGGTGGGAGGCTGGGATGGGTGGGGCTGGGGAAAGTGGTGGAGGGAAAATGTTGACTAAAATAAAATAAAATAAAATAGACAGGGGAGGGATAAGAATAGTATAGGAAATTAAGAAGCCAAAGAACTGATATGTATAGCCCATGGACATGAACTAAGAGGTGTGGGGATGTTGGGATGGGGTGCAGGGTGGAGGGGATGGGGGGGGAGGAATAGGAAAACCATAATAGCATACTCAATAAAATAAACAAAACAATTAAAAATAAATAAAATAAAATAAAATTCCAGGGAACAACAACAACAAAAGCCCTAAGATCCCCCATCTTCCTTGTCTGTGTTCCCATTTCAGTGAATAGAGCCACCTGACAGAATTCCTTTATAACTCTTTCTGACCCTTCATATAACATATATCTGCAAGTTCTTTCAAATATATATATATATACTGTAAATTACTATATAAATCATGGCAAAGAGCGATAAGTGACATAAAGAAAATAAAATCCCAGTTAAATAATCACTTTTTTAGTAATTCTTAGGGAGTACTTTTCCTAGATACTCCAAGAGTACCCTGATCACACAACTTAATTGACTTTGTCATTGTGGTGTCTTTTTCTTTCTTTTTTTCCTGGAAGATCAATTTTATTATTTTATTTTATTTTATTTTATTTTATTTTATTTTATTTTATTTTATTTTATTTTATTTTTAATTCAGTGTTTTTATTTTTTTCCCTTTACTTTTATTGTTGACACTAACACAGATGTCCCATCTGCCTCCCCCTGCCCACCTCCATGCATCCTCCATCCCTCCTTCCCTCTGGCTATCATTGTGGTATCTTGTTACTGCAATTATTCCCAACTAACACAGAGCTGGAGACATGCAAAGGCTAGTAAGTTTATCTGAAAACTCTACTTCTGGAATAGGACCATAAGGAAATCTGTAGGCATTCTCATTCCTAAAACAACCATAACTATTGAATATTATTTTTTTAAATGTTTAAACTTTTTGAAAAATGCATGAAAGATATACTATAGATGAAACATATATTTGATGAAATCTACTAAATCTCAAAAGGACCTGTGAGTCTGTGAAACTTGAGTCATAATCTGCCACTACCCTCCTTCTCATCCCCAACTGAGTAGAACAGAAGCTCCACTCTGGGTGGGTGTAGCCAAGAAAACTAATCCCTCTCCTCAGCTCCTAAGCTGAAGAACCTCACAAGAAGAGGAAGCAGGCACATTTTTAACCTCCCAACTTTGTGTCACAGAAGTTAAACTTCAAGTGAGTGCAGGCCCGTGGTTGAGTTCCTTCCATACTCAGCCTCAACCTGTGGGATGAGGGTTTTATCCCAGAATATTACTGAAAAAGCATATGCCCCCCACAGATATCTAGATGAAATACAGGGTCCCGCAGAAGTAACACCTGCTTGAGTATGGTTGTGTTATAGAAACAACCCACTACCCTTGGGGCCTTTTGTTACTCTAGATTCTTTATGCCCTGTCAGAACCCAGCTGTTCAGGTAGGTAGGGTAGGTTACGGTGGCCCAATCGAAAGAACGCACAAGGAGCTGACATAGGAGCCACATTTCAAGCTGCAAGCAAGCACATTTTATTTGCTGGTTACACAGCAATACAGTTTAGGGTTTTTATACAAGATTAGACAACAGTAGGGTAGTGCCAGAACTTAGGTCATGCTTACATAGGAAGTTACATAATTGGGGACTACAGCGCATGTGTACAATGACTCATAAGCATGTGATGCTGACTCATAGTTCTGGGCTGCCTGCCTGGACTGACCTCTAAGGGCACACATGGCTCTTGGTTGCCTGCCCTGGACAGAACTCCACATGCCCACCACCATGTTCAGGGCTGAGGCTTTCTATGCCAGCATATGGTGGAAAGGAAAGGAACTATTTAATTAAAAGTTATATGGGTTTAGAATAATAACAGAATTCTGACTTTAAATCTCACTACCTTTAGAGATGTAGCTACACCCACAAACACACAGTCCTACCCTACCCTCCCTTGCCCAGTCAGGCCAGTCTCAGAGCATACCAGTCAGAAGTACTACACTCCAGAAGAGGGAAAAAAACACAAGTCTGCAGCTCACTTCCACTTGTTCCTCCTGCAAACCAGTAATCTGTGCTGGGCTTGGCAGGTGAGCAGGTCTCCCGCGGCTCCCAGCACCATCAGCTGTGTCTTCGAGATCTCCAGTTCTTAATCCAAAATCACGTGGCACCTCCTCATGGCCAGCCAGCGAGAGTCTTTTCACCCTTTCTTTTCTCTTGCATGGATTTTGCAAAATGTCCCACAGTGTCCCACACTGTCCTCCATTTTTTCCCACTGTCCCCATCCCACATGCTGGCCTACCCTTTTGTTTAAATCCCAACCTGGAGCCTCCTCCGTAACCCCATTTCTGACTCCTCCCACAATCTACTACACCTGCTAGAATTCCCGTGTTCTCTGCCTTTCTTGGCTGCCATAGTTAGTCCAGGCAGGTGTGGCCCAGTGATGCAGAAGCTTCCTCCAAGCCTCCAAGCCACTCTCGCAGGCGCGGGCGAAGCTCCTCTGGCTACATCACATCACAGGTTAGAGTCATGCCCATCTCCCTGGCTCAGTGCATGCCGAGGTTTTAATACTATTAAAATACCGGTCAAGTTACCGCATTGCAGTTGGTAGGGTATGTGAATGTATCACATGAGCTGGACAATAATTTGAACATTTCACCTAAAATGTCACATGCTGTGCTTGAGTGTGATATTATTATGTTACAGAATTATATGCTTATGATTTTGTAATAAAAAGGAGAGTTATTTGTGCTGGACCCTGTATATTTCTCTTGATTGACTCTAGTGACCATGTCTGTTCTCTTTACTTTCATACTTTATCATTATAACTGGACCTAGGTACTCAGTACTTGCTGAAAAGAAAATTAAATAAACACTCTTATATTTTCAGTCACCTAAATCCTACCCATCCGTATTGGGTTGAATAATTTTACTCCAGGATTCATGTCCTACCCAGAACCTCACAGTGTGACCTTATTTGGAAATAGGGTCATTGCAGATGTAATTAATTAACATAAGTCCATATTGGAATAGAATAGTCCTTTAATTCAACATGACATATGTTCTTATAAGAAGAGCAGAGACTCAGAGACAGGTGCAGGTGGAGAAAGAAATTGGAGTTATGCTCCAGAAGCCAAGGAGCGCCCCAAATTGCCAGCAAGCATGAGCAGCTGGGAGGGAGGCCTGGACAAATTCCTTCTCGGCCCCAAAGAAGGAAGCAACCTGGCCAACACCTTGACTTTCTCAGGACTCCTAGCCTGAACAGTGAGAGAACACATTTCTCTTGTTTTCGGATTCCCAGTTTATGCTGCTTTGTTACAGCAGCCCTAGGAAGCTAGTCTGCCATCTTTCTAGATTCAGCTAAAATGCTCTCCCATCCTTAAATCACCCTTGATTCCTACCACACTGAGCACTCAAGGCGGAAAAGCTCCGTCTTGTTCTTATTTGTACCTTTACTGTCTAGAAGAGCAACTTACAAGTACAATAGGAAATGTAGTACCTGCTTTTGAAAAGATGATGTTACTTCCCCTGGAAGCAGTCGTCTCCTCTTCTAAATGCTTGCAACACTTGAAGGAAGATTGAGAGGTTAATTCAAGCTAGTATCAGAACAAAATAGTGACTCCAGTGGAAAAATGTAGAACAAAAACTGCAGTAATAATAGATAACCAGTAACTATAGACTGAATTGATATACATGCTCTAAGGCAGCATTATACAGTGTTCTTCATGATTTTTAGGAACTATGTCGGGCTCCTCAGTATTTTTCCAGGAAGCACTTATGTTTTACCAGGAATTCTTGAAATCTACAGCAAAATGGGGAGGATATCTTACAGAAAGAACATCCTCCTTCCCACCCACTCAGGGACATGGGGCATTGACAGGAAGAATGAAATTGGTATTCCCTTGTGTTTCACTCTCTTAGGAGAAACCCAGCTTGCGTTCATTATGATTATTATAACATCCTGCATCTGGGAGTGAAAACAATAAGAGAACTGGTGGCAGCGATCTCTCTCTTCTAGTGGTGGAGAAGAGTGATGTAAAATGCTAGGTGAGAGCAGAAAGCATGATGTTTGATTTGCATTCTCAGAAAACACCCTAGGGTCTAAGAAAAAGAATAACCTTTCATTTTTACTGTTCAGTTTATAACAAAATACAATCATAGAAATCTTATTTCTTTCCCTGGATTTTCTGTCTCAGTTTACAGTTCCTTGGCAAGCTTATTATGACAATATAGACCTAGAGAATGGTCGACATTCTCATGAAAAATACAAACCTTAGCGACACATTTCACAGTATATGGTTTGAGATGCTCATCCTTGAGTGTTCGTACGGCTCTGAATCCTCAGCGTTGTGTAATCAAGACATGATTGCTATTAGATCGCATACCTAGTGTTTTGTCACCCTTAAGATTTAACTTTTAAAATTAGATTCTTTTCAAACATTTACCAATTGCACATTATTATCTCTAGAGGAATGAATATTTGGGTAATTGGGAACGCTAAAATGTTGATGTAGGGATTTATGATTTGGATAAAATTGCCTTCTGCAACATGAATTTTTGAGAGACTGGAAAAATTCTTACATACCAAAAATACTCAGAGCTTATGAAGTATATCGAGATATATTCAGATTTATACTGAGGCTTTATTGCATTTTTCATTTGACAGAGTTGTGCCTCCTTTGATCTTTAATCCTAAAAGACTCAACCCAGCACACTATCGTATCAAACTGAAACATGTATATTTTCATGCTCAATGAAATATAACTTTTAAATCCTGGACACTGTGTTACAAAGAGTCTCATGTGAAGTTAAAAAAAAAATTTATACAAGAGAATTAAAAAAAATATTTTTACATTTCAAACAACTTTATTCCTTCATATGTTTATAGTACTAATAATTTCACCATTCTTATCTTTACCTATAATTATTTCTCTGGCTATACTACTAAAAAAATAGACGATTCAACTTTTGTTATAATCCATTCTTCATCACTATACTTTATCAATAAATGTGTCCTTATCAAACTTTTGGGATACATTAACCCAATTTTTTTTATGATTCATAGTATATTGATGAGTTCATAACAGATCTAGGTAGAAGCTAAAAAAGTTAGAAACCCCATAGAGAGGCATTTCTGTCAATCATGACACACGCTCATCTCTTCTTCCAACAAAGATGGATATTGATTGAGCTTGTTTTACATGTGTGGCATTACTCTAAGTACTACACAGAATTCAAATAAGGAAGGAGCAGCAAGCCCTGACCGGTATAGTTCAGTTGGTTAAGCTTCGTCCTGCAAAGCAAAAGGTTGCCAGTTTGATTTCCTGTCAGGGCACATGCCTGGGTTGCAGGTCAGTTCCATGCATGAGGCAATCAGTTGATCGATGTTTCTCTCTCTTTCTCCATCCCTTTCCCTCTCTCTAAAAATAAGTAAATAAAATCTCTAAAAATACATAAATAAAAAAGAGGTAGCAAAATATCAAGGAGATTAAACTTTTGACATCAAGGAGATTAAAGAAACACCTTGGCTTACAAGGCAATTTGTGTTTAAGTTTACTCTGAGTAATTCAATTACTAGTTGTAAAAGGAAAACAGAAGCAAGAGGGTTTCTGAAGACTGAAAAGCCTCCTGCTAAATAGGATGGGGTTGGATTTCATCTTGTCTGTGATTTCGGAACCAAAAATATAGACTTCTTGGGGGACCAAGAATAGTGAGCTTTGAACTTCTCATCTTTAAGCTTATTTCTCTGAAATGACTTATAAAAGTACACAATTTTTTATTTATATCATTATGAAAAAAGGCAATACAGGTATCTCTCACTTTTCGAAAGCTTGCTTCACATCACTTTGCTTTTATGAAAGACCTTCCTTTGTATTTGATTTTGCTAACCAAAAGATATCTGAAGCAGACTTTTGCTTTTAAGAGAAAAGATGAAAAGCAAAAATGGTGTTCAATGTTTTGCTGTTGTTGTTGTTGTTCGCTGAAGCCATTATAGAATCAGCGGCACCTCCAGCGGGGAGATGGGCCCCATCAAGCTCCTTCCCCTGGAACCACACTCAGCATCTCAGCACCAAGCTGCCTTGGCTTGGAACTGTCTTTGTGAGCATCTGTGCTTTATTTTGATTTATTTCGTGCATAGCAAGATGTGTCCTAAGGTAATTGCTTCTTCACTTTACACCATTTTGGCTTAGGAAAGGTTTCAAAGGAATGCTCTGGGATAGCTGGGAATCTGTAAATGACTTGGTCATAGAAATCTTACATAAATGACCATATACAACAGTCAGATCCAAAGATAAATTTCAGTACAGGAAGCTCCAAAGGGGGGGAAAAAAGACAGTGCTAATGAGGTATGAGCAATCACTTTCTATTTTGATTGGTGATTTTCCTATAGCTCTTTTAAAAAAAAAACTCAACACTCTGTATCATAAATTTTGAGACTGAAGCATATGTAGACATTATTTCTGTGAGCAGTTTTCCGTAGCACCCAAAGTTTAGGATAGACACCTCGAAGCTTCCATGTGGTGTGAGGTGAGGGCGAGGAGCTGTGCTCATCCTCTCTGGCTGATGTCACACAACTACCCCCAGAGAAGCTCAGCTTTGATCGGATTTTGGTTTTTTTAATGCTGGACTTCTGTATAACACTGTTTGTAGCAAAAACATTTTGAAATAAAGGTTTAATTATTGATCTATTCTAATTCTTTTATTTTAAAGATAAAAATATGAACATTTAGCGATTAAGGAGTTTCACAAGGTCACAGCTAAGAATTTTTTTTTTTAATTAGGAAGAAATTAAATTTAATTTTCACAGTAGAAAAATTGTTTTACGTAGTCCCAGTTCTTGTTAGGCTTATCTTTTTCTTTCTCATGAATACAGACCATCAAAAGAAGGATGAAAATAGTCTTTTTGCTTTGCATCTTAGTACTTGTAAGAACAACTATACATACTGGACTCCAAGAGGGGCCAGTAAACAAAACTCAATTAAAATGAGTAAATAACTATAATCAGATTACATATATATATATATATATATATACCAAAATTTTAGAATATAAATGCATAAAATACTTTCAAAATAAATGTTGCCAAAATACTTATTAGTAAGTATTTTGATAAGATTTATAGCATGGGAAAAACATAAAGTCACCTTAGTACTTTGTATCTAAATACTTACAAAGTTCTATTTGTCAATAATTGGAAAATTCAAGTTAGTTAAATGTGATTTTACTTTGTACTTTATCTTACATTTCAGATGTCCAGGATCCTTACCAAAAATATATTTCTAGTTTGTTGGTATTTGATGTAAATGTAGTCCAAGTGAAATATAAAAAGGCAATGTCATTATATATAGAAAACTATAATAACATCAAGAAAAAAAGACTGGATCAAAGAACACCTTTTTTACTTCACAAACATGGCATTTTTGCCACATATTTTTAAACAAACAAATAAGCTTGCAACCATCACCCACTGGGAGTAGCTGTAGCCGAACATAATGGAATAACTATGACCTTTGCAGTTGGAAAGGCTGACTTGCAAAGCTAAGCTCTCTGGAACGTATTTTTCTGAAGCTCCATTTTCTCCTATGTTTAATGGAGGTAGCAACACCTGTGAAGATGAGGCAATAATTACATGAAATGATGAAATACACAAATCTAGTAACAATGTTCTTGTGACAAGGTATTGTAAACAAATATTAGATGCAATTACATGTTAATAATGACCCAAACTAGAATCAATAATAGTAATGAGTGAAGCTATACATTTCTAAAAGTAAAGGAGGCAGATAAAAACAACACTGTACAATCTCTTCTCTCTCTTAGTATTCTATAAAAAGATAATAAAGGAATTTATAAAATGGCATAAACCAAAACACAGTGGGAAAATAGTGGCCCATTTATTAAAAAAAATAACAATTATTAGAAGATCGAAAGGGAATGAGGGGATGTCAAGTGATATAGACTTAAACTTGGTCATGTGCCCAGGGTCTCCAGCCAAAAAAAGATGCTCGTTTGTTCGCAGAGCTTCAGAGACACCTTACGTTTAGAACTCAGGCTACAGTGTAGACGAGAATGAGTGTTCAGGCTTCAATCAAGGGTCTAATAGAACATAAGTAAGTGGGAGTAGTTTATTCCATGTAAGAACACAGAACACATCTGCAGTCTAGTATCTATGTCTGAACAAATGTTCTTCTTTAGAAATGGGCATTTAATGCCTGGGGCAAATAAGGTCCCTCTGAGGACAATGCTCCTTAACCTGTTGTGAGGGTTCTCTGGGCACGGCTGCCCGCTTCACCCCTGAGCCTGTCTGTGAACGGACTGCCTATGAATAGTGAGCATCCTGGACTTCCTATTTTCCTACACGTACACATGCATCTAAAATGAAGGATCCATAAACATTTGAAGAAATGAGAGGAGTTCATAATTAAACCAGATAAATGAAAAAAATTAAGAAATAAGTTCAGGAAAATGTAAAAATTTTATGTATAGACAAAAGCAGGAACTATGACAGAAAATTATAGAACTGGATGTTAAAGTTATTATTGCCAAAATAAAACAAATAAAGATGAGATAGAGACTAAGGTGAAGAAATGTCCTGGAAGATAGGACGAAAAAATGATTCAGAAAATGAAGGAAAAGATTAAAAACAAAGAGGGTCAACAGAGGACACATAGGTGATCCAGAGAGACAGAATACAGGAAAAAAAAATATATATATATATATAGGGGAGAAAATTATTAAAGAAACATTTAAGAAAATTTTCCACATCAGAAAGAATATATGAGCATTCAAATGAAAAGTGTACAGTGAATACCAAGCAAGAAGTCTGAAAATAAAGTGGGAAATCCAGGTGTATCAATTTTAAATTGCAGAATTCTAAGGATAAAGAGAAGGACCTAAAATGATCAAAGTAGAAAAAAAATAGGTCAGTTACAAAGGAATGAAATACAGAGTGGCCTGAGCCTTTTTCTTTTTCTTTCCTTTTCTTTTCTTTTTTCTTTTTCTTTTTTTTTTTTTTTTGCACAATGAATGTAAGAAGACAATGAAGAAAAAACCTTCAGAATTATGAGAAAAAATTTTTCAACCTATAATAGCAGACTTTGACAAGCTACAATAAAGAAAGAAGGCAGGGTAAGGCCATTTTCATCATGAAAAGACTCAAAGAATTACTTTTTTGCACATTTAGGAAATTACTCCAGGTTATAGTCTGGTAAGATAAGAAACTGATCTGATTAAAACAAAGACATAGACTCAAGAGAACAGAATAGTAAGTCCTACGTTGTCAGGTATGTAGCAGACCTGAAAGTCTAAATTAGAGCACAAGGAAGAGAGCCTAAGATGGATTTCTCTTGAAGAAAAGATCTTGAACATTTTTCAAGAGATGGAGAAATAGTACTTTACTTGAAGCTGCAGATGCAATCAAAACAAAGCTGTGAATTTCTGTAGGCCAAGAAGACAATGGTGCCTTTATTCCTTTTGTATCAGTTTACATTTTAACTCTGTGGGTCAGAAGCTCTGGTCATTCACACTAACACTAAACCTATTAGTGAATTGCACTGCACAGTTCTCCCTTCAGCAGAGGTGACCACCTCTTTTCTAGTACATAACAGGATTTTCCCCCCATGCCTTCTGCCTAGTGTGTTAGTTTTATGTTTCCCCAGTGCTTTTAGCCTACCATATCAAGTGGTATGTAAACTAGTATGTATGTGTTTTGCTTACTTTTTAAAAATATAGACTGTGGGCAAGTACTTTACCTACATTGCATATTTAAATTGCAACTCCTCATCTTTAAAACAATTTGCCGTTGAGGAGATCTTGTACCTGAGTAGACAGCTTTAATTCACTTCATTGCTCTCATATGTGCTATGAGGAGCTGTAATGTTCATCAGCCCCTAAACATTACCTGTAGGGTTGTGCTGTTGGTCCAGTTCGGATATCTGGGAAAAGAGTGCCTCTCTAGTAGCTGTGTGCTGGTTACTAGTGAAGCTGATTATTTGTAACTGATTTACTCAAGTTGCCCATTAAATCAAGCCATTGCCTTTGTAAGTATCTCAAAAATTAGAACTGAGACAAACCAGATTTAGAAGAAGGTCACAGAAGAGCAGGAAACATTCAAATTCCACCCCATTGAAAGTCTGCCAGAGGTTCTTTCTCCCAAAGAAGTGAAATTTGGCCAGGTGGAGAAGATCACAGGGAAGAAAGGCAAAGGACCAGTGGAGTGATCAAAGTTCTCTTCCAGATACATTTGATGGGTGCCAATAAATATGGGTTTTGCAGATGCAGGAAAAAAAAACAAAAACCAAAAAAACTTGAAGCTTGACCCACCCCCACTCCCAGTTTGCTAAGCCTGTTTTCTTTCTAGTGCCGGGGTGGGTATCAGTTTCCCATAGCTACATGGTACGGGGCTGTTGACTACTTGGTGTACAACAGAAGTTATAATATTCACAGGAAACTGATTATTCCTGTAGTCCAACATTAGCCAACCACACAAGCTGAAGAGTGAAGAAGATTTTAGGAATTGGCTCTTGTTCTGTTTTTAAGCACAGCAGTATAGATACATCATCCTTCACCTAAAAATTAAAAACAACATAGATCTTATTTAGCATTTGCTCTATCTGTGGTTAGTCAATGGCTTGCAATAAATGTGCAAACTATATCCATAGGAAACATTTTTGTGATTATAAAATATTTTAGTTGATAAGGTATAACTTAAAATATTGAGAAGTCTTGAGTTTAGAGTGGCATATATATCCAGGTTTTGGGGACTTGGTCCTTCTGATGAGAGGCCTTCGGTGCTCTGTGTGATGAAGCTTCTGCAGCGTGGTGTCTGTGCTCACAAGCCGAACAACAGAACAAAGGAAGTGTAGCAATGTCACCCTGAGGGTGGTGTCTCCATTGTTGTGTTGTTTACCAATGTCCTATATGTGGGTTTCTGTTACCCTGTATTGAACTATTGCCCCCCCAGGGGACTTTCAGTTTCTCTTCTGTCATGCTCCTTTTTACACGGGCTCAAATTTTCTAATTTTTTTTAAATTTTGAAAATGCTTAAATAAATAAAACTTTGAAGACATTTCAATAAATATGAATAGCAATGCTTTATAATTTTTTTAAAAGGTGAATTTAAAACAAGAACAATAACAACAACAACAAAACCCTCTTGAGAGGATAGGGGTGAAGGCCCTGCAAGGGGAGGTTACATTGAACCTCCCCTTGTGAGCTACTTCCTAATCTCTTTAGTAATTTCCAGAAAATACATGGTAACTAAATCTTATATATAAAGTAATAGCAGGACATTATTTAGTGAGATGAAAGAAAACAACATAAAAATTAAGCCCCAAACCAAGCAATAGCCATGTGTTCAGGATAAGAGAATGGGGAAGAAGCGACCAACATTACTATTTTTCAGTGTGGGCCTATTCTATTGTTGTGGTCTTTATGTAGGAATTGCTTTGACAGAATAAACAACACATTTAAATATCCACTTAATGTCTCCTATTTAGGTTTTCCATAAGCAGCCTATCACGTTTTCATGCGCAAATACTTTATTACTGAACAGTATTACTGAAGTGTTTCTGGGAGAAGCCAGTTACACAGTCTTCTGAGCTGGACCAGGAAGGAAAATATTCTATCAGGGTGATTTCAGATGAAAGTCTGACCTCAGGCTAATCTTGTAAGATCTTGTCTTGACTGTGCATAAGGGAGTTGGGCTTTTACCCTCCACTCCATGTTTACAGACTGTCCCTGCTAAGGGGCTATGCAGGAGAAAGATGAGAGGAAGGCAGCCCTCAGATATTCTTGTCTCTCTGGCAGTGTAGGCAAATGGTGGTGAATGTCGTAGCCCCTGGGTAGTCATCTAAGGACGGGTAGGTGCTTGCATTTACAAACACAGGAATGGTGAAATGGGGTAGGGTGACAAAGGAATGAGAAAGAGATCTGAAAAGATGTTGGTAGAACACCAATGATATCTACTGCAGAATATATTTTAACTTTGTTTGATTTGATAGTCTAGCCAGGGTTTGTAGTTTAAACTAAAACAGTCTTAGCCAGTTTTTGTAGTAACAGGTGATCCTCCCACCCTCCCCAAACACATTTTGAACTTTTTAAACTCCCACCTTTCCTCTTCTCAAACAGCACAAGCTATTAAGTTGTACATAATTTATTAAGTGCTATCACAAAAATAGGCTGTGAGAAAGACATTGGACCAGTTAAGGTGATTAGGTTGTGGCCTAAGAAGTTGAGATGGGACAGTAATTCAAGAAACATTTCTAAGAGGAGCTGATGCTGGTCTTGAAGTATGAATAAGTCTTGTCTAAGCAAATAAGTGAGAACAAGTTCTTCCTACGGGGAAGTCACAGATGTCAGCCCTGTGCAGAGGGGGAAAACTGACAGAGCTTGGCACTTTTGGGGAGGTGAAGATTCTTCAGAGCAGAAATAAACGTGCATTCACCAACCACTTTTAACAGGCATTTATTAATGAACAAAAGATCTGATCTTGAAAGTAGACCCAGAAAGATCTCTGAAGCATTAATCTTTTCATTTTGATTTGGTATTTTTATGTATTTAAAACCAATAACATTTGTAATGAATCACATTCAACTGATGACCTTCAAACCCATAAGCAGGTTTTCCAGTCTCCTTCGCATACAAAATATACTGCGAAAACACTGGTTTGCCATACACAGCAGGGTGAAGAAGAAATAAGAAAGCACACTTCACCCTTACATTATCATTTACCCTTGGCAATAATTCTTCTTAAAGACTTTTGCTAATTCTAACTTTTCTATCCTTGCCACTTATGAACCATATTGCACTGAGCAAGTTGTTTCACCTTTCAGAGGTGAGTGTTTCCTTAGTTATGAAACAAGGAGATTGTGTGTGTGTGTGTGTGTGTGTGTGTATTACATTCACAAACTTATTTGTGGATGTAAAGAATGAAACCATACACAATCAGCTAGCCAAGGGTGTGACTCATGCCAGGTGCTAAACAGATTACAGAATCTTTCCCAGGTTCTGGGCCCTCACCTACTCACCTACTATAACTTCAGGGAAAGGCTATTTCATAACTGAGTTTTCCATTCCAGAAGCCCTGCTTGCGTTATATACATTATTCATTGACAGAGGAAAAACTTAAGATAAGTATTAAAATTATTTCACTTTAAGTGAGAAAGTTAAGGAACAAAGGGATTAGGTAGTTCTTTTAATGTCACATGCCAGGTAGGAGACAAAATCTGGGGTTTAACCTAGGTGATGCTGACTAAAACCCTGAGTTTTTTCCATGACAAAAAAAAAAGGTTATTTAGCATAGAAGTAACTGAGAATCAGCCACAAGTAATGGTTGGTTGTAAATATTTATTTAAAACGTTCTCAAGAAGTCCTTTCAAATGAGCAGAGGAAAACAAAACATTGGAACTTATTTGGGCATTGGCAATGCTGCCCATACCATCTGGCAAATGTGATCTTTTGTAATTTTATTAGGTGGTTAGAGTATGTAAACATAGCACATAGAATAATTTAAATGAACATGATGCTTCTAGGTTGACAGAGAGTGAATCACCCTAAGTGATAAAATTTGTAGAGAGTATTTTATAGCCATGTTGTTTTCAGGCTAAACCAAGACACAAGATTAGGATGTGGGTCGCTCTAAAAGGAATTGAAATTTCCTGTGAGTCAGGACTATTTAATTTTGACTCATCCACTGCCTGTAGAAATTTCAAAAAGGAAAAATAATTTTTCCATAGTACCCAACTACAGGAGGCCCTATG
Organism: Mormoops blainvillei; assembly: GCA_004026545.1. Taxonomy (NCBI): domain Eukaryota; kingdom Metazoa; phylum Chordata; class Mammalia; order Chiroptera; family Mormoopidae; genus Mormoops; species Mormoops blainvillei. The sequence continues at coordinate 337,593 of PVJD01000127.1, read as the reverse complement.
AAGCTGATGCTGAAATGAAGTTAGGAGGGCAACAAGCTAAAGACAAGTCACATCTGTGAAAGCAGAATTGATGGGACAGGGAGTGTCAAAAGTGTGATGTAAATATAACAAATTCTCTGCCAGCTCAGTGGAGGCTAGTGAGCAAACATGAGAGTAATCATACAGTGAGCAGATTTTGGCTGAGGCTGCCCTGGGGAGATCATGATCTCAACTCAAAAGCTTATGCCCACCTGCGGAAGGTAACAGCAGGAAGCTGCCTGCTAACCACTCCTCATAGTTAGACAAGTCTCCTTGAAGGGGGATTTTAGAGTTACATCCCTCCATGTTTGCCACAACCCATCCCTTGTAGCCTGTGGATTCATTTCCCTGAAGGCATTTGTCTGACATCTCCTCATGGGGAGGAAATTTAAAAAAGGAATGTAGAAGTTTCATGTTCCCCTCCCCATTCCAGGACCATAAATGATACTCATCCATCCCTTTCTTTATCCATCCTTTTAAATTCCCATGCCCCTCATCTAACTCCTAAAGCTGGTCTCAGTTGGTGGCTTACCTGATGATGTGTCTCACCCTAATTCTTGATGGGTCTGAGTTTCTGGTAACCAAATTCTTCTCAGGTTAATGTCCTGCACTTACTCAATTACAGTAATTATTGGGCAAAGAAGTACTGAGCAGCACCCAACTGGATAATCTGTGTTCCACACATATTTGTTACTGCCACTGTTGCATAATAGCTGCTGTATACTCTTCTGGGGATCAGGTTCAGTGATCTGCTTGCTAGGCAAACCACTGGACCTAATCCCTGCTTTCAGGACACAGGAGTCCAAAGTGCCAGCTGGTAGTCATAGCTTTCAGTTCTACAAGATATTGATTGTATCTATTGGCAAGCATGTACTTCTTCTTGAATAGAATTTCCAATCCTGTGGAGCCAAGAGTTGAGGGAATGAGAAGTACAGAGTCTCCAGTGTGGCATTGGAATTCAATATGACAGTGACTGGCTCTACTCCTGCTTCCCAGAACTAAGCATTTTTTTTTCTGCTAGAGATAAAATGCCATAAAGCGATCTTTAATTCCAAGAAGACAGTAACCCAGCCTTACAGCCCATTGCCTCACAGCTGGTCTATCAGTTGCACCTTCAACAGGCCATTATGATGTTCCACCAGCTAGCTGCTTCTGCACAATATTCTGGGGGATCCTAAACACATGGCCCACCCTCGTACTTCCTTTGCTATGAAGTGGGACCAATCAGAAGCAGCTACCTGATGGCATGCCACAACAATGCCCTGCAGTGTGCTTATTTGCTAGTGTCTCTCTGGCAGATGTTCTCTGCTGCAAACTAATATGTAAAACAACGATCTTTATATTTTGTTCCTACTTTCAGAGATCCACCTGAATCTTTCTACCCTAGGTCTCTTTGCCTTTAATTTTTCACTAATTCTAATCTAGGCCCTTGTTCAGTCCATGAGGACACTGGCACCTTTGCATGAGTCTGTATATATTCTATTCTGTATAATTCTCATTAATTCTTCTTCTACATAAAATAAATGCCCAGGGGTAGCACCTAAAGGTTTTCCCTTTGGAAAGATAGGCAATGAGACCTTTCTTGAAGGATAAACTGAGCTTCACATTTTTGTGTCTGTCTGAATGGACATTTATTATTCTAATTGACTCATCATTCCTTCCCTGTTCTTTTGGTAACAAGGCCTCCTTTTCCTTTAATGAAGAACCCTTGCTTATACTTTCTTAATAAGATTCAATTAAGTTGACCTGCTCCTGTTGACTGTCCTTCTGCAAGTCATAGTGTTCTATAAGCTATCCTAATCTTTACAAAATATTATTTTCTGATTCATAAGATAACCAAAGTAAATTTTTTATTGCTTGCTATAAAATCCCTAAGTGATATGAAACTTTATTAAATTGTACAACTAGATCTGAAATTCTAGGGAAAACTATATTTCTACAAACTAAAAAAAGTGTTTCATTCTAGGCAGATGCAGATCTGATGCACAGCTTGGTGAGCAGATGGCCTCTTTGTACCACTGACAAAAAGAAGCCCCTTCAACTGGCCTTCCTGGTATCTCCCTTGTGCAGATTCATCCTTGAATACCTTTGCTTGAGTCGATTCTTCAGGTAATTTCTAGCAGATAGCAGGGATAAGTGGAATATAACAAAGCACAAAATGTTTTTGAAATGAAAAAATGTAATACTGGTTATGCTATACACTTTAGTAGGACACAGCTGATAGTGACTTTAAGCTCAGAGAATGGAGTAGCAAAAATGAAGTTACTAATATTCTTGGAAATGGAAGAAAGAAGATTTTTTTCAAAATAGAACTATTTAGTAGAAGCTACATACGAATAAGTTTTGCTTTTGAAAAGACACAAATATATTTTATTCAGTTGACTCTAATTTAAAAGTACCAAAGTTAATCAAAGTAATTATTCCAGTTTCAGTACTGAAAGAACCATTAAAGAGAAGAAAGGTTCCATTTTAGAGGAACACAATGTTAGCATAAACTTTCAAAGGAGTTTATTTATATTTTTACTTAAAAAGCTTTCTTTAAATGCACAACCTTATAGAACTGAAAGCTTTGCACAATTCCTTAAATAATCTATTTGATAAAAGAAAACAAGAAGCTTGAATGGAAATGTTATGACTGGATACAAAAACTTGTCATGAGAAAATACAGATGAAAATTTTGATAACTTAATGAATAACACTGTTGATAATATACATTCCCCTGAATGTCCTAGAAGGACCTTGAGGCCACCCTCTCAATTTCCCAGCACAAGTCTTGTCTATCTCCAGGCATATGGGATGATTTTAACAACAAGCATAGAGGAAAATTCTATTATTTCTTCTGGAAGCCACTCCAGGACAAGACCGGCACTGTGGCATGGTCATCCTAGCACAGGCTGATGCTGCGTAAACACTGGAAACAAAGTGGGAGAAAACTACTGCCCCATGCCACTTAACATGCCAATCAATTAAATGTTTAAATTCTGGAAATGTACTATTTTCTTATTGAACAATTTTTTTTAATGATTATCTACCACAGTAGACAGCTATTGGTTACTTCCACAATTTCTGTAGAAGATTCATATTTTTTCCAGGTAGTAGAATTTACCTCAGTCTCTAGAAATAGAGCAGGTGACCAGACCTAATCCCAACAAGCATTCTACAGCTGGCCATAATTATCAATTCAGGTGGGGCAGTCGATATAAATTGTTCTAATTTAGTTAATGTAAGAACATTTAATGGGGACATCAAAGAAAACATATAAATGACACTCTCTCTTGTTTTGGGGAGTAAAAGGCCTAGTACTTTCTCAGCCACGTGTGGGCCTAGAAAGAAAGCGGCCCTGAGGAGATGAGAGTGCAGAGAACAGCAAAGAAACAGAGCCAGAAGACTGCCCTGCCTATTAACCCCTTTGAATTTCTTAAGAAAATAAAATTATGTTTACATTTTAATTGGTTGGAATTCAGCTTGATTCAGTTTCTCTACTTGAAAGTAAGAACATACCAAATTATATGAAATTAATACTGGAAATGTAGAGTTTTGCAAGAAGATTATCCTCAATTAAAATATAGAGGAGAGAGGTATTGAATTTCCCTCTACTCCCTCTGAGAAATTGACAATTATTGCTCTTCATTAGTGAAAAGGTCATTAAGCTGTGGTCTCTTTAATGTTTGGGCATGGGCCTTTTGCTTAGCAAGGCTACAGTGTTAGAGAACATGGCTCAAAAGTCAGAATGGTGCTACTTATTGCTATTTCTAGTGAGGTCATTCATCACAGGGACACACTTCTTTGAAGTCCATCTGTCTGAAAGAAGATCAGCATCTTCACTACGGGAGGCATTTCCTGACCGTGAACTTCAATCCATGTTGATGAGATTCAGTATTTTGAGTGATTTAGGATTTGAAGAGTTAGATTTTTCTACCCCAAATTTTAACATTAGTTCTGGAAGAGACAGTAAAGTTAAAACCTTGGCAGGTTTTAAAGCTGGGACACAGGAAGAGGTTGATCCCTAAAGGCTCCCTTAACGTCAGCAGAGCAATCTTGTTCATCAAAGGCGAAACCACTTCAATTCAGGAAAGAGCAGGGGTGCAGCTGGGATGAAAGGACAGCTTACCTTTACCTCATTTCTTGTGTCTACATTGCTCCATTTACCCAAAAGGATTTTTAAATTGTGGGTGAAGGATGTGGAAATTCTTGTTAAGAGTGCACTGTTGAGACAGTCAATCTTAGGATTCTATTTAGGAATTTTATGACAGAAGTGCATTCTTCTTCCTTTGGATGGTGAGTTGGCAGACAGTGAGTCTTAAACTGCTGTGGCCCTTTTTCTGCTGTGAGGAATTCCAGCCTGAATATGATGGACAAGAACAGTGAAGTTGGGACAATTTCAGGAAAATGGAGCTGGAGAACTGAGCAATGACACCAGAGCCTTACTACCTCTGAACTATTTTCATTTACATGAACTCATAAACCAAGTCATATTCAAGTTACCGCTGGGTTTTCAGTTATTTGCAATAATAAGTGCCTGGGGCATTGTGGATTAATGATAAACACAAAGTAATAGTACACTGTTTCTTACGAGAATGAGTTTGCGTGGTTCTCTCTTCTACATGGTAAGGAAAAATATCAACAAGTGTTAAAAGGTTGTGATCCTCATCTGTTGATTCCAAGAGATGGCAGGAAAATAAAATTAAGTTCTGAGAGACCCAAGTATCTAACCTGCAACTAAAATTTTCAGTTGGACTTAAACATTAATACTGTGAAAATCAATAAACAGAAACCTCATTTAAAATGGAGTTGGGAGCCTAGAAGAGAGAACTCCCAAGCAGTTGTCACTCAATGCACACTCCTGACCACTATAAGAGACATACCTTGCATCTCTGACAGGAAGTGATACTACTTTACTACCTCAGCAGGGAGAAGAAAAGATTTATTTTCACCCAGTAACATCTCAGCCAATGGGAGGTGACCATAATTCAGCCAATGAAAAGTCACTATACTTCGAATTTTTAGTTTACTCCAACGAACTCTTCCCTTACAATAGTTCCTCTGAAGTCCATTAAAAAGCATTCTTCCCTTTTGTTTCTCTGTTTCACCATTAGATCACATGTTATCCTGAATTGCAACTCTTTGTTGTTATCAAATAAACACATTTTTCTGGAAAAATATATGGTTGTACATTTATTTATAAAGTCAACAGTACTTTTACTTAATATAGCTAAATTAACTTTCTGATCTTCACCTGAAATGTTTCTTTTTCCATGGGACCAATGACTGTCACCACCAATATTTACTTTAGTAGGCAAAAGCTGTAGCTTCATTCTTAATCCTTCCTTTGTTTCACTCCTCATACATAATTTGTCACATTTGCTTATAGGCTTATTATGCAGAGGGCTCTTGCTTCTTCCCTTTCACCAGTTCAAGCAACAGTTGCCTTTCTTCTAATCTGCCTTTCAAGGTGCGTGCCTGTTTTTTCTAATCTGACTTTTCTAGGACAGGCACAGCGATCTTTCTACCACTCAGATCTTTTATTGCTCTCAGCCTATTTAAGATCCTGACTATGATGTGTAATAGAAAGCTTAATGAAGTCCAGCAATGTACTGCCTCTTTCATCTCATTTTGCACCATGAGCCCTTCACAGGCTATACTGCAGGACACAAGCTTGTTTGTAGTCTCCGGTGCTCACCTGTGGCTCCTGGGAGATCTTAGCTTCTCATGCTGTGGCCTCTGCCTAGAAGGAGATTCTTGACTTTGATTCTCCTTCTGCAAGAAACCTTTCCTGACTTATTGACAAGGCCAAATCCTTCTAGTATTTTGTCTCATAGTAATATCATTTGTCTCTTCTTGTTGACCTTTATTATGATTTATAAGTATGCATGTTTAATTTTAATATATGATTATTTGATTAATTTTATGTTTTTTTCTAGTAGGTTTCAAGTTTCTTGAAGGTCAATACATGTCTACTTGTACACGAAATTTCTTGAGGAAAAGATGCTCAGTAAACATTTTTTGAAAGAATGAATGAAAGTATTCCAGGGTGATGTTTAAATTTCTTCTTTGATTGTTTAACAAAAAACTAACCGTGTATACCTCCCTTGCAACTTCATTATAAATTCTATTGCAAACTTAGAAGGAAAGTACTTAATGGATTAACTTTATGTATTCAATTTTGGCAAAGCCACAATAAAATTGGCTGCACCCTGGAGGAAAAATATGTTATTCTTCTTCATGTTCTTCTTTGTATGACAAAAAGATTACTCTTTTCTTTAGACACTCATACAACATTTTCTTAAAAAAGATTATTTATTTATTTATGTGTAGAGAGAGGGGAAGGGAGGGAGAAAGAGAGGGAAAGAAACATCAATGTGAGGTTGCCTCTTGTGTACTCCGAACTGGAGATCTGGCCTACTACCCAGGCATGTGCCCTGACTGGGAATCGAACCGGTGATCCTTTAGTTCACAGGCCAGCATTCAATCCACTGAGCCGCACCAACCAGGGCAATATTACTCATTTGTAAGTCAGACTAGAAAATCCTAGACATCCTATTGTACTACACAGCAGTGTTGGCTAAAAACCAGGGCTGGACAGTTGTTGTAGTAGGGCATGAGACTTCAGTATAGAGCTGTGCTCAATTTCAAAGACAGAATAGATAAGCAGGGATTTTTAGTCAAGGAGGATGCTAGGGGTCAGTGGAAGAAAAATTGCTAAAAGGAAACATCAGGGTTAAAGGAGTATTTCTGGTTAAATTGACTTGACAGGATTCTTGCTGAAGGCAAGCTGGGTTGATCAGACATTACCTAGGGCATGGTGAGGGGGTGGATATTGAGGGTGGGGTTCTTTCTAATTGTGTTTCTGCCCAGACCAGGCGATGGGACTTTGACAGGGACAGACACTGAATGTTGAGGCCTATAGAACATAAAGAAAGTTGATTAAAGTTTAGTTAAGAAGAGAATCTTGTCAGTAGCTTAGGAAAAAGCATAACCCTCCAAAGTTTTGGTTTCTTCATCTGTAAAGTGGTCATAATAACCCCATCAAACTTCCTTCATAGGATTACTTAGAAAATTATATAGTGTCAGTCATCAAAAGTTTTGGACTTTTTTTTAAAACAGACTTCAGATTCCTACTGTTTTTAAACCTTCTTGGATGATCCAACAAGGGGCAGACAGTTTTTCTTAGAACTCCAGGAACATGTTGTTCTTATAATTTCAATGACATTTTTTTATAACTGCCTGTTACATTCCCAAGCTTTCTTCCCAGAAACTCTTGTAAACTTAATTAATCTGATACTATGAAAGTGACTTGTATTCAAGTCAACCATCATGTTGCTGGATAGAGAATGAAGGGACTTATAATCTCTTCTACATGTGCACTAAAAAATTGGGGGAATGCTGGAGAGAGACATTGACTTTGCAGATATACATTTCTATCTAAATTCTGCCTGGACCACTTAACTATCTGTGGCTTTAAATGAATCTTATAATTCTCAACTTGTTCTTCATGGAGATTCTGAGAAGATTAGAAATATGGGTACCAAATCTGGTTTAATTTTGGTACCTAGTTAGTGGATAACAAGTGGTAACCATTGGTGTTACTACTGTAATAATCATTATTATTATTTCAAAATGTCACCTTCATGAGGTTCATGATATAGAAAAAGCCAGAAATAGTACATCTATGATGTAACCATGTTGCATGATTCTTTATGAATTCTTATTTATTATTTACTGACTCATTCAAAATTTAATAAAGACATCTGCTTTACACAGATGACATATGTGCTCCATGTGATAATCTTCAAACTTTATAAGTTTTTTTTTTCCAAATAAGAACATATTTGTCCAATTCAATATAAAGTATGTTATAAAACTGGGTTTCCAGAATATGTTGACAACTATGGTTACCATTCTACAGCTTTTGATTTGTATCCCTTTACAAAACTTATCCCTTTTAGCTATGGATTAATTACCACGGCGTCTTCAAAGATGAACAACAGGTGCAGCTCTATGCTATGTACTATAGAGATAAACATGACACATTGTTTCCAACACCCTTATTAAAAAAAATAAAACATGATATACTGTATTGCATGGTTTATTTGATTATAAGTATGATATACATATATATATATACAATTCATTAGAAATATGTAGTAGAGAGACATAATTTTTGTCATTTATCATTTGAATATTTTTTCAGAACGACACCATAGGTCTGGGATTGTACCTGTAAGATGCTGATTTAACAAGGGCCTTAATGACTTTTTTAATCACTAGAAATATGGGAAAAGTTTTCACAATTGGTGCTTATTGGCTTTGCACACATTAGAAGTTCTGTAAACAATTGTTGAATTTGATTGACAATGAAATTTAATAGTGTTATATAATGGAAGCTATTTTTATCTATATGAACATGCAGATAGGTTAAAACATTATAAACAAGGTTAACTTAAAGTATATAAGGAAAAAGCAATGATAAAATGGTGATAGGTTTAAATTAAATATTAATAAATGCAACAACTAAAGTAGCACATATTTTAATGTTTTAAAGAGATGACCTATGGTTCAAAATTCAGATTATTAATGTATTAATTATAAAACAGGTGGTAAATGAACCTTGAAAAAATTAGTCCAGATATACTAGTTATAAGCAAAATTTGCATGTATTATATGGTTTCAAGAAACATATTATTTTGTTATGTGAAAAAGTTTTATAAAAGACAAAGAGTGAGAAAGAGAAAGAATAAAAGAAGGAGGAAAATAAAATGGTGGAAGGGTATAATGAATTGAATTGTAACCCTCCAAAAGATATATGACCTGGTGCCGGCAAATGTGATTTTATTTGGGAAAGGGTCTTTGGGGTGTAATTTATAATTTGGGGTGTAAATATAATTTATTAAAGATGTTGGGATGAGATTTTCCTGGATTTAGGGTGAGTCCTAAATAAAATTACAAGGGTCTTTATAGAACCAGAGAAACACAGAAACATAAAGGAGAAGGCCATATGAAGACTCAAAGAGAGATTAAAAATATGAAGCTACAAGCCCAGGAACCTGAAAGGAGGTGGGGTTGTGAGGATTCCAAAATTTGTAATCAACTGAGACAGAAATGCAGGTAGCCAGGGAACCCCTCTTGTGGCTGGCATCCGAGCAGTCTTACTGAGCACCTTGCCCTTTCATCTGTGGGATTTGCTCCATGTAGTTAGGGTGAATATTGAAGGACTTTGCCCTTAACTTGCAGCATCTATATTATGAGTAGTTAGGGTCAGAATTAAATTGAACTGTAGGATACTCAGTGTCATAAAACTGGTGTTAGAACACACTGAGATTCACTGTTCAGAAAGTGTGCTCTGGAGAGAAGGCCAAATATTTAACTGGGCAGCCTTTTGTTGAAGAGTTCAGGAATGTGATTTATGGTTACAATTAAGTATCTTAGGAGAAGGAAGGAATAGAAATAAGGTTATACAAGAAATATTTGTGCAAGACTGTTGTCTAGTGGCCTGGAACTTGAGATGATACATAAGAGACCAACAAGGTTTTTGAGGATATTTTATAAGCAAAAACTCTACCATATTTGATTGAAGGAGTCAGAAACAGGAAACAGTGGCAAGACCCTTAGATTTCTAAAATTCTATTGGCAAGAATGGGATCATAGAGTTACTCAGCTGAAAATATATGCTATCATTCAAGAAAAAGAAGACTGACTCCGAGGAAAGCATAAACACTGGTGGGGCCATCAGTTGCTCAGAAGATAAAGCTTCAAGCCAAGGAGGGTTATCCCTAGGCCTTGAAAACTGATAAAATCTTCTCCTCTGGGATTTGATCTAACTGGTGAGCAATAACCCCTTGGTTATTTCTATTTTCTCCCATTTGGAATGGGTATGTGTATTGTGTGCCTCTCCCTGTATTGGATTTGGAAATAATTAACTTGTTTTCTAATTGTGCAGGTCCAGAGATAGAGAAGAATTTGCCCCAGTATGGACCATACAGAATGTCTCACTTTAGATTATTGAAATGGTGACATTTGGGACTTTTTTTACTTACATTGAGATGAGATTTTGGACTTACAATCTGTGTTATAAGAGTTTAGGGCTTTCAAGGGCACTGGAGTAGGCAGACTATAGTTTGCCTCAGTGGATAGAGCATAATGGGTTGGATCATTGCTTCCCTAAAAGCTGCCGTGAAGCTATGAATGTGACCTTATTTAGAAAAAGAGTCTTTGTGGAGGTAATTTGATTAAATCTTAAAGATTATCCTGGATTTAGGTTGATACCGAAACACCAACCCCCAACAGAAAGAAAGAGTCCTTACAGAACATCAAAAATACAAAGACACAGAGAAGAAAGCCCTGGAAAGATGGAGTTGTTATATAACTACCTTCCAAGGAATGACAAGGGATGCCAGGAACCACCAGGAACTAGAAGAGATGTATGGAACAGAGTCTCCCTCAGAGTCTCAAAAAAGAACCGAAAGGTTTCAGAATTATGACCTCCCGAATCATGGGGGAATATATCCCTGTAGTTATAGACACCAACTTTGTGGAAATTTGTTATTGCAGCTCAAGGAAACTAATACATGGGGACAAAAAGGAGAATTGGGTGGATTTATTAGTAGTGTATACCACACTACAAAGGTCAAAGTTTGTTCCACATTTATCTTCTCAGCAAAATGATGCAAAACAAATGTTCAAGTAGAATTCAACCCATCAGTTACACCTCTCATGTTTTGCCAGTGCTCACAGAAATAGTTGCTGCTCAACATATACATTGGAAAAGTTGAAATTTTATATGGGTCTCTTGATTTTACACTAAACAGTCAACTTAGATGCTTAACAAGACACTAAAGTTTTTATTGGAATGGACAACAGCTGCATTATTTCTGACAGTGATATGAATAAACACTGACAAAAAGAACAAAAGAGGAAGAGAAAAATAACAAAAGGTAAACATAAAAAGATTTGAATCAAAGGGATAAATGGGAAAGTTCAGATATAATTAACAATAAATATAGAGGGGAAAAAAACCTTCTTCTATGAAAATTTATGGTGTAGATAAACCTAGAAAAACACTGTACAGGATTTCCATTCAGAGCTAATCATATTCTAAATTTGAATGTGTTATCTTAATTCCCAATTATACATATACACTGTTCTCTATAACACACATTAAGCACACAGAGAAAAGTAAAAATATAAAATGTGTGAAATGTAAGTTAATGAAAACAGCCCAGAGACCATTTGTTGTGAATATAGCTAACACATGAATATCCAGCAAGGATAATAAATATTACAAATTAAATTGAGTAATGATTTTACTCTCTACTTGGTTGTTGCATGAGAGATACACATGGGCTTGAAAACAAGCCAGTATTTATAATGCAACATAAAGTATAAGTCATAGTCTAAGATGAGATTTTTGAAATATCAGCAATACACTAATTTACTGCTATTTTCAGAAGAAAAATAAAAACATCAAACACAACCAATACAGACTGAATGTTAATAGAAAATCTCAATTACAAATCATATTTTCCCCTGTAAATTTTACTTTGCTCTAAGGACAGCTTCAGAGGTTTTAAATCAGAGAAGAGAAAACAAAAAAAGAAATAATATTTACTATTTACTTAGAAGAATATCATTTGATAAATTTATAACTGAATTGGAAATTGATGATGTTATATGTGCTTCAATCTATAAAAGTCATTTTATGGTCAAAAACCCTGCAAAGGAATGCTGTGTGTCAACCTCCCCACTATATTTCGATGTTCAAAAATATATAGTTGCAGAAGATAGATGCCAGTTACTATCAAAAAAAGAGATCTACACATCTAAGACTCAAGAAATTTCCAGGCCATTGAAAATTAAATGGATTTCAACTGTTACATGAAGAGAAATTCGATTTCAGAGATCTGTGACAATCTAAAATGATCCCAAACCAAGTGGATCCTTCCAAACAGGTTCCTTATGCTAATATGCAAGACGTTTGCTTCCTTACTACGCCTAGGTTGTGGTGCTTAGGCAGAACCCGGCAGAGATGCAGGGATGCAAAGGAAAGCAGCGTTTGACAGTGCCAGATGGTGATGCTTAACTAGCATGAATCTTTACTGAAACAATGGAATGTGGACACTTGCTATTTGAGTAGATGATATAAATAAAATGACAATTTTTTTCATTCCCATGGTAAAGAGGATTAAAAAATAGATTATGATACCAGAATATTACTTAAATTTAAATAAGGAAAAATAATCAAGCATATACCTATTTCCTTCTATGGGAGTTTATAGTAACACATTCCATTAGTAAAATACTAAAATACACAAATTAAAACTACATATGCCATCTCTCAACATATCACATTACACAAAGTTAGATACAAGAAAATGTACTCTCTGTACTATAGAAAAGAGGTGATATTATATGTCATTATATGGATTTGTGAATTTTCTAGTAGATTGTGTACATTGCATGTGTGCATATGTGTGTGTGCATGTGTGTGTGTGAGGAAGACCAATATAGTAAAATAAAAAACTAATTACTATAATTGACTATCATGTAGCTTTTTTAAAAAGTGATATTGAGGTTCAAGTGTTGTTTTTTACTGATGTCTCTTCCAGAACATGCAGCCTCCAGGTTCCAGTATATGGGGTAAAAAGAAACTGCCCATAAAATGGAATATTATTCAACACTAAAAAAAAGAGCAATCAAGCTAAAAAAACAAAAAGACAGGTATATGACTAAGTGAGAGAAGCCAATATGAAAAACCTGCATGATTACAACTGTCTGAAATTCTGGAAACTACGCGGACAGTAAAACTATCAGTGGCTGCCAGGGATTAGAAGGGAGGAAAGGATGGACAGGTATCTGGAGTGTAGTGTATTTTTTAGGCAGTAAATGGTTATTCTATATGAAACTATAATAGGATACACGCCTTCATACTTCTCTCAAAACCCATAGAATGTACATGGTTAAGAATAAATCCTGATGTAAACTATGGAAATAAATAAATAGTATTGAATTATTTTTACATTTAATGTCAAACATATTTTCATTTTGTAATCATTAGGCAGATTGGGGAAGAGGTGCACAGGCATGAGCGATGGGGCAAGTGGAGGTGAAGGTGTAAACAACAATGAACATCACGGCTCCTGTTGTGCGCATTGGCCTTGAAATTCCAGCCTGGTCTGTGTGATGGTTAATTTTATGTGACAATTTGACAAGGCCATGCGACACCCAAATATTTGGTCAAACATTATTCTAAATGTTTCTGTTAGGATGTTTGGAGATGAGTTTCACATTTTAATTGATAGTCTCAGTAAAACGAGTTGCCCTCCCTAATGTGAATGAGCCTCTTCTGGACAGTTGAAGGTCTGAATAAAACAAAAGGGCTGATTTTCTCCTGAATAAGAGAGGATTCCTCCTGCTTGACTGCTTTGAGCTGGAACACTGCCTTTTTTTCCTGCCTTCAAATTAACTGAAACATTGGCTCTTTCTGAGCCTTGAGCTTGCTGGTCTTTGGACTGAAACCACCACACCTTTTGTTCTCTTGGTTCTCAGGCCTTCAATTTGAATCAGAATGACATCACATGTGCCCCGAAGTCTCCAGCTAGCCAGCTACAGATCTTGCTTGGGACAAGCTAGCCTCCATAATCACATGAGACAATTTTTCATAATAAATTTATTGATATGTTAACATATAGCTAAACCTCACATATATATCTCATAGATATATACTTTCTGTATGTAGATATGTATAGGAGATTATCTACATATCATCTATCTATCTATCTATCTATCTATCTATCTATCATCTATCTATCTTTTGGGTCTGATTCTCCAGAGAACTCTAACACAGTGCAATTTAATTCAAGGACTATTTTCTTGTTTGATTGATTTTTTAGGGTTCACCATGCTGATTGCATAATTTACTATAAGACTTTAATTTTGTTATTCTTGTTATTCTACTCTGTCCAGAACACCTCCTTTGGTCATTATTGCGAAGTACCGGTGTAGTAATTATTATTACTATCCACGACTGTGGTTTTATTTTGTTCATCAGTTTATTTTGTTCATTGAAACCATGTATGTTTTCATAGAAAAAAAGCTCAATGTAGTCAGAAAACATTTGCCTTTTTCAAAAAAATCCAAGTTCTTTACTAACTTTATCCACAGTTATATAATGAAAAAGGAGAAAATGTTGGAAATGATGTTTCAAATATTACTTATTTCCTACTTTGCATTCTCAAAGGAAGAAAAAAATGTGGGTTCTCTGGAAGCATTGTCATATATGTACCATTGCCATATATGTATATAAAATATATAAATAAAATATATATTTTTAAAATTCATCCCACCACACATGTGCAGAACAACTATGCTGACAATCAGTAAAATTTTAGCTTTTGAAATACATTACTAAAACCTATTACAATTAGTTGATTTTATTTCTAGCCTTTTGAGTTTTTCTTTATATTGTAGGTCTTAAGCTCCTGTTTTCATGTGAACTGTTGAGAGGAAATCTTATGACATATTTCAAAAATAAAAATAAATGACTAAACTTGATTGCATTGGAAAAGTTCAAATATCCACATATTTTAAGTCAGCCCTGTCCATGGTTCTGGTGTATCTAGGTTAACACACCTTTGAAATGCCAGAGTAACCCTTTTCTCCGGACACCTTGAAAGCATAACCACACTCCGGGGAGCCCATAATCTTGTTAACTATCCTGTGCCTTTCTTTCTCCCACTTTCATGTAATCTTCCTTATGTTCCCTCCACAATCTCAAATACATAAAAGAAACTGCAAAACGTATTCTCCAGAGTATTTGAGATCTTGTCAGTTTTGGCTCAAATAAACTTTTATAAAATTTAAAAAAAAAGATGGAAATAGTCATGTTTACTCACTTTCACTACCTTTAAAAGCCACCCTCTAATTATCTCCATTTTGTTTGTGGCCAATTCGCCTAGTAGCTTGAATCACTGGTCTAATAATGAAACCTGATTACCTATTCAATCCTTGTATAGACCTGCTAAATTTAGTTCAATACTGCATCAGTCCACATCACAATCCCCAACCACTTCCCAAAGAAATGCCACCTTGTGTTTTTCTCACTGAGGTAAAATAAAAACTAAGGGAAAACAGGCATTGTAATGATGTGCTTTATATTTAAGGAAAGTTGTTAATTCTCTATATACTTGCACGTGTGTATTCCGCTAACATAAATATGAGTCTAGAATGACAATTTCATTTCTTCTCAAGTTGTATTAGAAAAATGAAATAGTTACAAGATAATCTTGCTTCTCCATTATTAAAAAGGTTGATATATAATATTAGTAAATTTAAATTTGTGATTACAGAAGTTGATGATTTTATTTTGTAGAGAAGAGGAATAAAGAAATAGGAAATGGGAAAATATACTAATATGGGTGGAAACAGTTGAATATTTCTTATTTTAGTTTTAATTGATATTCTTTTTAATTACAACTAAAATTTCTTATCTGCAAACACTGGGTAGCTTTTGGGGTATACATGTGAGTGTATGTCCATGGTTAAAGAGGGCACATGATGCTTTGTAATTAGGCACTCCACGCCCTTAGCCTGTTACATAGAGTAGATTTCAGGATACCAGCATGTTGTGCAAGACACACACAGGTAATTACCTATATTTCACTCCTTTTAAGGGCTAGCATGCCTTTTACTTAACTGTTTCTAACTTCAAAACTTGCTATTCCAACCTGGTTAAAATTTCTCCTAAAGGTTGCTCTGTACACCATCTGAAAGTGTCTGCTCAGTGGTTAAAATTATGTTTAAGATACGTCACTCTGGCAGATGAATATTATAATAAATTTAAGAGGCTCAACTTGTAAGCCAGAAACCGAGAGAGGAGCACTATCAAATAAAACTATAATAGAACCACACAGGTCATTTTATGTTTTTCTGGTAACCACGTCAGAAAAGTAAAATGAAAGAAGTAAAATCAACTTTAAGAATTCATTTTATATAACACAATATATTTAAAATATGGTCATTTCAACATAAAATTAGTATAAAGTTACTAATGAAATATCTCACGTTCTTTTTTAAATACTATATTCAACTCCAGGGTGGAGTATACACTTTCAACTTGTCCCTCTATGCACCAGCCATATTTAAAGCGCTCAGTGTTCACATGTGGCTAATGAGTAGCCGTAACTACAAGCTGGCTCCAATATTCCAAGAAAAAGAATAATAGCCCCAACAGATAAGCTGTAGCCAGAGTGGAGAAAAGATGCTCTGCTAGATGAAATCAGTGGACCTTGATAACTCTTTGGAGGTCATGAGTGAGTGGGAAGGAAGGATCAATACATTTCTTATCTGTTGACTTATTTGTAATATTATGTAAATATGATTTGTAAATATGGTAAATGAAAGACAAAATCAGTTGCAAAATATCACTCGGTAAGTTATATTAGATATTTCACAAGCAACTACGTCACAATATGTGTCAGAAAAATCAGTCAAATAAACAGAACTAATATGGAAAATGAAATCATTTTGCTATAAGTTTGGGAAATGATTTCTTAACAATTTAATCACAGAAAAATCATATATCTACATAAGCTTTCTCCAAGGATCATTTCCTTTATATAAATTACTACTATTAGAAAACATTTCACTTTGGATAACTTCCACTTTGTTTCAAGATTACAGAAAAATATAAATTGTCCAAGTAGTAGTATATATTGATCTAGTTTTTTGGTAGCAAATTTCATTAAGAAAAACAGGTCTCATAATTAACTTCAGTGAAATGAAAACACAAAAAGTTCCAAATCATCAAGTTTACAATTAGAGATTTGTCCTCATTTAGTATCTTTGCATAATATATTTTTTTCATTATGAATGTTTTGCTTTCATGTAAAGATGTTTATGAAATAATGGCAGGAAATGAATGTTGGGACAAAATAATATAGTAGATTTAAATTGAGCTGGGTTTAATCTTCAGCACCAACACAGCCTACCTGGATAGCCTTGGGCATATTATTTAACTTTCCTGTGCCTCAATTTTTCCATCTGCAACATAATGATACACTACCTATTCTGCAAAATTCTTGTGAAAGTTATAGGAAATACATATAAATGGCTAATATATGTAATTTATCAAATGTAAAATTTTTGATATATAATAGGCTTTCAAAATATTGTAATAACTATTCACATAGATAGCAATTCCTGATTCAATGTAACTTTGTATATAAGAAAACATAAGATTAACATAAAAACAATGAAAATTCTCATAATTTGAGACTTTTTCCATTTTTTCAGGCAAATTCAAAAATAGGTCAGTGTTACTATTTTCATTAGTACTACAGAAATACATATCCTCATTACATGAAAGTTAATTTAAAAAAATATTTCAAGGCAATCAGATAAAATCTGTATCTTTTAAAGAATCAAAGTTCTTTACCAACATTATTGTCAAAGCCATTTTGACAAAGTGAGAAAAAACTGAAGTTGCTGTTTTAAGTCCCCCTCATCTTCTCTTTCTTTTTAGTGGTAAAAAAAGAAAAAGAAAATTTTTCTATATACTTTATCTACAGAGCCTGAATGTTTTTCTTTTTTCTTTCATGACTTTCCCTGAAACACCCACACATCTTTCTGTATTGAACTCTGAATCCATTACTGTTTTCCTGTGGGTCCCAAGCTGAAGTATTTTTAATAAATGTGTAATTAACTTACTAAAATTCACTAGATCAGCATTTGCTAGTTTTTAATTTAAAAGATTTAAAAATTCCAACTCATCACAGTTCAACAATTTAAACTATAAATTGAAGTGAATTATGAGAAAAATTAAATGAACAATAAAGATCAATAATATACAATCTCAAGTTTTTTTCATCTCTTAGAGTCAACAGGAATATTAAATTTTAATGTAATCAAAACAAACATAACATGGATAAATAAATATATGTAGCATTAATTGCAACTGTGAGTAATCAACTAATATAGAAAATATTAAATATATTGTTGTCATTCTAAACTCATAACTAAATGGATATTTGGGAAAGATATAACAATTCTCCATATAAAATACCTACAGGCACACTTTAACTATTAATATGTGTTAACGATGAAATAGTAATATGATAAATGAGTTTCCTTCTCACTAACTTATCTAATATAGGTTGGATTGACTATAGTGTTGCTCACAGAAAATGATATATAACTGAACTGCTTTAATGTCTTATGATAATAAAACTCATACTGGAAAACCTGTGTTATATAGTGGTGTGCTAATGGGAATATAAGAATTTTAAGGCAATTTCAGTGAGCTAATATTATTCTTTTAAACTTTTACCCAAAATGTAACAAGTGATGTTTTATTTTAAATCTATTGTCAATCTTTCATCAATGGCTAGTGTGTTTGTTTTATAAAATTAAAGTTAAATTTGTTGTTTTCTTAACTAAAAATAGATTTAATTATAAACATTTTATGCATAAATATTATCTGGAGAAAATAAAATTTAAAATGTTTTATCACATTTTGAAGGCACACAGATTTATAATATCATGATCACCTAATTGACTGATAATTTTTCTTAAGTTGTGGAATATCATAATTTTATACTTCTTTTCTCACAGCTTTCTAAACTTTGTTTTTTGCCCTTTTAAATTACATACCATTGACAAACACCTGTATTTCTTCCTTGCATGGAAATGTTAAAATCATTTAAAAAATTAATGTAAACAAAAAATAAATTATAGCTGTTGAAAGTGTATATGTACATCAAGACAAAACTGATCTCTTACCTTACATAACACTACCTCACAAAAAAACTCTGACCCATAATTTAAACATCATTAGCAGAATTCTTATTAACCTCTGTACCTCCATATTCAATAAGTTTGTTATGTTATTTTGAAATCATCATGTAATAAACAGAATAATCTTAAGTATAACACATTTTCTTTAGGGGACTCAGAGATTTTACTGAACCACAAACACATTTTAGTGTAGCTGAGTTGTTTTTTGTTTTGTTTTGTTTTGTTTTGTTTTGTTTTGTAGTAATAATTCCTTAATGAATAAAACAGTGCATTACTTTATATTTAACATAAACTCCCTAATCTGCATGTGGTGGCCAGCTTCTAAGAAGGCCCCCAATAAACCACACATCCTGATGTTGTCACTCTTGTGTAGTTCCTTCCTCTACTGCACCAGGGTCAATCTGAGTGATCAATGGCATGTGGGTGGTATGATGATATATAATTTTCAAATTAAATGTTAAGACTGGCTTCTTTTTTTAGAAAAAAATATTTACTTTGTTTATTTTTAGAGGGGAAAGGAGGGAGAAAGAGAGGGAGAGAAGCATGATGTGTGACAGAAACATCAATGGGTTACCCCCCCAGCAGGGTACCTGGCCCTCAACCCAAGCATGTGCCCTGATGGGGAGTGGAACGGGCAACTCTTTGGTGCTTAGGCCAGCACTTAATCCACTGAGCCACGCCAGCCAGGGCAAGACTGCAGCTTCTGTATCGAGTGTATTATCTCTCTGTCATTCTCTCTTGAATCACTCACCCTGAGAGAAGCAATTTTATGAGCAGTACTATGAAGAGGCCACCAGGACAGGGAATGACCAATAGCTAGTGAGAATTGAGGTCTATCACAGCCATGTGAGTTGGGAGCTAATCTTTCCACCCCATTAGAGTCTTCAGGTGGTTGCAGCTCCAGCTTAGAGCCACATGAAGTATCCCAAATCAGAACTACCTACTCAAAGGTCCCACATACCTGATTCATGGGAACAGTTAGAAAATAAATGTTTGGTTTTTCTCAGGCTGTTAAGTTTTGTGTGATTTGTTACACAGAAATTGATAACTGATACAGCAGGTAATTAAACCATAATGTTTCCCTGTCTTTATAGCCGAGTCATCAGAACTGAAGTCCAAACAGTGTAATGTTGCAATGTTATGCCCTCGAGAGCTAGTTGTGTTTGTTATAGCAATGAAGCCAAAGAAAGTAATCTTTACCTCTGATCATCATCACACTGAAAGAACCATTGTTTTAATAATGTCTAGGCATTATAAAATGAACTAAAAACTACTTCGATGGCTTTATGTGTTCTAAGAGCTGATATTCAACATCATTAACCATTTCCTAAATATGTCAGACTATGTTATAATAGTTAACTGCTGCTCGACCTACCTTCCTTGCAACATATGTACCTGATTTATGGGCATACATCTGTGATACAGTCTTTAACTCGGCAATTTTTACGGTTTCTTAGTCTTCCACTTGATGTACTACTTTTAAGAAGACCTTGAAAAACCATTGTGTATATTTGAATTATTGAACATTGGCTTCCTTTGAGTTTTTAATTCAATGTTTTTTCTTTCCAAATTTTCAGGTTAATAATTATCAACTGTTGCTTATTTTACTTCTTTCATACAGTGGTTCTGTATTAGGTCCTCTATTATTCCTGCATTATTACTCTTGAAAAAAATAAGAAAATATTATGGTTTTGTTTTGTTTTTTTGCATAACCCACCTGTCTAAAGTTTCCACGACATGATCCAATTTGAAGGTTGCCTGACTTCCTAGTTGATGCCCTTTCCATTTCCATCCTATTAACAGAGAGCAGAAATAGGGAAAATTCAAATAGAGCAGAAATGAGAATGAGGCAAATAGACTTTCAAGTTAAAGTAAACATAGACTTGTAGAATATTTAAACTGTGATCAGTAGACAGGACTTATTTAATTCAAAAATTCTATCCTTGGCATAGTGGGGCATGAAATCAGAGTCAAATATATGCATTGATTTTATTATGTGTTTTAAACATTCAAAAAAGTATGAGGGTGATTATAATTGATATAACAGTATACATACAAGCCACAGTCTTAATAAATAAAATGATACCAACAGAATTTAAAATCTTTATGTACATTTCTAGAATACAAAAATCCTCCATTCCATTTTAAATTGGCAGCTCTACTAAATTGGCATTTGTTTTTATACACTATTAATGTTATTTATATATAAAAATATATGCCTTTGTGCAATATAAAGTATTATGTTGAAAAAGGACTCAACTTTAGTTCTTAGCTAATTATTCAATACCAGATTTTTAATTATTTCTTGTAGTCCTACAAACATAGCCTACCGTATCTGGCTTTCAATATTGTGGTTGAGTATTTATTGTCCTTCGTATATTAGGGCTCCCTAATACACTACACGACCTCCAATAGTGTCGTGTAGTTTCACTCTGATATATATAAATATTTCTTGTTATTTAATTGTCTTGGGATTAATTATAATTGCTGAATATTACTGTGTTTCAACAACTGAAAAATTCTCAGATACCTTTTTGAAATATGTTTTGTCACCCCTTCTCACTATTATATTCTTCTTGGATTCTAATTAGATGTATATTGGACCTTTTTATATCCTCAATGGGTATAAATCTTCTTTAATAGCTTCTTTTTGTGTCTCAGTGTTTCATTCTGGATCATTTATACATATATTTGTCAGTACACTGATTCTTTTAATGTATTCTTAATTTGTTTCATAACATACTAGTTCTTTTTTGCATATACCAATTTATTTCTGAAAGTCATGTTATGTTTTTTATTCAGAATATTACTTTTTTAAGTATATATTCATAACATCTGAAGTCCTAATTCTGCATTCTGTTCCTTTAGTTGTTTGCCCTTTCTGCTGACTATTTCACATGATGTTTGTTTCAATTGATTTGTAATTTCAGTTTGTAAGGTCCTATTCAGCTGATCTTATTTAATGGAAATCCCACCACATCTAGATTGAGCTTGAGTTTCCTTAGGGCATTTTTATATTTTCTTGTTTATGGTTCTCTGAGGCAGTGCTTCTTAGTCTTTAATATGTGTGGTAGAAAGAAGAAAAGCACCCCGCAAAGATGTTTATATCTTAATTTCCAGACTATGTGTATGTGTTATCTTGTATGCCAAAGGTTTTTACATATAGGGTTAGGTTAATGGTAATAGATTATGCAGGTGGTCCCAATGTAATCACAAGGGTTCTTATAAGAGGGATA
Source organism: Mormoops blainvillei (assembly GCA_004026545.1). Lineage (NCBI taxonomy): Eukaryota > Metazoa > Chordata > Mammalia > Chiroptera > Mormoopidae > Mormoops > Mormoops blainvillei. The sequence goes on along the minus strand of PVJD01000127.1, from coordinate 315,553 downwards.
AAGTAGACTCATGGTAAGCAAAGGAGACATGATGATGGAAACAGTGGAAAGAGAGGAAGAGGTTTGAAATTTTAAACTGATGGCTTTAAAGATGGAGAGGCTATAAGCAGCTTCTAGGAACCTGAAAAAGTGACAGATTCTCCCCTCAAGCTTCCAGAAAAAACATAGCCTTCCACCTTGATATGAGGACTTCTGATCTTCAGTAGGATAACAATATTTTGTTGTTTTACGCTGTTTGTGATTACAGCAGTTTGTTCCACTGAATTTATTATAGAAGCAAAACAAGGAACATGCAAATCACCTTGGGATCTTATTTAAAAAGATAATATGAATAGTAGGACTAGGCAGGAGTAAGAGTTTCTGTATTTCTAACAAGTTCCCAGGTGATACAGATGTTGCTGCTATTTGTAGATCAGACACTGAGTATCAGGAATCTAGGGTAATATTAGTCTGAGAACGTATTAAATAAAATTATCAACTTGAGTTTTCCAAGATTATGCAGGTCTTTGAAGTTCAAACCTCAAACATCATGTGATGGCAAATATTTTTTAGCATAAACTTTATTATAGATAAGGTCCCTAACTTTGTTTAAAAAAAGTCTCATTTTACTTCCCTCCTGATGTGAACTCAATGATCTATCTCTAATTCCTTAAGAGGTCTTAAAACCCAAGATATTAAATTTATGGTATAAGTACACAGATGTAAGAAAACCTTTATCTTATTTCTTATTTACTGTGCAGGTTTCAGTTACTCTGTTTGTATATTTTCTTGTTATTTTAAGTATGCATCTATGAGGACATTTGTTGCATTTTTATTCAGGACTTGTAGTTATTTCTGTAGTAAGAGATTTTTCCCCCCAGAATGTTTAATCCGCTATAATTCTAGATTATCGAATCTAGAATTTCTATAATTCTAGAAATAGTATTCTTCATCTATATTTGCAAATTTAAAGATTCTCTACTCATTTCTCAATAAATATCTTCATAATGATTTATGTTTGCTTTTTGGTGATTTGTCCACTAAGACCAATTAATTGCTAATTAAAATCTCTATGTCCTAAATAATAGTTAATAATGATTCTGAGTAAAAGTTAATATCAGAAAGAACAAGTGGTTAAAACAGTTAATGTGCATGTGGATTGCTTTAAATATTTGGACTGAAAAAGAGAAGTCAGTGAGAAATTAAGGAAATCTACACTTTGTTAATTTTCAATCACTAACTTAAAATTCTGTAAATTCAATGAGCCATGGATTTTATATATGGTGATTACTTCAGTTGACCTTCAGAACAACTTTGCAGAGTAAAGATCATTCCGATTTCAGACATGAGAAAACTGAGGCTCAATAAGATTTAAAAAAAAACAACAAACTTTTAAAATGAAGGAGCAGCTTTCATGAATAACACTTGATGTTAACTACAACCTCAACAGGAAGAAACACCAATTACAGACCCCTAGGAAGAGATATACCTTGCATTCATTCCCAGTAAGAAGTGTCTGTACTTCAACATCCCAGATGGATGAGGAGAGATTTCCTCTTTTCCAAGCAGCAAGCCCAGACATTTGCAATCATTGCAATTCAGCCAATGAAAAACCATCGCAATTATGAACCGTTGCTTTCCTCCAATGGACTGTCATTGAAAACAACTCCCTTCCAACTTTCTCTTCTTTTCTGTATGAAGTAACATTCCTCTCCTTTGCTTGCTGTATTTGCCCATAGTTTTCACTATAGCATGCTTGTTCAGAATTGCAGTTCTCTGCTATTCCCAAATAAATCATTTTTACTAGTAAAATAACTGCCTGTTTTCTTTCTGAAAATTGCTGAAGCTATTTGGGGCCTTTTTTGTTTCACATAAATTTTTGGAATATTTGTTCTAAATCTGTGAAATATGTCACTGGTATTTTAATAGGGATTGTGTTGAATCTATAGATTGCTTTAGGTAGTATAGGCATTTTGATTATGTTAATTCTTCCTATCCATGAACACATTATATGCTTCCACTTACTCGTATCTTCTTCAATTGTAAATGAAATTGTTTTCTTAGGTTGCCTTTCTGACAGTGTACTATTGGTTCATAAAAATGCAGCTGATTTCTGATATTTATTTTGTATTCTGCTACTTTACCAAATTCATTTATCAGTTCTAGTAGTTTTTTGGGGGTTTTTTTCTGCTTTTTTTTTGGTTAAAGTTTTAGTCTTCTCTATATACAGTATCATTGCATCTGCAAATTATGACAGTTTTACTTCTTTTCCAGTTTGAATGCCTTTTATTTCTTCTTGTCTGATTGCTGTGGCTAAAACTTCCAGTACTGTGTTAAATAAGAATGACAAAGCAGACATGCCTGTCCTATTCCTGACCTTAAGGGAAATGCTAGTAGTTTTTGCACATTAAGTATGATGTTGGCTGTAAGTTTTATTATATATGGTCTTTATTATGTTGAAATATGATCCCTCTATTCTCACTTTGCTAGAGTTTTTATCATAAATGGATGCTGGATTGTATCAAATACATTTCTGCATCTATTGATATGATCACGTGATTTTTATCTTTCATTTTGTTTATGTGATGTATCACCTTTATTGATTTGCAGATATTGTATCAACTTTGCATCCCTGGAATAACTCCCACGTGGTCATGGTGTGTGACATTTTAAATGCATTGGTGGAGCCAGTTGCTAATATTTTGTTGAAGATTTTTGCATCTATGTTCATCAGGGATACTTGACTATAACATCTTTGAAGTGTCTTTATCTGGTTTTGGAATTAGGATAATGGTGACCTCATAAAGACTGTTTAGAAGTGTTCCCTTTTCTTGATTTTATATACCTGATATAAAGCTATACTACAATTCCATTGTAATCAAAACAGCCTAGTAGTTGCATAAGAACAGGCATATAGATCAATGGAACAGAACAAAGAGCATAGAAATCAGCCCACATTTTTATGGTCAATTAACATTTGACAAAGGAGGCAAGAACATTCAATGCAGTAAAGACAATCTGTACAATAAATGGTGTTGGGAAAATTGGACAGGTACATGCAAAAAAGTGAAACTGGACCACCAATTTACATAATGTACAAGAATAAACTCAAAATGGGTAAAAGACTTAAATGTAAGTCACAAAACCATAAAATAAAACAGTCAGTATAATCTCAAACATCCTTCACAGACCATATATATATATATATATATATATATATATATATATATATACACACACACACACACACACACATAATCTCCATCCTTGGGCAAGGGAAATAAAGAAAAAAAAATAAAAATGGGACTACATCAAACTAAAAGTTTCTGCATAGCAAAGAAAGCATCAATAAAATGAAAGGGAAGCCCTCAGTACAAAGAACATATCTGCCAATGATACATTTGATAAAGTGTTAATTTCCAAAATATCTAAAGGACTTATGCAATGCATCACCAGGAAGACAAGCAATCCAATTACAAAGTGGGAAGCCCTGACTGGTGTGGGTCAGTGGGTCAGATGTTGTCCTGCAAACTGAAAGGTCACTGGTTGATTCCCTGTAAATCTAGCCTGGATATGGATGAGACTGGCTGCAGGAGCAGAACCTCCTGAAGCATGCAAATTTTGGATCAGAAGATTTAAACAGAGGAAAAGGAGAAACGTGCACTTCCTCTTGGACCCATGGCATGGATGTGTGGTCTGGGGCCTGAGGGATCATTTTGGTCCTGGAAGCTGAATGGTGAATAGCAGTTCTGACAATACACACAGACCCCAGAAAGGAGCCTAAAGCCAGACTGCAACTGGGAACAAGGTAGGTCACCTAGATGATCATGCCACAGCCACCTGTGGTTCCTGAAGGAAAGTATTTTTAAATGGGAGAAGGAATTCTGGGCACAGCCTTTGACTAGCCTGGCAGATGGTGCCTAGGTTCTCCTCTGGGTGTTCTGGAGGGAATGGGCTTTGATGCAGGAGCCTGCAATTCTCCCAGATTGTGCAGTTTTTGAATAAAAGATCTCCTTCCTTTTCTCACCTAAACTTTGCCTCTGGAATTTGCCTCTGGGTGATGGCAGGCAGCCAAACCCCACTTCTGTTCAGTAACAGAAATTGTACCAAATGTGGGGCACTACCTATCAGTAGCAGGCTGGCCCCGAGTGGAACTTCCTAGAAAGGATCTATCAACCCTACCGAAAGCACACTGATGCTGACCCACAGACACCAGAAAATGCCTGGATGGTAAACATGACTATTAGGCAAAGCACCCCAGATATTAGAAGGAAACTCTAATGTTTAGGTGGAGCATTGGGAATGAATTCTTCCTAGTTGGTGGACTTAGCCTTTAAAGCTTACAATGCCCAGGAAACAAGGAAATTAAGACAGGTCACCATTTTCTTAGAAACAGTGTGGGGTGACTAGAAGAGATGGAACCCAACAGGAAAAAGGAAAGACCCATTAGGCACCAGTCAATGTGACTATTGTGAGGAGGAGGGCCATTGAAGAAGGGATGTGCAAAATTCAAAAGGAGAAATAAAGAGGATAAAAACCCTCACTGAGAATGTTAGAAAGGGAAGGGGAATCTGACAACAAATGGGTAGGCCCAAGGGCTTTCCTAGATGTCTTCCAACTTATTACTGTTTCCCCACAGTAGCACCAGGTATAACTGATAGTGGGAAACAAGGTAATTGATTTCCTTGTAGATATGGGAGCTACATACTCCTTGTTAAATACAAAATTAACCAAGTAAAATTCAGCTGCAGTTACTGGAGTGAATGGACAATTTCAAAAACAGATGTTCTTTCAACCTCTAGAACTCCAGCTTGGGGCTCAAAAGCTTATGCATAGTCTTCTCTACTTGCCAGAATACCCCATTCCATTGCCAGGCCAAATTTTTCTTTGTAAATTGCGTTCCCAAGTAACTTTCTCCTGAGGAGAAGCAATTATGTATTACGTGTAGAAGTCCTGCTGGAACATGCTCTCCAGCTCCAGGCACTCCTGACTTGTCCAGAAGGACCCATGGGTAAACTCTTCTCACCTAAGATCTATGAGCAGGTTGGTTAAACCACTTGGGCTAAAGGAACCACAGGTAGAGGAGTTAACATCCAACCCATAAAGCCTAACCTAAAAGAAGTGGCACAGGTCCCAGAGGAGGAAAATTACCCCCTTAAAAGGAAAGCTTTAGAGGAGGTTTGACCAGTAGCTATAAATGACAATGTCCAGGACATTCATTCTGTGGTACCCACCCCTTTTATTTTGTTAGACAACCCAAACATTACCTTACAGACTCCCACAACCTTGGACCAGGCCACCCTGCTCCTGGACTCAGAGGGAGACTCAGTCCTCCAGCATAATTGCTTTGACCATCTACTGATGGCATCTGACTATGAACTATATACACATGGGACTAGCTTTATGGAAAATGGCCATTGATGAGCTGGGCTTGGAATTCCTCACAGTATTCAAAGCAACAGCAGACAATCATTCACTTTGGAGATTTCCCAGATGATTGAACAGGCACTCAGGATTCAATGGAAAACACATGCAAATTAGAGACCTAAATCTAAGGGAAAGACTGAGAAAATGAACCATAAAATAAAGAAGACCCTGGTGAAAATATGCCAAGAAATGCATTGGAAATGAGACCAGTCACCCCCGATTTTCTTGCTCTGAATAAGGGTAGCACTCGGAAGTGGAATTAAATTGAGCCCTTGTGAAATAGTTTATGGGAGAACCTTCCAAATCCTTGTTTTAGGGATGCTCTCTTCAGATTTAGACTATGATTCAAAAATTAAACAATATGTACAATATTTAAAGCAAACACCAACAATTTTGCACAAGTTTGCTCATTGCAGGTTTGTCTATCCATTTGACAAGCCCTTGTACCCATTCTGGCCAGGAGACTGTCATATTAAAGACCTGGAAGACTCAAGGACCCTAAACAGCAGTTAGTCAGCAATGCACTAGTCTCTAAGACATCATGCTAACAACATACTCTTCCCTGAAGCTAAGGGAATCAAACCTTGGATCCGCCACACATGGATAAAGCAGGTGCCACCTGAAGAGGACTGCACCCTGTTGCTGTGGTTGATACTGAAAGGAAAAGCCGGACCTGCACTCTTGAAAGGGATGTAAAATTCCTCTTTGAAAAAGGGAGAGCAGCTCCCAAAGTCCTTTCTTTCCTTTGTGGATTTCCCAGGCAGTGGCTTCTTCAGCAAATATATTCTGCTTGGGTGAAGGGGAGGTGCCACCCAAAGCCATATTACACAATAAGGATTTAGCAAGGAATAGGAACAAAAAGCCTGTGTTTCAAGAAGTTATTGAAGGTGTTTACAAACCTAAGGACTTTTAGCTGTATGATACAGAGTTAGAGTATGGGTCTTTCGTCCTGGAAGCTTTCAAGGCCAGACAAGTTCACATGGGATTTGGGCAGATGGAAGAATATACGCAGGGCCACTGAAATGTCTTACATGCCTTTATTTCAGGGTGCGGTGATACACACGTGCCATGAGTCACACAGAGGGAAGTCCCTACTCCCTTATATACTAAGTACACACAAATCTGGCAAGGTGTCAATACTGATCTAATTATATAACAGAGCTTCATTCTATGCATGTGGTCCTTTACTCAAGGTGATATGGACACTACTAAGTTATGTTTTCCTGGACATCGAGGTGAGGGAGTCTGACTGAGTTCATTGTCCCTATACCTTTCCACTATTAGAATGACAGGGATTGAAAGCGAATTAGGCTAAAATGGTTATTTCTGAACGGGTAAGAAGTTTCGTGAAAGTTGTAGAAAGATGTATAGAAACTTGTGATAGTTGTAGGAGTATAAAATTTTTTAATTTGAAAAGAAAGAAACCTCAGCATTTGGTTACAGGTATTCTTTGCTTGCTTTATCTTTTGGGGACTTGGTTTGATTTTTGCTCTTTTGTATAGGAATCTTGCGTCTCTTCCATTTGGGCTTCATGACATTTGGACCTCATCAGCATCATTTGTGGTACTGGTTGGTGTGAGATAAAATTCTAATGCCAGTCCCAGTCCTTCCTTTTAGCTATTTTGAAAGTAAATTGAGGTTTCTAAGAGTTTAAAGTTCACATTAAATTGGAAAGAATTTGTATGGTTTTAGTAATAGAATACATAAGGCATGAAGAAGATTCAATTTTGAAGAACAAAGATTTTTACTTATTGCATTATATTTTTATCCCTACCTGATCCTCCCAGAATTTGGTATTCTTAATGAATGAGTGATGGCATCAAATTTCTTTGCATAAATGCCCATCATTAGATGAGTGGATAAAAAAAACTATGGTACATTTACAGAATGGAATAATACATGACTGTAAAGAAAAGGAACTTTTACCTTTTGGGACAGCATGAATGGACCTGGAGATTACTATGCTAAGTGAAACAAGCCAGTCAGAAAAAGACAAATATTGTATGATCTCATTTATATGTGGAAACTAATTAACAAAATAAACTGACAAACAAAACAGAAACGGAGGCATGGATACATGGACAGACTGACAGCTCTCAGAGGGGAGGGGAGAGGGGAGACTGAATGAAAAAAGGAAATGATTAGCCAAAAATATATATATATATAAATAAATATAAATAAATATAAATAAATATAAATATATATAAATATAAATAAATAAATAAATAAATAAATAAATAAATAAATATATATATATATATATAAACGAATGACCCAGACGACAGTGTGGTGATGACCAGAGGGAAGTGGGGCAGGGGCTTGGTGGAAGTGGGCAAAGGGGGAGAATTTGGGGACACCTATAATAGTGTCAATAATAAAAATAAGGGAAAAAGGGAAAAATAACTGTCTTTTATTTTTAAGGTCAAACAAGGTCTTTCTCATACCAAAATTATGCTCTTTCCACTATTCCATGTTTGGTCTAAAGCCATCCAAAATAGGGATTTGAAATTGACTTTGGGTGCTGTGTGGAATTCTACTTAAATATTACTTGGCCAATGTGATAGTCTCTTTCATACACTGCCAGTTAAAAACCAATTAGGGGAAATATTTTTCAAAAATAATCTTGGAAAAGTAAATATATATAAGAATTTTTTGAATATTTACACACACATAGAAACTCAAACACATACCTACATATTCTGCTGCTGATTGTTGCTATTAAATATATATGGGTCACAAATTCCTAGCCCAAGCTTCCCAACATATTCTACACCTAATTCCTTTGAAGAGCATTACATTTGCCACGTCACCCCCATTTCATCAATCTCAGTAGATCACTTCACTGAGATTTGCCATTAAGCAAAAAATTATTTGATTTCTCTTGCCTATCTTGCATAACTCTCTCAATCCAAAAATATCCTCCGGTTACAAAGGGTCAAGTACCAACTTGATTTCAGAGCCATTTCTCCACATGTGTTTTTAATCTTAATACATTTGATCTCCCAGAGATTGAGTTCTATTGATTATTTCTGCATCCTTTTACTTTTAATTTCTCTCTCTGCTGACATGCTTTTGTTAATCATGCATAAAGCCCTCTCACTCTAAAAACTAAATCATCCTTTGCTTCATGTACCATGTGTCCTGCACAATACTGTTTTATCTTCTCGTTTTACTTAAACTTCACACACACACACACAAACTGCTGTCATCTCACCTGACATTTACTTTTCAACATAATCAGTTCCTATTTAAAAAAAAAAAAGTCTATTTTTTCTTAGTAGAACTGAATTGTCAAATTTAATGATATTTTCTGACCTTATGTTATACAATTTTCTGTTATATTTAGCATCACTAGTCACTCCATACTTAAGAAAATATCTCCTTTCATAATTATTTCTCAGTTTTTCTTTGGAATTATTACATATTTGTCTTCCATGGATTTCTGTCCTTGAGTCTGCTCTTACCATTCATCGTATGTTAGAAGTTTAGGTGATCATCTCCACTCTCATAGTTTCAACTTGCTCTTGAATGTTGATTACTCATTAATTTATAATTCTTATCTGCTCTCTTTCTACCAAGCTTCAGTTATGTTATCTCACTACCTGATGGCCAATTTCCTCTGAATGCCCTACAAGTACTTCACATTGTCCAGATTCAAATTAAATTGATTTTCTTCCCCTACTTGTTCCTACTTCACATATCAGTCAAGAGTGCCACTATTAATCAGCCTACATCTTAGAAACACCCTTGACTACTCTTTTCTTCACTTTCACAATTAATTCAACATCATTCTTTAGCAGTTTAAATCCAATCAGGAGACAGAAACCACATAGAAATTTGACACAGAGAAACAAGGTAAAGAATTATCTATATTGTGGAATAAAAGGAAGGATAACACTAAAAAATACCATAGGGATGAAGTGGAGTATCAAAGGGAAAACAAACTTGGAAGCAGTTTCTCTTCCAAGATTAGGTTTGAGAACTTGTTGGAAAAGTATGGTGGCTGCTCACCAGTTGGTAGAGAAATTCTCTGGTTTCAGCTAGATGAAAGCTGTTTTATACTTTCCAAGCAAACGGAGAACACCTGTCCACGGCAGGTAAGTAAAAATTGTTTCTGAGACTTTTAAGCAAGAAACAATCACTGAGGTATTGGTGACCAACTCTGGTCAGGAGGTCACAAATGAGGTCAGGGCTTTAGGAACTGCTAAATGGCTAGGTAATGTGAGGCCTGATATATATGGTGTCTGTGTTAGGTGGTACTTGGCATGCCTCTGGTTCATGAAGGCTCACAGATGGGTGCATGAAGTTTGATTCAGGAGCCTTCTCACTGAAAGGCTAGCATAAGTGTCCTCTTTGGAAAGACTGTAGTGAGGCAGCAACCAGGTCAGAACTGAGGCTGCAAACTTATCTATGGACTACACGCTCTGAGTGTGCCCCTGTATGGCAGAAGGGAGGAAAAGCCAAGAGAAGCACACGCAAGCCAGGGAAAGAAATACCTTCTTTTTTCAATTACCTTCCTATGCCCTCTACTGCTAATGTTTAACATCATACCTGCTGTAAGGTGAATTATTTACAGGGTCCAAATTTATTATCACTCAGCAACATTCATAATACAAGTAACTGTCAAATGCATAATGTGTATTTTGAATTTGTATATTAACACCCTGCCCTCTATCATTGTCATCTTTTATGACCATCCAAATTTAAAATTTTCTCTACTGATCTAACTAAATGACCTGCCTAAACAGGAATTCCAAGTCGCTCTTTTTAAACACCTTCAAAAAATACTCATTACTCATAAATAAACTCTATATTTACTTATCGAGAAAAATAAACCTCTTTCTCTATTTTCTAGTCAGATCTCTTAGTATTTATCAGTTGTATTTGTAATTTTGTACATACAACAATAAGGATTGTTTTTTCTTCGAGTGTTTGTGAGTTAACAGGTATTTCTTGATCCATGGTGGGTGTAGTTAGGTGGTTTTCAGCAGATGTTTAGGGCCAGTTCTACTTCAACAGTTTCTTTTTGTATCAGCAGATGACTGAGGTCACATTATTCTCAAGATAAGAGCAGAGATGCAAGAGAGGATATCAAATTGTGCAAACCCATCTTCTGACATCCTTGTCCTAAGCAGGTCATACAATAAACCTAAAATCAAATGTACGGGAAGTGTACATCTCCTATGAAAGTGATGTGGGAAAGAGGAAATATTTTTGAAAACCTTAATCTATGTTATCTCTTGTATGATTACCACCATCACCAAACAGCTAAACTAATATTCTGACAAGTAACATGTAATACGCATTGCCATACCATACCATACTAATGTAAATCCAAAGAAAGCAAAAAGAGTTAAGGTTTTAGTTAATGTGTACAAACTTGTCCTAGCTAAGTATATGATTTGTTAGGTTTTTTGAAGTGGTGGAAATAATTTACAGAGCTTTCAATGATTTCCTGTTATCTATTGATCTTAATTCATGAACCTATGTTATAGAAAGTATTAATCAAATTTATTCTTTTGTGGTATCTTGCTGTTCCTTGGAAAATAAATTATTTTTTTAAACTCCAATTTTATTTTGCATACTTGCCACAGTCATCACTCCACCGCTGCTGCCCTTTCCCTTCTCACTCCATGTATCTCTGTCCGAAGTTTGTGTGTAAGGCTCAGAATCAGGTGTTGGCTTTGCAGTCCTTCATCGTTCTCCCCTCTCCATTTATTCTCTGTCAGTAGTGGGTCCATGTGCCTTGCATTCCCATTCATACATTATAGAATGCTTACACATTAATGTTTTAAGAGAATCAGGGACTTACCACAAAATATTCATACTGAGTATGTTACTTTTTGGCTAATTCCTGCTTGCTAATAGGTACAGAAAAAAATTGTCCTTGCATAAGAAACCTAAAAAAACATATTCTTAAAAAATTAAACAGAACTTGAAAGGTTGGATTAAATATTAATTGGCTATTTTGCACAAAATATAATTTAACCAGAATAAATAAAGAAGAGCAAATGAAAAATTTCTTGAAAGCTTGAAGGAAACAAAATAAAAAGCACAGTATCTTTATATTAAGCATAGAATCCTGACAAAAGGATCTAGAAAGATGCTTTCTGAACTAAGAGTAGAAAAATAAAAGATGAGCCCCTTTTACTAGACAAGCATATACCTGCCAAGAATCCTCTTTAGTGACTGAAATCTATATCATGTTGTCTTTTAGCTAGCTACAATCTCTCCTAAGGAGCTCTCACTCCATGTTCTCATTCATCTGTTCTCTGAAAGAAGAATTATCAATTCTATTTTGGTCTTACTCCAAGAAAACTGAATAGTGTTAAATGCAGGCTCCTGAAGAGTGGTAGGGAGCCTAATTCAAGCTGCAGTTCCTAGGATCAGAACAGACATTAGATAAATAGGAACAATGAGGAAGATATAAAATCATTGTCAGACAATTGTATTTCTCGGTACCTACTGTGCAAAGATCAATGATAAATGATGTAAGGCTATCCTTAAACTTAATATGTTATCCTTCTTTAATAGGTTTAGATTATTTTAAAATATATCACAGAGGAGTTTCAGTGGGTCTTAATAATTTCATAAAACTGGCCCTTTTATACACACACACACACACACACACACACACACACACACACACACTCAGGAACAGAATTGCTAGGAAGATCTCAGAACTAATGTGCATCTGCCACTCTCCCTTTCAGTTGACACTCTGAGGTTGCTCATTTACTTGCCTAGGTTTTGGACACAAAGCCCCTGATACAGTCATTACAATTTACAGCATTTTCAGGTAGATCATGCTTAAAATAATGTTTGCCTGAGTCTGCTACAACCACAATTATAAATGAATAGAATAGTTTATCAAAATACATAAAGTTACTTCATATAACTACCAACCTGTTTCCATCATTCATCATCAAATTATGAATCACATGGGAATTAGAAATATAAATCTCATTTTCATTTAATCTATGAGGCAATTACAGGAGATACATACTTCTGTTTAGATGAATATGTTACATAATTTTTTTAGTCATCATTTAATTATAAAAGGTTTCTTTGTGGTAGTTATTTTTATTTACTAAATGCATATTACATTAAAAGGTATTGAACAGTTTTGTGTATGTTGAAATAATGTTTCATTTACCCAAAATTATAACCTTTGAAACCATCTGAATTTTATAATAAAATGTTGTTATGATGAGTGCTGAGTACCATCAAGATTTTTAAGAAGATAAAATTAGTAAAATATTTAGTTCATTCAAAAAAGGCAATTCATCCTTTCTGGGACAGTGGGTATATACTATAAGTCAAAGGATGCTGCTAAACTCTAATATTTGCTCTAGGCAAATGGGATATTATATCTTTCAATAAAAAATCATTATTAATCTATATTATAGACCTTTATTAAATATTTATTAAGAAAGTTTATAAAATATATAGAATAGTGTATAATATCAATCTAAGACCCATTTAGACAAGACAGCAATTTAGTTTTATTTGAAATTTTTGTCTCTAAGTTTTATCAATTTTTCTATTTGATATAAATCCTCCTTAAACTGTGTGTTCTAGGTATGAAAACCATGATCTGGGATAGGAAAGGCTCTAGGAATATTCCTTAGGATTCATTAATACCCTTAAGAAATTAAGTGAGAGTATTTGCTTTTCCTATAATAAGTACACATTGCTACTAATTATCTCAAATGAAACAAAGAATATTCCTAACAAGCATTTGCTCTAATTTCATATGCTTGTTAGGAATATTCTTTGAGATCATGATTCTCTTGATTTCTATCTTCTTATATAAGACATTCGAAATTGCTAAGTTTTTTTTACTGAAAGTATAGATGTCATTGGAATTGAAACTCAGTTGTTTGCTCAAGAAACCATCTGTTTCCAAGACCAGGAGGATTTGGTACCTCATGTTTGTGTATCTGAGTCAGAAAGGATCTGAAGAGGTTTTTTTTGTTTTGTTTTCCCAAAGAGTACCTGTAAATAAGAAAAAAATTATTTGCTATATACTTGTGATTAATAAAGTGAAGATTGTTTTAAATTGCTAAATTAACTTTATTGTTATGTCATTTCTTAATTAATAGAATCTACTTTCTGTCATGAGAGATTCCATGAACCTCACATTGAAAACTGATTTCTTAATTCAGACATTTGGGGACTTCCCCTCTTTACCTTGTTGCTCTTTATTCCTGACAGAAAAAATGATTGGCTCAAATCTATGTAGGGAACAGCCTAGACATGTTCATTTGTAAAACAACAATTTATTGAGAGTATTATGTGCCAGGCACTTGATCCAGATGCTGGGAACTCAACAGTAAATAAAAACAAACACAGCAGTAAAACTTCAACCATATTCAAATGAGAGGAGACAGAAAGAAAAAACAAACAAACATGAATTAAATGGAACATCAAAAGTATATTAGATAAAGGGTAAAGGAATGTAAGGTTTCTATGTGTGTGTTGCAGTTTACATAGGGTTATTACACAATTCCTTATAGTGCAAATGTCATGTAAACAAACACTTAAAGGATGGGAAGAAATCGGTCCCTGTTAATATACAGGGACATAGAGAAGAACAAGTGCAAAGACCCTCAAATGGCCTTTGAGGATCAGTAAGAGGGATGTGTGGCTGAAAGCAAAGTCAGCAATGCAGAGAGTAGAAGGTATAAAGCTCACAAAATTCATTTAGGGCTTATGGGCTAATGATAGGATGATGGTGGCTTTTACCTGGATATGGGGATCCACTGGAGGCTTTGAAGGGATGGTTGGGATACATGACCTATATTATCACTTAAATACTTCTGAAAGGCAAACAGGTACTTTACAAATACAACAACTATGTACATGTTATAGTGCTGTGTTAATGCATCTTTTTAGGCTCATTGGGAAACCCACCAGAATATAATGGAGAATCATGTGACTAGAAGAGTAAGGGAGATGAATTTATCTGACTAAACTCACAATGGAGCCCAACAGTGAGCAAACAAGGAGGGCATATAAACAACATGATGGAAGTAGAAAAGAATTTTATATTAGCCTGGCACAAAAGTAGAACTGGAGTGTCAACTGGGGATGTGTTGCTTTAAATATATACGCTCATAAAAATCAGGAAGCTCCCACACACATTAACATAGCGCAGAAGTGGTGGCTTAGCTTAGAGGGCATGGATGGAGAAATGAAGCAAGATGGAAGAGAAAGGACTACCAGTATGCCAAGGAAGCTCAGCCCCAGTGTGCAAGAGAGCATCAGAAAAATCAACAGGACCTTTCTGAGTTGTTCCCAGCCTTAATAATCTTCCTGTTTGTAGGTGATGACAGATGATACTTATTAAGAGAAAACCCACATCTGAAAACATTTCATTAGTAAGATAATATTCAATATTGACAACATATTTGAATACATTCAACATTTAGAACTTTAGACAATTTACCTTTATAGGGTTTGGGTGTATCTTGTTCTTCATATAACTCTCAACCTACTAGACTTTCACAGTGGCCCAGAAAAGCCACCAGCAAAATTTTTCTGCTTCTTAACAGTGCTCTGGCTAGTGTGCCTACTAACGGCAGATGTTTCTCATAGTTGTGATGAACACTGGCTTCTGTATGAACAGAAGCACTCATGCTTTTATTTGCAACTAATAATTGTAAGCTTCAGTTTACCCTCCAGCACCATAAGAGGCATCTGTGGTCTACGCGCATTAAATTTTGCTGCTAGGTTGGGGACTTTCCAGGAAATGAACAGAGAAGAATATAGACTGAAGAGTTTGCATGGGAGAATTAAATTTGAATTCTACTTACAACTTTCATAACCTGAATAAAGAATTTAAATTATCTGAACTTCATTCTTCTCATCTTTAAAATAAGTGCAATAATTTTCTATTTCCCTTGGTGGTTAAGATGGTTAACTTAAATAACATAAACAGATTATAGCAGTCTGTAAAGTAATATGTACTTGTATGGCATTATTTGAAATGATGATGATATTAATAATCTTAAATATTATTTTTAATGATACATAGTTCACTCATGTCCCTCTTGATATATCAAATAAAATTCCATTGAAAATTCCAACCTATAGTAAATCATGCTTCCTTTCCTCCTTTTTCTATTTTTCTTAACCAGTGCCAGCCTCCATCACATTTAAGACCACTGTCTTCATGTTTCTTACAAGCTGGATATATGGGCCTGTTTTGTGATGACAAAGGTAAAATTAAAATCTATCACTTTGCTTTAAAACTTGCAAAGGCTTACTTAACAGGATGGCACAACATTCAGTTCTTTTTTATAAGAGAAAAATCATGCTAAACAGAATTGCATTACTCTCATTGCATATTGCCCACTGAATGGTCTGTCAGACCCATTAATCACTCTGAGAAATGCATATTTCAAAGAGCTCTGTTAGAGTAGACTAAATTTCATTTTTTTAGAGTAAATGAGGGAGCAATTTTTTGCCTACTTAAGCTGAAGCATTTGCATTTCAATTGATATTATCCTTTTGAGTTTTAGTTTTCTCCCAAGAAAGTGGGTCTTTAAGTGGATTCTCTTGTTTTTAAATTTACTTATCAGTCAAGAGGATACTCTGGAATCATAGCAGTGAACATGATTACTTGATTATTTAGACTGCTATAAAGAAAAGTCTACATCCTGAAAGTACACAATATTTATTGAACCACACAGAGGACACAATCATCTCCAATAACAAAAGCAATGATGTATGGATTCTAAGGAAACAGAATATTAAACCACTGGGTTGTCTCCCCTCTCCTTCCTCTAAACCCACTTACAGGAGACATGAGAAAATTGTTGGAAACAAGACCATTTCAAAAACTTGTCTCAAAAGCTAACCTTTATGAACTCTCTGGCATGTCTATATGCCCAATCTTATCTCCTAAAATTCCAGTCTGTGTATTAGAAGATAGGGCTGAGTGTATGGCCATGTAAGGTATCTCAGAGAACAATCCAAAAAGCCCTCATTTCACTGGTGAAGGAATTGAACCTCAAGAGGTACAACAATTTGTCCAAGATCTAGGGAGAATAATGGCAGAGTAGTGGCCCCAAACCAGGTCCTTGATTTTTAGCTTACACTGCTGTCATTTTGTTTCCTATGGTCACTAGTATCTGACTGATAACAAATTTCTTCAAGACCTGTTAAGAAGGAAGGAAGGAAGGAAGGAAGGAAGGAAGGAAGGAAGGAAGGAAGGAAGGAAGGAAGGAAAGAAAGAAGGAAGGAAGGAAAGAAGAAAAAAAGAGAAGGAAAGCAAATAAAAGTTGTTTCACTTCACTTCCTTACCTAATATACTACATCGTGATCATGCTTTTTCTGTACCTTTCTTCTCCACTAAACCATGTATTCATAATACTGGATGCTTAGCGTTATCATTTGTGAGAATAAATAAAATTACAGATTCCAGGGCTCTACCAACACCTAATGAGATGAATTTCCCAAGGAAAGACCTAGTTGTCTTTAATTCTAACAAAGAGATTCTGATATATATATTACAGTAGGAAGTCTATAACAGACAGTTTCTAGAAATAAGGGATAATTTCTTCGTCTTATAACCTAATGCCCAGCATGAAGTAGGTAGAATTCAATAAGTACTTTTTAAACTAATGAGTAAATGAATTGTTCTCAGACAAGTCAATAACAAAGAACCATAGGAAAGATTTAGACTCAGGAAATAAAATTTTTTAAAAAGTTATTTAAAATATTAAAAATAAAATAAAATTAAAAATGTATTAAAATATATATGATGAAAAAATCAACTATACACACTGAGAGAATGTTAATATTAACTTAGATCATACCCACATTTTAGATGTGAAGATTAAGCAACTCTCCCATGGCCTCTAACATGTAGGGAACTGGGACTTGAAATTAGGTGTCTTATTTCCTAGCTCTTGAGTGAAGATTGAAATTGAAATTGAAATGATCTAAGGCAGCAGACCAGTGACTGTCAAGGTTTTTCTCAGGGTCAGGGACATCAGCATCATCTGGAAGCTTTTTAGAAATGCACTTTTTTAGGCCTCGTAGCAGAACTGCTGAATGGGGCCCAAAGATCTGTGTCAACAAACCTCCAGGTGATTCTGAAGTACTTAAAAGTGGGGACCACTGATCCAGGCAAACAAACGTATCCTTACCCATTTTTTTACAAAGTCATTCTTTATGTAGTCATGTAAATTTGGTATAACATAAGGCCATTTCCCAATTTTATTTTAGGAACAATCAAAATTATTATATGA
The DNA here is from genome assembly GCA_004026545.1 of Mormoops blainvillei. Lineage (NCBI taxonomy): Eukaryota > Metazoa > Chordata > Mammalia > Chiroptera > Mormoopidae > Mormoops > Mormoops blainvillei. The sequence goes on along the minus strand of PVJD01000127.1, from coordinate 297,887 downwards.
TATCTTTAAGAGGTAAGTAGAAATTAACTTGAGACCAAATAGTGTAATGTATTGCCTAATTTGAAACTTATTTATTCCTTTTGGAATTTTTTGGAACCTCTGTTTATAACATTCCCATAAACTCCTTTATTTTGCTCTCATTGTTTTATACATATGTCTTCAAGCTCAAACTTCTATAAACAGTTAGTTATTGCTTAAGTTAAATGAGTTTTCCATTGTAATCTCAACCAAAATCCCCCAGGTTATTTCTCAGTATACAGTTCTAGCATAGTGATTAGTATCATGAGTAGAAAATATTGAGTCTGAATTCTACCAGTAACACTTATTAACTCTGTAACTGAGAAAATTATTTAACCTTCAAATTTCTTAAGTTCAACAGATGTTAAAAAAATAATGTAAATGCTAATTCCCTTATTTGACATATAGTAAAATTTAATATATTTTACATGGCTCTACTTTTGGAAATCTAAAATTTTCACTGTTCAAACAGAGACATCTTATGATTATTATACTTCCCCTTTTCAAAGAAAGCCTACTCTAATCCTCCACTATATAAATATACTTTCCTTTGGGCTCCCTCAGTCATGTAACCCTCAGTCATCAATTATATCCATCAAGCCTCCAATTCTAATACAGATGGGTAGCTACCATTGCACTTAATCCTTAATTCCACCTTTTTGAATATTTAATAATCACTATTATTTTAATTTTTCAGTGATGCCTGGAATAAAAGCTTTCTTAAGTCTGTTTTGAAAATTAAATATGTATCATGCTTCTCAACTGGTTAATGAATTTAACACCAGTTAAATGAACAGCTGAATTTTTTTTTCCTTTTTTAAAATTGTTGCTCAAAAATGGTTATCCCCATTTTCCAACCAACACTTTCTCCTGCCCCACCCACCACAACCTCCAGTCCTCAATCCTTCCCCTCTTTGGCTTTGTTCATGGGTCCTTTATATGTGTTCCTTGATGACCCTTCCCTTTCTTTCCCCCATTGCCAGCCCCCTGCTCTGGTTACTGTCAGTTTGTTCTTTATTTCAATATCTCTGGTTATATTTTCCATTCTTGTTTATTTTGTTGATTAGGTTCCACTTATAGGTGAGATCATGTGGTATCTGTCTTTCACCATCTGGCTTATTTCACTTAGCATATGCTCTCCAGTTCCACCCATGCAGTCACAAATAATAGTAGCGCTTTCTCTCTTTCTGCTGCATAGTATTACATTATGTATAGGTACTATAGTTTTTTGATGCACTCATTTACTGCTGGACACTTAGGTTGCCTCCAACACTTGACTATTGTAAATTGTGCTGCTATGAACATTGAGTCCCATAGGTTCTTTTGAATAGATGTTTCAGGGTTCTGAGGGTATAATTCCAGCAGTGGAATTTCAGAGTCAAAAGGCAGTTCAATTTTTGGTTTTTTGAGCAAATTCCAAACTGTTTTCCACAGTGGCTGCACCAGTCTGCATTCCCACCAACAGTGCACAGGGTTCCCTTTTCTCCACATCCTCACTGGCAGTTGTATTTTGTTGATTTGTTTATGATGTCCATTCTGACTGGTGTGAAATGACATCTCATTATGTTTTTAATTTGCATCTCTCTGATGGCTAGTGATGCTGAGCATCCTGTCATATGTCTCTGGGCCCTGTGTATGTCCTCCTTGGAGAACTGTCTGTTCAGGTCCTTTGCCCATTTTTTAATTGGATTGTTTTTCTTCCTGGAATGGAGCCATGTGAGTTTTTTATATATTTTGGAGCTCGAACCATTTTTCGAGTTATTATTGGCAAATATATTTTCCCATATGGATAGTTCCCTTCTTATTTTACTGATGTTTTCTTTAGCCATGCAGAAGCTTCTTATTTTGATGTAGTCCCATTTCTTTATTCTTTCCTTTATGTCCCTTGCTCTAGGGAACATATCAATGAAAATATTGCTGTGTGGAATGTCAGATTTTCCTGCTTATGTTCTCCTCTAGGACTTTTATGGTGTCACAACTTATATTAAAGTATTTTATCCATCTTGAGTTTGTTTTTGAGTGTGGTGAAAGTTGGTGGTCATGTTTCTTTTTTTGTTTTTCTTTTCTTTTTTTCTGCTTCTTCCTCCTTGGTCAAATATTAATTTAATCATTGGGTGATGGGTTTATTTCTGGGCTCTCTATTCTGTTTCATTGATCTATGTGTCTGTCCTTATGGCAGCACCAGACTTTTGTGATTACAGTGGCCTTGTGATACAGTTTGATGTCAGGTATTATGATCCCTCCTACTTTGTTCTTTCTCAAAATTGCCGTGGCTATTCAGGGTCATTTATGGTTCCATATGAATTTTTGAAATTTTTGTTCTATATCTGTGAAATATGTCTTTGGTATTTTATTTCTGTGGTATCAGGTTTAATCTCTTCTATTTCATTTCTGATTTTATTTATTTAGGTCCTTTCTCTTTTTTTCTTGATGAGTCTGCTTGAAGGCTTGTCAATTTTGTTTATCTCTTCAAAGAACCAGCTCCTGGATATATCAATCTTTTGAATTGTTCTTTTAGTTTCTATATCATTTAATTCTGTTCTGATCTTGATCATTCCCTTCCTTCTCATTGCTCTGGGCTTTGTTTGTTGTTGTTTTTCTAGTTCTTGTAGATGTAGGATTAGGTTGTTTATTTGAAATGTTTCTATCTTTTTTTAGGTAGGCCTATATTATTTTAAACTTCCCTCTTAGGACTACCTTTACTGTGTCCCATAGGTTTTGGACTGTTGTGTGTTCATTTTCATTTGTTTCCAAAAACTTTTTGATCTCTTCCTTGATCACATTACTGACCCATTCATTGCTTAATAGCATGCTATTCAGTCTCCATGAATTTGAGTGTTTTTGAGTTTTTTCCCTGAGGTTCATTTCTAGTTTCAGGCTCTTGTGGTCTGAGAAAATGCTTGTTATGATTTCAATTTTCTTGAATTTGATAAGGCTTGTTTTGTGCCCTATTATGTCTATCTTCAAAAATGTTCCATGTGCATTTGAAAAGAACATGTACTTTGATTTTGGGATGAAAAGTTCTACATATATATATCAGTTAAGTCCATTTGATCTAATGCATTGTTCAGCTTGGCAATAACCTTGTTGAGATTTTGTTTGGAAATTCTATCCATTGTTGACAGTGGGATGTTAAAATCATCTAGTATAAGTGTGTTGCTTTCTATATCTTTCTTGAAATTCTCCAGGATTTTCCATATATATTTGGGTGTTCCTTTGTTGAGTGCATATATGTTTACAATGTTTATGTCTTCTTGATGGTTTCTTCCTTTGAGTGTTTTGAAGTGTCCTGTGTCTCTTTCTATGGCCTTTGTTTTGAAGTCTCTTTTGTCTGATATAAGTATTGCTGCTCTGTTTTTTATTTTCTTGTCCATTTGCTTGGAATATTTTTTTCCAACACTTCACTCACGGTCTGTGTAGGTCTTTTTTCCTGAGGTGGGTCTTCTGTAGGCAGTATATGTGCAGGTTATGTTTTCTTATCCTTTCAGTTACCCTATGTCTTTTGATAGAGATTTTAATCCATTTACATTCAAGGTTATTATTAATAGGTATTTATTCCCTTTGTATTCATGTTCCTCTCTTTCTTACTCTTTTTCTTCACCTTCTTAAAACAGTCCCTTTAGCATATCTTGCAAGGCTGGTTTGGTTTAGGTGTATTCTTTTAGGAGCTCCCTCCTAAGGAAACTAAGAAGGGAAATAAGGAGTTTCCTTTCTTTTGTCTGGAAAACTCCTTATTTCATCTCCCATTTTAATTGAGAGCCTTGCTGGGTAGAGTAGTCTTGGTTGCAGGCCTTTGCTTTTCAGTGCTGGGACTATTTCTTGCCATTCCCTTCTGGCTTTAACGTATCTGTGGAGAAGTCAGCTGCTAGCCTTACCAGGGTCCCTTATATGTTACTTCCTGTTTCTCCCTGCTGCCTTTAAGATTCTCTCTTTATCTTTGATATCTGCCATTTTAATTATGATTTGTCTTGGAGTGGGCTTCTTTGGGTTCCTCTTGATTGGGGCCCCCCTTCTGTGCTTCCTGGACTTGTGTGACTTTTTCTCTCTTCAAATTAGAGAAGTTTTCCGTCATTACTTTTTCAATCAGTTTTCTATCTTTTGCCCCTGTTCTTCTCGTTCTGGTATCCCTATCATACAGATATTATTATGTTTCATGTTGTCCTGCATTTCCCTTAACCCATCTTCATTCTTCTTGAGTCTTTTTTCATTTTCTTGCTCTTTCTTGGAGCTTTTTTCTACCTTGTCCTCCAGTTCGCTAATTCAATCCTCTGCTTCATCTAGCCTGCTTTTGATTCCTTCTACTGTGTTCTTCAATTCAGATATTGTTTTCTTCATTTCCTCATGGCTCTTGTTGGTAGTTTCTGTGTCCTTTTTAATGCTGATATAGTTTTCAGTAAGTTCCTTGTAGTTTCCCTGTAGGTTTTGGTAATTCTCACTGAGCTCATTGACCTTTCTTATAACCATTGTTTTCAACTCAATACCTGATAGTTGACTTGCATCTCTTTCATTTAGTAGTCTTTCTGGGGATTTCTCCTTTCCTTTCGGTTAGGGGTTGTTTCTTTGTCTTTCCATTATTTGTGAGACTCTTCTTTTTTGCTTCTGCTTCTTAAATTGATCTATTTTGACTCCCTGATTTTGGGGTGTGAAGTTCTATGGTAGGAGATCTATGAGATTCAGTGGTACAATGTCCTCGATCTTGTGAACTTGATGCTCTTGGTATGCCTTTTATGCTGTTTGTGTTGGCTCTCTGGTAGTAATTGGGATTTGATTTTTGTTTGGTCATCCTTTGATGGGTCCTTCCCTCTAGCTGGTTGACTGAGGATCACTCTGCCCACCACATCTTGTGTATTGTCATGCAGGTGCTACCAGAACAAAGCTACAAAACCCTGGAAACAAAGCCACAAAACCCAGGAAACAAAGCCATATGTGCAAAGATAACTACCCCCACCCCCAATCCCATTATCAACAGCAAATGAACCAGTATTAATAAGGTATAAAGAGATGAAGACTATTAGAAGAAAGGAGAGAAATAAACTATAGTATAAAATCTAGTGACTTAATAGGTATAAACTTGATGGATAAGAAATGAATGTTAAAAAACTATGTAGTAAAGAAAATATCTCAAATCTGAGAAGACCACAGTGGATTTCATCTTGGTAGACTTTAGTACTTATGACTGTTTTATCTTTCTGGATCCACCTCTGGTGATGTCAGATGTTGACCCCATCTAACCCTAGGCAGCCTGTTCAAGACTTCCTGGGATCTACTGTCTGTGGCTGTCTCCTTCTGTTGTTAATCTAGTCACTCTGCACTCAGCAGTCAGGTATAAGCACCATAGGATGAGGCAGAGTCCCCCATCCTATTGTTTCCTCTCAGGCTGCTGTGGCTAAGTGGAGTGGTCTGCCTGAGCAAGCTAGCTGCTGCCGTATGAGGGATGACTCAGCACCAGGACCCTGGTGGCTACTCTCAGTTCTCTCCCCAAAGCTTCTGTCTGCAGTCTCTCCTCAGGTATCTCTAGCCCACTCTGCATCCACCTTTGCCAGAGCCCAGGGTAAGTGGCTGCAAATGAAAATTTACGTGTTGGCCCTTTAAATGGCTTTTTGTGTCTCCAGCCACCTGTCTCTGGCAGAGAGCAAACCTGCCACTTTCTACAGCTTGCTGTTATCTGTGTACTTTTTCAGCTCTGATGCTGTAGGCTGGGGATCCCTGCTTATGGTTTAGACCCAGCTCTTCTCAGGCGGATCCTAAAGGCTGCTGGTGCTAAATATCCCTCTGGTGCTTCTATCTGTGGGTGCCCCGCCAGTCTTCTCAAACTTCCTTCTCACTCCTTTCCAGTCAGTTTGTGCTGAAGCTAATTCATCTGTCTGTCTGAGTTTATAAGGCTTCTCCCTCACTTTTGTTCAGTTACTTGTTCCAGGTGATTTCTCCACAATTTAGTTGTAATTCCAGATTTGTCCTGGGAGGAGGTTGGTATGACTTCCATTCACTCCTCTGCCATCTTGTCTATAATAGCTGAAAATTATAGTATCTAAGATATTGTTTATAAAATAGACTATATAGATGTGTTTTTTTTTATTTAATTGTTGTTCAAGTACAGCTATCTCCATTTCCCCCTACTACTCTCCCCCACCTCCCACCCCTAATCCCACACCACTTTGGTTTTGCCCATGGGTCCTTTACACATGCTCCTTCACCACCCTTTTCACCCTCGCCCCTGCAATCCCCCTCCACCCTCCCCTCTGCTCAGTCACCTTTAACCTGCTCTTTATTTCAATGTCTCTTGTTATATTTTGCTTGCTTGTTTGTTTTGTTGGTTAGGTTCCACTTATGATGTATTTTTATAGCTTAATAATTATGTAAGGTTTTTTTTTAATCTTTTCAGGACAATCTAACAATAATACACATTTTATACTAGGAGTCAAGATTGGGTCAACAGTCAAAAATGAGTCATAGTAACTCATCACATCAACAAGCTAAAAAAAATTTTGGTAATATCAGAAGATGCAGAAAAATGCTTTTATGAAATTCAGTGTTTATTTCTGACAAAACTTTCAATATTTAATAATAAGAAAGATATTTTTCAACACAATAAAATATATTTGTAAATAAACAAGCTACACCTAAAATCAAATTTAAAGGAGAAGCATTTTTTTGTAGAAATCAACAGGCAATTTTTTAAAACTTATGTTGGTAAACAAACAAATTAGAGTAGCTAAAGTTTAGGAAAAAAATAAATGTGAAAGATCTATACTACCTAAGACACATAGTTATATGTTTAGCTTTATAGTAAAATTGCAAAGATATTGGATAGAGTCTAGAAATAGACCAAAACATATCTGGCCAAAACATTATCAATAGATTTGAAAAAAAAGTAGTATGTTCAGCAACTAACCTTCTATGCAGCAAAATGAGACAAAACAAAACTTGCTTTTACTTCACATTACATGTAAAAATTAACTAAAAATTAACCATATAGCTATGTGTAGAGCCTAAAATGGTAACACTTCAAGAAGTAAATGTAAGATAAAACTATTCCATGCTTCAGTTAAAAAAAGATGTCATAGGTATGATAGAAAAAGCTTAACCCATAGAAAGAAAACAAACTTTGTCAAAATTAAAAACCACTATATTTTAAGAGCAATGGTTAAGAGTGAAAAGTCATGAACTAGAAACACTACATTTTTAAAATAATTTATCTAATACAGGACTAGAATCCAAAATGTATAACTGACTTTCAAAACTAAACAGTAAAGAAAATCATGTTTGTTCCCTCTTCTTGAGGGCTTTTTATTTCACTCTGGATTTCATTTTTAGTAGTTTCAATATCTGTATCTTCAAGTTCACTAATCTTTTCTCCTAACATACTTAGTCTGTTAAATTCAGTTGCATTTTTATCATCTCAGATATTAAAATTTTTCAATTCCTAAAGCTTAAATTTTACCTTTTCTAGTATAACCATCAATGAAAGTCAGCATTTACCTTTTACTGAAGTGTTTCATGGACTTGTGCACACACACAGGTATAGTTTTGTCTTTAGAAGATATAAATGTATTAGTTAAATGTAAGAAATGTTAATATAAATCTTCCTGAAGATAAAAAAGCATACTTGGATACAATCACTATGACATTTCAAATTATATTTTATTTGCTGTAGCAATAGGAGTTTCACCATTGTAAGGGTCTTATTTCCTTGAGTTCCATGACAGAGCTCTTTTTAAAGTTCAAAGGATGGTCTCTAATGAGATTCTACTGCCAAGAGTTAATAAAATTAAGAAGTACACTTGTCCATGCAACCCATTGACATGGCCTTTAATCTTAATGGATAGAAAATGTCAATATGTTGCCCTGGCTGGTGTGGTTCTCTGGTTTGATGTCACAGGTTTGATTCCCTGTCAGGGCACATGCCCCGGTTGAGGGTTCAGTCCCCAGTCAGATCTTATACAAAAGGAAACTAATTGATCTCTCTCTCTCTCTCTCTCTCTCTCTCCCCCTCCCTTCTCTCTCTAAAACCAGTAAGCATGTCTTCAGGTGAGAATAAAGATGTGTGTGTGTGTGTGTGTGTGTATTAAATATATTTATATATAAATATATAGACAGAGAATGTATATAGCATATATATATGGCGTACTGAAGAATATATATTTGACTGCCAAGAACAAACATTTTCTAATAATATATCTTGATTAGAAATAGACACTGACAGTGAAGAAAATATTCCTTGTTAAGGGAAAGGATATTAATTTTAAATAAAAGATATGTTCACCAGGACAACATAAATTTGATTAACTGATTCTGACCAATGGGTAGATTGAGTAGAGAACAATTTTTTCTCAGCTATAGGCCATATGAACCTATATTTTGCCTTTTTAAAAATTATATTATAAGCAATTAATTTTAAAAGATTGCTTTTCACATGAAGAATGGTGTGTCACTCCTGGAAGTATGGTTTATAGTTGTGTCATTCTTGTTCTCAAAATTATTTGCTTGTTAACCTAAATATTTTATTATTATTATTATTATTATTATTATTATTATTAATGTTCTTAGAGCAGTTTGTAGGAACAATAATTATCAACCATCTTCATAGAAAATTGCAACAGTAACATTTCATTAATTTGTCCCATGGAGGTGGTCCCCTCTGTGTCATCCCACCACCACTCCCTCACTGTGATAGAGGAGTAAAGAAATCACAATTGCATATGAATCCACTGAGACTTACTCTTCCTAAACACCCTGTGTTCTTTCATGTCTCTGTGGCTTTGCAGTAGCTGTATCCCTACCTGAAAGACGTTCCATACTTTCTTCATTATAAGAAACTTATCTTTCAAGACCTGTTACGAATGTCATCTTTTAAATGGAATCCTCTCCAATTTCCCTAGTAAATTAAGTAACAGTCTTTTCTAAAGTACTCCACCACAGAGATCATTTCATTGCATACAGATATCATTCAGCAGTTGATTTCCCCACTATCTTTTGAGCTTCTGAAAGTCTGAGCCTTTTTTATGCTATATCATCTTTGAAAGTTCTGCCACCCAGTTTATAATAAACCTTTGTGAAATAATTGCTGGGAGAAAGAAAAGAGGCAAGAAGCAAGATAAAGAAAAGGTAATTGAGAGTAAATGAATGCTTTATTGTAGTCATCAAGCAGTACAGACAAAACTCATTTTATTATTCTTCACTTTATTGTGCTTTGTAGATATTGCTTTTTTTGAGCAAGTTTATTGGTATAATTTTACAACATGTTTTGCTGAATATTTTAAACCCACTGCTTGGAAAAAAATTCTTTCAAAATATTACTGCTCATTGACAAGGCTCCTGGTCATTCGAGAACTATAATGGAGATGGACAATGAGATTAATGTTGTTTTCATGCCTGCCAACACCACATCCATTCTGCAGCCTGTGGATCAAGGAGTAATTTTGACTTTCAAGTCTCATTATTTAAGAAGTATATTTTGTAAGACAGTTGCTGCCATAGATAATGATTCCTCTGATGGATCTTGGCAAAGTAAACTGAAAACTTCTGAAAAAATTCACCATTCTAGATGCCATTAAGGACATTCTTGACTCATGGGAAGAAGTCAAAATATCAACATAAACAGGAGTTTGGAAGAACTTGATTCTAAATCTCATGTATGAATTCGAGGGTTTTAAGACTTCAGCAGAGGAAGTAACTGCAGATGTCATAGAAATAGAAAGAAAATTAGAAGTGGAGCCTGAAGATGTGACTGAATTATTGCAATTTATAAAAAAACTTTAATGGATGAGGAGTTGCTTCTTACAAATGAGCAAAGAAAGTTGTTTTTTTGAGAGATGAAATCTAATCTTAGAAATAATGCTGTGTAAATTGGGATTTACATATTGAATAAACTTAGTTGATAATTCAATGGTAAGGCTTGATAGGATTTGCTGCAATTTTGAAAGAGTTCTACTGTAGGTAAAATTATATCAGACAGCCTTGTGTGCTACAGAGAAATCATCAGTGAAAGAGTCAATTGATACCACAAATTTTATTGTTATTTTAATTAATTGGTACAGCCACCTCAACCTTCAGCAACCAACACCCTAATCAGTCAGTAGCCATCAAAATTGAGACAAGACCTTTCACCAGCAAAATGATTTCTACTCACTGAAGGATCAGGAAATGGTTAGCACTTTTTAGCAATAAGTATTTTAATGCAGGTATGTACATTGTTTTTTTTTTTGGATGAAATATTATTGTACTCTTAATAGATTGCAGTATAGTGTAAACATGCCCTGGGAAACCAAAAATTTCATATGACTCACATTATTTCAATATTCACTATATAGAGGTTATTTGAAACCAAACCTACAATATCTCCAAAGCAAGTTTGTGTAAATTTAAGAGGACACCTATTCTGACATTTCCACAATTGGACCACTCATATCACCAAAATTTGGCTTGACACCTGAATTAACATAATTTTGAAAAACCCATGCATTTCAGTGTTCATAATTTTTTAAATTGTATTTTCCATTACCATTTATGCCCCTTATGCCCACTTCCACATCCAGCCTGCCCCCCACCCGCAGTCACTACACTGTTGTCTTTGTGAGTCTTTTTTCTTTTTTGCTTAAACTTGAAGTAGCTGAAGAAATCCTGTCATGAGACAATCCGATAATGACTTTAAATACATGTTATAAAACATGAATATATGAAAGATGTACATAGAAATTTTTCCTATGAAAGAAATATCAGCTAAAGAGTCAGAAAGACTAAAAACATTTTTTTATCTATCCCTTGTTTTTATGTTGACTATTTTAATGTTAAATAAAAATACATAATTCTCTCATTGGGTACCAAGGAGAGATAGAAAAATCATAGAAGACTTGTAGATAGTTTACAATCTAGTTGAAGTGATAATTCACATTATCTTAAAAATATTATTTTGAATAAATTTCCAACTTGATGTAGCAGACAGAAAACAAGACTTTTTGCCTTGAACCAATGATGTCTAGCCTGGTGAATCTTCAGAAAGCAATACCTAAGAAGTCTCCAATGAGAATATTCATACACAAGAATATATTTTCATGATTGATAGAAAATGAAAAAATATTGAGAAAATGTTAATAAGAAAAAATTGAACTATGGAAGCTAAATTAATAAAAAGAATTCTGAAGGGCCTGAGGCAGTATAAAAATAAACCCAAAGATGATGTTTGGGACTGTACTCTAGTAACTAGCCATTGATGGGTATGGCAGCTATCTCACAATAAAACAAAAAAGCTTGTGCACACAAGACAAAAGCTACCAGACTATACACAAAATATGCAGAAAAGTTGCCATGTATTTAAAAATGAACATTTATCCTGTGATGATTATATTTGCAGTATTAAGTTGGCTATATATGAAGTTAAGGTCAAATTAAATTTTGCCACAGCCTTGCCCTCAAAGAGTTAAATAAAAACTTTCTAGATTCTAAGAAATAATTCCCCATTGTGTTTCAGTCTATGCCAATAGTTCTCAAAGTAACCCCAATACAAATTAAGCACTGCAAATAACTATTATTGCCTTGATTGCTGGCTGCTGTCATTTTCTTCTCAAAAATATTAGATATTCAAGAGCAGTGATGCCCTGCTGGGATACAGTGTTAGCTGGACTTCTTTTTTAAAAGGTTTTCAAATTTATTTTATTTTTAGACAGAGAGGAAGGAGAGAGAAAGAGAGGGAGAGAAACACCAATGTGTGGTTACCTCTTGCACGCCACCTACTACAGACCTGGCCCACAACCCAGGCATGTGCCCTGACTGGGAGTCAAACTGAGGACCTTTTGATTTGCAGGCCGATGCTCAATGCACTGAGCTACAACCCCAGTGCAGGTTTTTTAAAAAAGGAAGTGATATCTAATGTTTATCTTAGTAAACACTGAATTATTTTTGTCATGAATATGAAATAATGCCTTTCTGGTGAGCTTCCATCGTAAATCATGGGAAGTGGGATGATTTAATTTGCTGTTTTGAAGCAGTCATGCCACATATTTGCAAGGTTTTCAAGCAGCAGTGTTTTTCTTGAGCTAAAAATAAAAACAATATAAAGACTTAGATCTCAGTGTACATAACAATTAAATTTAAAGTGCTTGGCGTTAAAGCATATTTGGCATTTGAGTATCTGTTACTCGCAAGGTGAAAACCACAGTTGCTTTCTTTCCTTCTTCCACACACTTTGTTTTCTCAAGTATTTTCATTTATGAACAAAACACATTTTTTAAAAATCCTGAACTTTTCTGAACTCAAGCAAAATCAGATGGAAATTACAAAGCCTTTTTAAAAACTTTTATTCTGGAACAGAATAAAAGCATGTTATAAGTGAAAACTCCTAAAGAAAGAAATCATAGCAATTATCTGACTCATTCTTTTTTAGAAAATTAGCAAACCTATGAAATGATAATCTTTGAATAACTCATATGTTTCAAGGAAAGTGTAAAATAGTTTTTACCTTGCCTATTGTAAAAGTTTCTTCTAGTACCATTTAATCAATTTTCCATACTAAGAATCAGAAAGAAAGCTATAATTAAAGAGAGCTGCACTTTCACTAAATTCTATGAAATGTACAACTACATTCAGTAAAAAATAAAAATTACTATGACAATTCAAAAATTAATGGCTCCAACCAATAAAAGTAATGATATCTTTAAATAAATCAGTTATTGGAAAATTGGGATTATTATAGCCCAGTTACAAGGTAAATGGCTATGCCATCAAGGAATACCTGTTTCTATGATTACTGTTGACTAATTATACAGATTTCACATAAGCACATTATTTTATTTTGTGCAGTTCTTTTCTAGCCAGTCTCTTCAGTTCGTAGATGAAGTCAATTATAATTTCTATAGTAGTATGTTCCAACTATATTCTGAGAAATTCAGATATTTATGAGCTTCCTTTAAGATTGTTGAGCTACTCAGAGAGTAATTTCTTGAAATGTCCTATTCAATTAGAGAGGGCTTTTTCTGAGCAAAGAGTTTTATGCCTAATGATGGCTTATCCATCAGAGGAGAAATAAAATTGTGAGTACATCATAATTTTTGTCAATAGAATTCATTTTCTAACCTAGATATCATAAAATTCATAGCCACTGAGTTGGAAAAATCTTTTTCATTAAATTTTGTCTCTATTCAAGACCAAGTATCACTGCTCTGAGGTTTCTCTGACAGTGTAACACACAAAGGAGAGACTCAATCTCTCTCATTCTGTATTTTGTAAAAATATGACGTTCTAATTTTGGGGGGCACTGAACAGCTTATAAATACTGTGCATGAAAGAAAACCTCATAAACATTTGCAGAAAATATTCAGGATTTATTATGTCTGGAAAAGTAATGACAACTATAATGTGGGACATTTGCTAAAGCCTTTATTGGTGGAACATGGAAAAGAACAGAAGAGCACTTGGTCTCAAGATTAATGTATCATTAACTCAAGGGGCATCATTCTTGTTGAGATCTGTATAAACGTCCTTGATTCTCATGTGAGATTTCCATTGGGAACTCCCTAAATCCCTGAAAAAAGATAGGACCTGTGCAAAGGACTGGAATTCCCATGAGAGCACATGGTAATCAAAAGAGAGCAAGACTACAGTTACACTTTAAACAGCAGATGCTTCCCAGGGCATTTTCATTCTAAGTTTCAGAAACCTTTCCCCATGGAGTTTATTTTGTGTTTTCTAATGCCTGAGGGTAGAACTAGAGATGTAAGGTGAAACAAAACTTCTTAGACTGCATCTATTATACATTCAGCTTTTCCAATGCAGCAAAAGGGGAATGGAGCTGAGCTTGAGACAAAATAGCTCAGTTTTACTTTTGACTGTCACAGATTCTTCACTGCTCTGGTAAACTCCTGTGATTATATCTGGACATCCATTTTCTTTCTTCTCTATAATATGTGGAATTATAATACGGTGTCATTGTAAAATACTTCTTAGTGATTGAAAATCACTATAAGTATTATAAGGTTATACAATGAATGTAATTTTTAATTTAAAAGGCTCACTTATTAGCCACTGGTTTGGCTATTATGAATACATGACTTGTGTCAATATCTTTGAACAAGGTAATGATGTTCAAAGTTAGGAGTCTTTGTTTGTTTCCACAGTGTTCTATATACTACCTTTAGATTGTGAACTTCATCAATAGTTGCTAATTCAAGGAAAATTCTTCCCAGTCTTTTAATGCAATATTTAATTAAATCAGCATTCGTAAGAATGCATTCAAGATTATATTCTGTTACAAAATGGAATTGTTGGCTTGGATTAATTTTCCTCTTCAGTATAACCTGATCAAAATTTAACCGCGGAAGTCCAGCTTATCTCAAATTGGAAGTATGTAAAGTAAAAAGCTTGGATCAAAAGTTTTTGAGGCTATAATACTAATTCCTTGTTCACACATGCCTTGCTGTGTGAGCACAGGAAATGCTTACTTCCTCTTAACTTTTTACTTCTATTTTTCAAGTCAGCCCTATAATGTGTTTCACACCTACTTTTAAAAAAAGAGTAATCACTCTCATTTCCAACCATGAAAATGGAGGCTTTAAGAGATTAATCATATCACTGAAAACCACTGTAGAGGATGAATACTATACATAAAACTACTTTTTAAAGACATATAAAAGCAACCAAGGCAGGCAGGGGATGAAAGTATACCAGATAAGCTACTCACTTCTTGTTTTGTCTCAGGAAATTTGCCAATCACATGATACATGGTAGCCTGAAGATTTAGGTAGTCAAACTAGGCAAGGGAGACAGTTGGAGTTCAGAGCTACTAGGGTGAGAAAAGTTTAAGGAGAAAAATCACTAGACGCAGGGAACCAGAAAGAAGTAAGCCTGAAATTCGTAGGTAATCCCCCCCCGCCCCACTTCAGATATTGTCCAATTCTTATACTGTGTATGCAAGCTGAGACTCCTGAAAAACAACTGAAGGCCTATATCTGAAGAGCTAAAAATCTGAGAAAGTCTTTTGGCAGACTTGTTGTTAAGAAGTTAGAATTCAGGACTAGCAATGGAGGTAAAAAGAAGGAAGCAAATAAAGTAAGGAAAGAAGGAATTTGCTATTTCTGATGGTCAATTTCACTTTCAAAGGTTCCAAAAAATAAATAAATATACTTCTTGACACATAAAACCAGGATTTCTCTCAGGAAGGATTGATCTCTGATCTCTCAAGTGTCAGGTGTCCCCAAGCAGTACACTGTCAATATTGAATTTACTAAAACTAATTTTAAAATTTAAAATGTCATTTCAATTTACCTTCTCTCAACTCAGAATTATGTGCAGAAAAAGACATTTTGTTTGCCTAAAGAGCAGGTCATAAGAACCCTGCAAAGTCCCTTTGAAAGGTAAAAATCATTTTATATCTGGGGAATCCAGTATTTATTTGAACCAGCAGAGTAGTCTGGGGCATAACAATAAAATATTTGATTCAAACAGTGTTAAATAAAGTAGAGAAATAAAAATGCACATATGGGAATCTGATTGAACTTTTTAAAGATGTGGCTATCACAGGTATTTCTTATTTCTTACAGGTTTTTTTTCTTTTCTTCTCTTACATCGACTCGGTAATAAATCAATTCTGTAAATGAATAACACAACCACTTTGTTTATATATATATATAAGTGTATGTGTGTGTGTGTATAAATTCTGACCTAAGGACATTTTTTTCATTGCTTCCATTTTTTAATTTCTTTTTTAAAATTTTTATTGCTATTCAAGTATAGTTTTGTCCATTTCCTCCACATTGACTCCACTCCTTCAACTTTGTCCATGAGTCCCCCATATATGTCCCTTGACCACCCTTCCCCTATTTGCCCCCATTTTCCCCTCCCCACTCTGTATACTGTCAGTTTGTTCTTCACTTCAGTGTCTTCTGTTACATTTAGTTTGCTTATGTGTTCTGTTGATTAGTTTCCACTTATAGGTGAGATCATATGGTATTTGTCTTTTACTGTCTGGATAATTTCACTTAGCATAATGTTCTTCAGATCCATCCATGCTGTTGCGAATGGTAGTAGCTTGCTCTTTCTTTCTGCTGTGTAGTACTCCATTGTATAAATGTACCACAGGTTTTTGATCCACTCATTTACTGATAGGAATCTAGGTTTCCTAAAACATTTGGCTATTGTAAATTGTGCTGCTATGAACATTGGGGTACACAGGTCCTTCTGAATTGGTGTTTCCAGATTTTTAGGGTATACTCCCAGCCATGGAATTGCTGGGTCAAAAAGCAGTTCCATTTTTAGCTTTTTGAGCAAATTCCATACTGCTTTCCACAGTGGCTGCACCAGTCTGAATTCCCACCAACAATGCTGTAAAGTTCCCTTTTCTCCGCAACCTTGCCAGCACTTGTTGTTTGTTGATTTGGTTATGATGGCCATTCTGGCTGGTGTGAAGTGGTATCTCATTGTGGTTTTAATTTACATCTCTCTGATGGCTAGGGATGTTGAACATCCTTTCATATGTCTCTGAGCCGTGTGTATGTCCTCCTTGGAGAAGTGTCTGTTCAGGTCCTTTGTCCATTTCTTAATTGGGTTGTTTGTCTTCCTAGAGTGGAGGCATATGAGTTCTTTATATATTTTTGAGATCAAACCCTTGTCTGATGTATCATTGGCAAATATTATTTCCCCATATGGTTAGTGCATTTTGCTGATTGTTTTTAGCTGTGCAGAAGCTTTTTAATGTGATGAAGTCCATTTGTTTATTCTTTTCTTTATGTCCCTTGTTCTAGAGGACCTATTGGTGAAAATATTGCTGCAGGGAATATCTGAGATTTTCATCAGAGCCTATGCTCTCCTCTAGGATTTATAGTTGCATGACTTATATTTAAATATTTTATCCACCTTGAGTTTATTTTTGTTTGTGGTGTAAGTTGGTGTTCGAGTTTCATTTCTTTGCATGTAGTTGTCCAGATCTCCCAACACTATTTGTTGAAGAGGCTATTTTTACTCCAATTTATGCTTTTGCCTCCTTTTTCAAATATTAATTGACCAGTGATATGGGTTAATTTCTGGATTCTCTGTTCTGTTCAATTGACCTATGCATCTGTTCTTATGTCAGTACCAGACTGTTTTGATTATAGTGCCCTTGTAGTATAGTTTGATGTCAGGTATTGTGATCCCTTCAACTTTGTTCTTCATTTTCAAAATTGCTGTAGTTAGTCATAGTCTTTTATGGTTCCATTTAAATTTTTGAATTGTTTGTTCTGTATCTGTGAAAGATATCATTGTTATTTTAATAAACATTGCATCGAATCTGTAAATTGTTTTGGGCAGTATGGACATTTTGCTGATATTAATTCTTCTGATCCATGAACACGGTACATACTTCCATTTATTTGCATCTTCCTTAATTTCTTTCTTCAGTGTTGTGTAGTTTTCTGAGTACATGTGTTTACCTCCTTGCTAAGGTTTATACCTAGGTACTTTTTGTTGTTGTTGCTATAGTGAATGTTTTTTTTCCTGATTTCTGTCTGATATTTTGTTGTTGGTGTACAAAAATGCCTTCAGTTTCAGAATATTGACTGTGTATCCTGGTGTTTTCCCAAATTCACATATTGGATCGAGTAGTTTTTTGGTGGAGTCTATGGGGTTTCCTGTGTACACAATTATATTATCTGGAAACAATGACAGTTTTACTTCCTTCTATCCTATTTCGATGTCTTTTATTTATTTTTCTTGTCTGATCACTGTGGCTAGGACCTCCAATACTACGTTGAATAGAAGTGGTGAAAGCAGAAACCCTTGTACAACTTGTTCTTTATCTTAGTGGGAAAGATTTTATTTTTTGCTCATTGAGTATGATGTTGGCTGTAGGTTTCTTGTATATGGCCTTTATTAAGTTGAGATATGCTCCCTCTACTCTCACTTTGGTGAGTGTTTTTATCATAAATGAGTGCTGTACTTTGTCAAGTGTTTTTTCTGCTTCTATTGATATGATCATATGATTTTTGTCTTTCCTGTTCTTTACGTGATGCATTATGTTTATTGATTTGCAAATATTTTACCATCCTTGCATCCCTGGGATGAATCTCAGTTGGTCATGGTGGATGACCTTTTTCATGTGCTGCTGGATGTGGTTTGCCAATATTTTGTTGATGATATTAGCATTTATGTTCATCAGCAATATTAGCCTGTAGTTTTCTTTCCTTGTGGTATCTTTATTTGGTTTTGGGAGTAGTATGATACTGGCTTCATAAAAACGTTTGGGAGTCTTCCTTCTTTTTGAATTTTTTGGAATAGTTGGAGAAGGATAAGGATTAGCTCTTCTTTAACTGTTTTGTATATTTCTCCTGGGAAACCATCTGGTCAAGGGTTTTTGTGTGTCAGGAGTTTTTTGATTACTACTTTGATTTTCCCAGCTGTTATCAGTCTTTTCTGGCTTTCTGCTTCTTCTTCATTCAGTTTTGGAAGATTATATGTTTCTAGGAATTTGTCCATTTCACTGTTTTCAAATTTCTTAGCATATAACTCTTTGTAGTAATTTCTTGCAATTCTTTGTATTTCTGTGGTATCTGTTGTGATCTCTCTACTTTCATTTCTGATTTTATTTATTTGGGTCCTCTCCCTTCTTTTCTTGATGAGTCTGCTTAAAGGCTTGTCAATTTTGTTTATCTTTTCAAAGAACCCACTCCTGGATATATTGATCCTTTGAATTGTTCTCTTTGTCTCTGTATCATTAAATTCTGCTCTGCTTTTGGCTATTTCCGTCCTTCTCATTGCTCTGGGCTTTGTTTGTTGTTGTTTCTCCAGTTCTTATTGATGTTGTGTTAAGTTGTTTATTTGAAATGTTTCTGTATTTTTCAGGTAGGCCTATATCACTATGTACTTCCCTCTCAGAACTGCCTTTCCTGTCTCCCATAAGTTTTCAACAGTTGTGTGTTCATTTTCATTTGTTTCCAGAAAGTTTTTGATTTATTGCTTGATCTCATTATCAACCCATTGATTTTTTAATAGCATGCTATTCAGTCTCCATGAGTTTGAGTGTTTTTGAGTTTTTTCCTTGAGGTTGGTTTTTAGTTTTAGACCCTTGTGGTCCAAGAAAATGCTTGATATGATTTCAATTTTCTTGAATTTGTTGAGGCTTGTTTTGTGTGTTATAATGTAGTCTATCTTTGAAAATATTCCATGTGCATTCAAAAAGAATGTGTAGTTTGCTTTTTTGGGATGAAAAGTTCTCTATATATATCAGTTTAGTCCATTTGATCTAGGACATTTTTCAATGCCACAATATCCTTGTTGATATTTTGTTTAGAAGATCTATCCATTTTTGACAGTGGGATATGAAAATCCCCTACTGTAAGTGTGTTGCTGTCTATACCTTTCCTGAAGTCCTCCAAGATTTTCCTTATATATTTGGGTGCTCCTATGTTGAATGCATATATATTTACAATGTTTATGTCTTCTTGATGGATTCTTACTTTGAATTTTATGTAGTGTCCTTCAGTATCTCTCTTTATGGCTTTTGTTTAGAAGTCTATTTTGTCTGATACAAATATTCCTACCCCAGCATTTTATTTCCTGTCCATTTGCTTGGGATATTTTTTTCTAAATCTTCACTCACATTCTGTATAGGTCTTTTTTTCTGAGATAGGTCTCTTGTAGGCAGCATATGTTCAGGTCATGTTTTCTTTTCCATTCAGCTACCCTATGTCTTTTGATTGGAGCATTTAATCTATTAACATTTATGGTTATTATGATAGATACCTTTTCATTTTTCCTTCTTTGTATCTGTGTTTTTTTCTCTCTTTTTCTTCCTCTTCTTATAGCAACCCCCTTAGCATCTCTTGCAGTGCCGATTGGTAGACATGTATTCTTTCAGCCTTCCTTTGTCTGGGAAATTCCTTATTTTGCCTCCCATTTTAATTGAGAGCCTTGCTGGGTAGAGTAGACTTGGCTGTAGGCCTTTGCTTTTCATTATTTGAAATATTTCTTGCCATTCCCTTCTGGTTTGTAGTGTTTCTGTGGAGAAGTCAGTTGCTTACCTTATCTTTGCACGCTTGTATGTTACTTCTTCTTTCTCCCTTGTTGCTTTTAAAATTCTCTCTTTGTCTTTACAACTTGGCATTTTAATTATGATGTATCTTAGAGTAGGCCTGTTTGGGTTCATCTTGATTGGGACTCTCTATGATTCATGAACTTGTGTGGTATTTTCATTCTCCAGTTTCAGGAAGTTTTCTGTCATTATTTTTTGAAACAGGGTTTCTATCTCTTGCTCTTTTTCTTCTCCTTCTGGTATTCCTTTGAGTTTAATGTTGTGTTTTGTGTTGTCTTGCATTTCCCTTAAGGTATCTTCATATTTCTTTAGTCTGTTTTCATGCAGCTGCTCTACATGGGTATTTCTTTCTACCTTACCTTCTAGCTCACTAATTTGGTTCTCTGCTTCATCCAGCCTGTTTGTAATTCCTTCTAGTGTGTTTTTTATTTCAGAACTTGTATTTTTCATTTCTTCCTAGTTCTTGTTTAAGGTTTCTGTTTCCTTTTTCATACTGTTGTAGTTCTCCTTCAGTTCCTTGTAGTTGTCTGTGAGTTCCTTGAGCACCCTTATCTCCATTCTTTTGAATTCTATAACCGATAATTTGCTTGCCTCCATGAACTCTTTTAGTGAGGAATCTTCTATTCATTTCAATTACTGGTTCTTTCTTTGTCTCCCCCTTTTCAGGGACTCTTTCTTTTTGGTTCTGTGATTCCTGATATTCTGCTTTGCCAGCTATCTTTGTAGTGCGAAATTCTGTGGTAGGAGTTCTGTGGGACTCAGTGGTCTGATATCCTTGATCTAATTGTCTGGATGCTCTAGGTTTACCCTTTCTTCTGTTTATGTGATGTCTCTTCTTGCAATTGGGCTTCTCCTGTTGGTGGGTTCTCTCCTCCTGTGGGTTTCCTGGTATTCACAGCTCCCACCTATTTTGTATGTGATCAAGAGCAGGGCAAAGGTGAAATGGAGTAAAACAGTGGGGGAGTGATCTATGGGGATTAAAGTACTAACAAGTAGGGAACAGATAGGAGATCCTTGGAGAAGTACCACAATAAGCATGATAATTCACCCAAGTAACCACTTTTTATAAAAGGTGATAAAACTCGTATGGGAGGAGGAGGAATGTGAGCTGACTCCAGGAAGCAGAACCCCTATGTGGGGTTAGATGATGAGATATAGTAAGAGTAAGTGATAGAAACTTGGCATGGTGTGAGAGAAAATAAAGTTAACCACAACAGTAATGAAGCTTAGGAAGAAAGCAAAATGGGCCAAAACCCAGGTAGGGTGCTCTGTGGGATTTGGAACAAAAAAATAAGACAGGCAATATTTAATCTGAATAAAAAGAATAAAAATTAAAAGACCAAGAGTAGTGTATTATTGGAATACAGGTTCGGTGTCACAAGAGAAATTGAAATGTAATAGGAAAGGTAGAATAGGAAAACTAGTCCAACAAAGAAATCAAACAAAACAAAGAAAACTAAATGTAAGGAAGAAAAATAAAAAAAAATAAAGTATATAAAAAATAAAAATGACAAAAAATCCCTCAACACAATAAAATAAAAAAAAATAAAATGAAAGTTCTGAAGGATATCAAAGTAAAATTTTTTTCTCAGTTGTTGGCATTAGACTTCTGAGCTCTCTCTGGATCTGTCTTTGGTCCTTTCACAGCTCCAGGTCTTATTGTCTTGCACTTGCAAGGGAAAAAAAAAAGGAGAAAAGAAAGAAAAAAAGCAGCCTGCTAACTTTAAACCCACCAAATGGGTTCTGCTCTCTTCCTTGATGCCATGGTCAGAGGGAGGTGGGGCTCTATTTCTTGTTCTTTCTTTTGTTTTGTTTTGTTTTCTCCTGTGGATCTCTGAGGATGGGGGCTATGTCTGGGCTACTGTTTTCCCGAGTTCACAACCTCTAGCTGAGCCCTCAGAGTGCTGCAAGACCCACACTGTTCTAAGCGGCAGGCCAGCGCCTTCAATCTCCTTCCATGTGCAGACCTATGATTAGTCCATGAGGTGCACTGAGTGGGAACAACTTGCATCCCTCCTCCTCACTCTGCTGGCTTGGGTCCTGCACGCACACAAAGTCCTTTTTGGGCAGTTTAGCTCCCCTATTAAGTCTCTCTGGGGACTGCTTCCTCTTGGCCCCAGTTGCCCCACTTTGACCAGTCTTTGGAGTGCAGAGGTAGATAAAGGTCGGTTAAGGCTCTGTGCGCAGAAGAAAATATTGGGCCCCTTAAAAAAAAAAGAGAGATAGGGAAAATAAAAATACATGCCTTCAGAAGCCAGGACCCAGGGCACGCGCCCTGTGCACCTGGAGCTCCCTCCGTTAAATCCACCTCTGTTGGAGCGCCCTTATTTGGAGCAATTCACACCCCTCCTTCTCCTTCTCTGTCCTGGCCAGCCATCACCACAGTGCACCAGAGGTCCTTGCACAGAGGCTGAACACTTTTTTTTTTTAAGTGAATTTTCCTTTTTGTGGGTGACCTTTCCTAACAATTTCTGGGATTTTCACTCGGCCCAACTCTGACCAGGCCCGGGACTATCTGGGTCACCGTCAGTCGTGGCCCTTCTCTTCTCCCAACTCCCAGTGTCACCCGGCTCCCCAATTTCTCTAATATTTTTCCAGCCAGCAACCACTGTCTCATCTGTGGTGCACCACCAACTCTGTGTCTCCCACTGCCCAGAGGCCAGGTCTCTACTGGTGCAGGTCTGTGACTTCCCTGCTCACAGAGGGGAGGAAACTGGCAAGTTACAATCACTGAGCCAGCTCTCCTCCGAAGCTCCTGCTTTGCAGTAGCTGTGGCCCTTAGTGCAGGGCCAGTGACCACAGCAGCCGTCTCTGAGGGACAGGACCCGTGGACCTTCCTGATGACCTACAAAACCTCCTTACTGTCTGTTTTCTATTGTCTTCTGCAATATTTGCCTTCCAAACTTCAGATAAGCTGGAATTTAGTTGTCTGATCACTCAGTTCTTCAGAAGATTGGCTAGATGTCCCGGTTGGGGGCACAAGCAAGAGGTTTTACCTCCCATTTACTTTGCTGCCATCTTCCGAATTCTTTTCATTGCTTTCAGAGAGAGAAGAAAGGAGAGATTAAGGGAGAGAGAGAAAAACATTGATGCAAGAGAGAAGCACCACTTGGTTGCCTCTCGAATGCACACAGATTGGGAATCACGCATGCCTGGCCAGGGATTCAACCTACAACCCAAGTATGTGCCCTGATCCTGAATCAAACCTACAACCTTCGGGTTACAGGATGGAGTTCCAACCAACTGAGCCACAATGGCCAGGGCCTCTTTGTATAATATTAAGCCACATGAATCTATGCTCCCCAAGAAATATTTCTGTTGGCATTTTTCCTAAGTCTTTGATGCAGAAAACCATTTCTATTATATCAAGATTGGAATTACCAACATAATAGATTATTTCACTCTAAATAATTTTGTGACCAGAAAAGACTTTAGAAATTTCCATGTTCCATACCCTTGTTTTGTATATGAGAAAAATTGTGTGAAATAGGTGAGTTAAGTTGATGAAGTTCATGTATCTTTCTCATGCTAAAATAAGAGCATGATCTTTTTACTTAACTTTTTTTCAGTTTCAGTTGACATACAATAGTATATAATTTCAAGTATACAGCCCAGTGGTTAGACATTATATATAAATTATTAAGTGATCACCCTGATAAACCTAGTAGCCATTTGACAACCTACATAGTTATAATATTGTTGACTATATTTCATATGTGGTATTTTACATCCCCATGACTATTCTGTAACTACCAATTTGTATTTCTAAATTCCTTCACCTTTTTCATCCAGTCCCTTAATATTCCTCACAAATGGCAACCATCAAAATGTTCTCTGTATGTATAAGCCTGTTCCTGTTATGGTTGTTCATTTATTTTGTTTTTCGTATCTATTTTGTCTGATGCAAGTATTGCTGCCACAGCTATTGTTTCTTTGTTTCCATTTTCATGAATTATTTTTTTCTATCACTTTACTATAAATCTGTATGTATATTTTGATCTCAAGTGAGTCTCGTATACAACATATATAAGGGTATTGTTTTGTTATTCATTCAACCTTCATATATCTTTTGATTGGAGACTTCAATCCATTTGCATTTAAAGTATTTGTTGATATTTACATATTTATTTTCAATTTATTACTTATATATATTTTTTTCTTTTTCTTCTTAAAGAAGACCCTTTAACATTTCATGTAATACTGGTTTGGTGGTGATAAACTCCTCTAGCATTTTCTGGTATTGGAGGCTCTTTATCCATCTTTTGATTGTAAATGATAGCTTTTCTAGGTAATCTTAGTTTAGAGTCTTGCTTTTCATCACTTTGAATATTTCTTGTCAATCCGTCCTAGCCTGCAAAGTTTCTGTTGAGAAATCAGCTGACAGTCATATTGGAGCTTTTTTGTAGATAACTAAATGCTTTTTTTCTTCTTTCTGTTTTTAAGAGTCTCTTTGTTTTTAAACTTTTAATTAGCATTTTAATTATGATGTGTCTTGGTGTGGGTCTCTTTGCATTCATCTTATTTGAGACTCTCTGTGCTTCTTCTGCTTGTATGTCTGTTTCTTTCACCAGGTTAGAGAAGTTTCTTGTCATTATTTTTTCAAATAGGTTTTTAGTTCCTTGCTCTCTCTCTTCTCTTGGCATCCCCATGATGTGAAAACGGCTACACTTAAAGTCGTTCTAGAGGTTCCTTATACTATCCTTTTTTTTTTTTTGGATTTTTTTTCCTTTTGCTGTTTGATTGGGTGTTTTCTGCTTCTTTATCTTTCAAATCTTCTATTTGATCATGTGCTTCATCTACTCTACTGCTGATTCCCTGTAGTGTATTCTTCATTTCCATTAGTGTATTGTTCATTTCTGACTTGTTCTTTTTTTGTTTGTTTGTTTTCTATCTCTATTTTTATGTTTTTCTCTTTTGTTGAAGTTCTCACTAAGTTGATGTACTCTTCTTATAAGTTCATAGAGCATCCTTATAACTAGTGTTTTCACTTTGCATCTAGTTGATTGCTTGTCTCCATTTTATTTAGTTCTTTCTCTATAGTGCTATTGTATTCTTTCATTTGGTCCATGTTTCTTTGTCTCCTCATTTTGGCTGGCTTCCTGTGTTAGTGCCTGTGTGTTAGGTAGAGCTTCTGTGTCTCTTGGACTTGGTGGAATGGCCTAATGTAGTTCATTATCCTACTGTGTCCAGTGGCACAGCCTCCCTGACCATCGAAGCTGGGCACCTTCTATGTAGGCTGTACACACCCTTCTGTTGTAGTTAAGCCTTTATTGCTATTGTCACCTCATGGGAGAAATTTACTCCCAGGCACATTGGCTGTGACCACTGTGCAGGGGCTGACCCAAGAGAACAGGATTATTTCAGCAGGGCTTTTGTGCCTGCTGAGCCTGCCCCTTGAGTGTGTTCTTTATGGAGGAGGTTGGGGGGTGCTTTGATGTTAAAATTGTCTAAAAGTTGCAGTGGCTCTGGGGCTTCCCAAGAGGTACAGGCCAAAGTCAGCTGTCATTTCCTGAGGCCACTCAGCATGAGCTACAAAGTGACCTGTGGATGACTGCTACTTTTGCTGGGTTTGGAGGTGCCCAGGAGAGGCCAGTTGCCTTTAGTGCTGGGCCAGGGTTCATTTTGCAAGTGGTACTGGGCAATCATCAGAACTAGACTCATAAATGTCACAGATGTAGAAGCTGATAATTGATTTAAAGTAACTATGATCAATATGTTAAAGAGTAATAAATAGTAATAAGAACTTGATATCATGTATCATCTAACTTGATACACTAGAAATGACATATAACCAAAATTATATAAACTTAGACTTACAATGAGAAAACATCAGACACATGCAAATCAAGAGGCAGTCTACAAAATGCCTTAAAAATATTCTCCAAACTATCAAAGTTGTGAATACTCAGGAGCTTCCACTATTGCTTAGTTCACTAAGAAGACACACAACAATGAATACAATTGGGCTTCATGTATTGGATCCTGAAATGGAAAAAGTGTATTAGTAGAAATACGTTGAAAATGAATAAAGTTTGTGGTTTAGTTAATAATGTATAAATGCTAGTTCCTTTGTTTTGATAATATACTATGTAAGATCTTAACATTAGTGTAAGCTGAGTGAAGAGTATTTGGAAATTCTCTTTACCATTTCCACAGCTTTTCTTTAAGTCTAAAACATTTCAAAGTAAAAAGTATCCTACTGGGAGGAAGTAATTTTACAGTTTTGAGTACAAAAAACACAGAACTTTTTCTTGTATTATTATTTATTAACTACTGTATTATTTTCCATATGAACAACTGTAAACCTACTTTTTACTTACCCTGTATTTATCTATATAGTCACCATATATTTCTTGAATGACTGGTATATCCTGGATATTCTACAAGACACTGAAGAAATATCTTATAGCTTCATGGTATTTACAGTATATCAAGTAAGAAAGATACAAATATACTAACAGATATTTTGTTACAAGCCTGAAATGAAAGCTAGACTCTAGACTATAGCATGTAAAGCTATTATATTTGACTTTAAGATATGATAGTCTAAAGGCACAATTACTATGCCGGAAATCCAAGAGGAAGAAAAAAAATTGAACTGATCCCAGACCAAATTGAAATGCTTGAATCACATGATATATTAAAATCAACTTAAAGCACATAAGAATAAGCAGTAGGAAAGGGATGGAGTAAGTTAATATGCTGAAGATATAGTATGGAGGGTCAGAAGGCTATGCTATCTACACTACCTTAATTTTTTGTATACACTATTACTATGTTCTGTCTGCCCTCAGTCATATCACCTTTCTCACTGATGATATCTTATGAAAACTAGAATTAAGATTCAAGACAACATCTTCTGTGGAAGATACCAATGACATCCTTGTTCTATCAGAGAGACACAGGGACAAGTGCTTGGCTACCTCAACTTTAGCTTGCCAATCAACTTAATGAACAGAATGGGCTTTCTTTTTGTTCTTAAACAGAGAATATATGGGATGAAAATGAGTGTGATTAACAGGTCACCAAATTAAGACCTCATGAATATGAAGGACTTCATATGACTTTTTAATATTTAGAGTATTCTTAATGAATACTTACATATGTGGTGTGTTTTATACATGTAGTATGTACTATGTATCATGATATTAGAACATAACAAGTATTTAATATGTAGGTGTCTCATAAATTTAAGTATTTTTCAGTCCTTCCATCTCTTCCTATCTATATGTACTTCTCATAACCCTCTCCTCACCACCCTTTCTGGCTTCTCCAGAATTAAATAAGAGGTAGGGAGGAAAGGAAAGTTTAGAAATTATTTCATTGGTAGAGATGTAATGTGGTATTGGTATATTTAGGAAACAAAGTTGCTCAAGTAGTTTCTCTCATGGGACACTTTTGAGTGTTCATCAAAGACCCCTCTATATTATTGGCTAATTAATATCTGCAGTTGTTCGACATGACTGATTCTATAGGCTTCAAACCATTGGCTCAGGGGGCTCTCTATTGGAGGACACCTCCAACATGATCCTTTCAAGTGCAGACCTTTGTCATCTTGGGTCAATGCCTAAACCATGAGGAACAAAGTGTTAGCTCATTTCTTGGCAGAATAGTTTGGTTCCGCCCTGGCCCATTTCTTCTGTTCTGCAACAAGAGACTATTTTAAGAGTGAGTTATATACAAGTTCCTGCATTCACATATCGAAGTCCAAGATCAACGAGCTGGAAACAAACCAGTTCAAGCCTGTCCTCCCAAGGAATGCATGACATACTGCACTTTTCAAAGAATTTTTCACTGCTGGGATCTGATCTATCTAGGAGCAGAATGAATTAAGGCTTCCAAAACTTGCTTAACAATCTCTTGACCTCTGCTTCCTTGATGGCCTGGCCTCTGCTAATATTCTTAGCTGAGGAAAAAAATAGAATTTAATATTTAAAAATTTTTGGATTTTTAATTATTCTTTAATCCACCACTGATTAATCCACCACAAACTCATTAATCCATCACTTACATAATTGAAAATTATTTTTCTAGGTTGCCAGTTAAAAAAGAATATAGTGCCTTAATGAAAAAATATATTTATTGTATTTATTTTCTCTAAATTTTCTTCTCACATTTACATAAAGTATATTTTAATGACTTCTATATGCTTCCAGATCATTTTAATATAGTAAAATTTTCTTGATCTGTCCATATTTCCCACTTTCACAAGGATAAATGAAGAAGCTCTGTAGTGATGCTGAGAATGAACCACTTAAATTTTAGTTGTAATTTCTCACATTATAGTTGACTTGAGATATTATTCAGGCTAAGTTTCCAATGATGAGGAGGTTTGTGTCACCACTCAGACAAAGCCAGGAGCTAAAATGACAATGTAGTTTTACCCAATTATAGTCCAAGAATTAATACAATCCATTCAACTGAAAAGATGACAAAAACTATATGTATGGCTCTTTGTTCATGACTTTTTAAGTATTTCATAATTCAGTGCTAAACAGGTGAGTTTCGTACACAGGGCATTGGGCAAGTGACTTTGTCCTTAGGAAAACCTACAAATTGACAACTTTCTTGTCACTCTTTTTCAGCCTTCTTGCTGATAGAGTAAAGAACAATCCATCAAGTTGCAAAAGGTTGATTTGATTTAGTCACAGCCAGCTGGGGGGAAATTCAACTGAAAATGGCCAATTTAAAAGCTCTGGAAAGACCAAACCAGCTCATATCCCTGGGGTCCAACAGGTAAGAAAAAGCAATGAAGTGGCAATCGATAAAAGGGACAAAGGATTGGCTGAGCATCACTGAGGCTGGGCAAGCATTGCTTCGGTGCCCGCAGAGCAAACACACAGGAATCAGTGATCTGATATTGACTACGTGGCTGCTACCATGCCCCTTTTCACGATGCCTTCTTCTCTTTTCTGAGTTTAGTATCTGCAACTTTCAGATCATTCCGGCTAAGCTAGAATTGAAAATTATACTCTGAGGCCCTACCTCATCTCTAAAGATAAAGTTATAGTAGGTAAAAGAAACATTTAAAAAGATACAGCCATGTATTAAAAGTAAATAAATAAATGTCTGAAAACCAGAAAGCAAAGCACAGTGCAGAGCTGAAGCCAGGAACACTCCAGGCTCCAGATACAGAAGCAGCTGAGCATTTGACTCATACAGGGATTTAAGGAAAAACATTCTCCAAAAGAGGTAAGGAAATGGAGTCAGGATCACCCTGTTAAAAGCTAGGCATGATAAAGGACTTTTGCTTAAAAACGTGGAAAAGCTGAAAAATGCGACCACTGCTTGGCAACATGGTTCCTATACCTATGCTTTCTGCAGAAGCAGCTGGACAGAGACGCCCCTACCAGCTCAGTCACTGGATCAGCAATGCCTGAAGACACCATGGAGGAGGACCTGAGCTACACACAGGAGGCCCAGTTCTCAACAGGGAGTCCTGGGAAGCTGTGTGGAAGCAATTGCAAAACCACTCAAGATGACAGAGAAAGTGACTTTCCCCTGTTAAACATCAGCTGAACAAAACTCTAAATATATAAAGCACAGTAGAACCATAGAAGTCACCAGTAAACTAAATACTTGTAGATAAATTCCTTCCAGATAAAATGAAAATGACATAGTAATCAGACAAAAAGCTTCAACATGATTACTCAGAGTCCTCTGAATTATTAGTGAGTAAATGATATTCCTTAAAAAGCCTAATGAATTAAAAAGAATAAAAATGAAGATTAAAGATGTGTATATTCTACCACTCAGCATTGCCTTTGTTCTATGTATGTCACAGAAATTAAAGTAAATTTAGCAAAATGTTAATATTATTGTAGCCTTTATTATGATTTTACATGCTATTTTGCATAACAATGAGTTTTATTGTTAAAAATCCTTGAAATTTTAATGACAGGTTCACATCTTTTTTTGAATTTATGGATACTAAAGTATTTGGTGAGACAGGTACTATCTCCATTTCATTGAGACACACTGAGGCAGGGAGCTGTAATTAATGATCACATAGCTACTGACAGAGTATTACTCAAACTTAAGTCACCAGACACAAAAGCCCATGAGTACAGCCCTAAAACATTTCACTCAATTTCTTTTCAATCCCAATTTCCTCACTTGTAATTTATTGCAATGTTGGAGAGACAAAATACCATATGTAAAGCACCAAATGAGTCTTCAGTAAAATGTTGCTATCATTTATTTTATGTCCCTTAGCAGCTTTTTGCTTTTCTTAGTGTTTATTTGACTTTCATTTCTAAATAGATTAAAAGTCTGTGCAGCTGGAACCAAGTTTAAGATTTATGTTTTTTTTACCCACAATGCCTTCCATTAACAAGTACATGTTTCTATAGCCTACAGTGATAACGTGGTCCTTCATAGCTAACATGTAGACAAAGAAGCTATTAGCATTCATTTAAAAATTGTTTTCAATCATGAAATCTGAGGTTTGGGATTATATGATTCACCTAAACTCACATAACTAAGGAAAATGAGCCGAAATTTTAAATTTTCCTTTCTGATACTAAATCCATAATTTTCCTATACATGTGGGGCTTTCAATTGTCTACCAACATACTGAGTTTTATTTATCAGTTGTTACTTTCAGAATTTCTTAAGCAAGATTATTGGTGGAAACTCAGTGTGTGAAATAAATGACAGGGAATCAGCTGTTGGTATGAGGATATAGTGGTTCACTATAAAGAAAGACAAGACCCCAGAGCCCCCAAGGTTTCTGATTGTGGTCTAGGGTGGGGCCCAAGCTTTCGTATTTTTGCAGGTTCCCAGGTGAGGCTGAGGCTGCTGGTCTGGAAATCAGGTTTAGAGAGTCACTGTTCCAATTTCTTGTTACTCATGTGTGGTTGGCGAAATAGCAACATCAACTTCCTTTGGAATGTTTTTATAAATGTAGAATTTCAGAGTTCACTAGATCTGTTCAATCATAATTTGCATTTTACTAAGATTTGTATGCACATAAATGAGAAGTTCTTGTTTGATAGAGTAGGTTTCGGCCTTAGGTTGTACATTAGCATAACCTAAGGAGATATAAAAACATACATGCTTGGTCCTCTCCCTAAAAAAATTTTAATTTATTTGATCTAGGGTATAGACAGGCATAAGTGTTTTAAAAAATGCTTCCCAGGTGACTCATGGGTGCAGACAGGGTTGTGAGCCACTGGCTTAGAATGCATCATTTCCCACGCTTGCCTTAGGTCAAGAAACATCTGACAATCTTATTAAAAAGCAAGTTCTCAGGCATATAAACTGTTCAGTAGATCAAGGAGGGGCAAGCATACATAATTTTAACAGGAATTCTAAGCTGTCTTATTGCCAGATGAGTTTTAGAATCTCTCATCCAGAACTCTACACATATCCCTGAAATAAATTAATTGCATTTTGGTAATATTTTTACTTATAGTAGCGTTTTTAAAGTGCCTCAGTCAACATTTTGAATTTCATCAAATAATTTCAAGGTATATATATATATATATATAAAATATATAAAGTGTGTACATATATATAAACATAAACATATATAAAGTGTGTGTGTGTGTGCGTGTGTGTGTGTGTGTGTAGTTCCTCAGAGATTGGCATGGAACAATGAAGTTTGAAAGATTGGAAATTGTCTGTAACCATGATTTAGTTTTTAATTCCTTGCATCAGTGTTAACTATTCATTTCCCATCCTTAGATGTTGAGTTCTTCATTCATATGTAGAAAAGGACACACGGAATGACTACGGCTCTAAAAAACATCATCATTTAGGTAATGGTGATGAGCATGTAGGTTAACTGCCAACCTAACAACATTTGATTTTAACATTTGGTGCCTTTTGACCTGTGTTCCAGAATGTCCTTATTGATCGAGGTATTTAACTTCCAACTCCCACCGAAGACCTCCAGAAACATCTGTTTCAAGCAAAGCTGAGCAGTAAGGGAGAACACCATCTTTATCAATTCATAATGGTGTCTCAAACTGGGAAAACTGGGGTCCAGTCTGTTTTAGGGTTATAGCCTGGGCTGGTTGATTTTAAAGTAAGTCTTGCAAAGTGGGGGCTTGTTTGAGATGTAGCAGGGAGAGTATATGATCTAAAAATTTTGGATTGATGGCCACAGTAAAGTGAATTGAGGGTTTTTTAAGTAAGTCTTGATAAGAAAACTGTTAATTTTTAAAAGTAAACTCTTTTCTTGGTTTATGGACCCATATATTTTCAAAAGCAAGCAGATAATTTTTTTTTGGCAGGGTCCAGTATTATGTAGCACAAAAGCAAGAAAATGCTTTCCCACCTAGAATGGTTTAGCACTGGACAAAAAGTATGTTGATTTAGGTTCTCTGCACTTAATTTATAGAACTTGTTTTGTTGAAATAATCATTTGTGTATTCTGAATGATTTTGTGGTGAATCCTATATCTTTCTCATTAGAGTGTGGCCTGTTTCTCTCTTTTCTGACATCTGACTTCTCTAGCTAGATAACCCTGAATTAGGGATCTTTTGTATCTACCAGTGGGTAGGGCATTCACCAGGTTCGTCCCCTCAGGCTTTCAGGATCATGTTTATCCCAGGTCATTTACAAAGGACATCTTTAAGTCCTGAGACCCGTCTGCCCATAGGACATGGGTGACAGTCAGTTCTGATCTGACACTGCTGTTACTACTCTCTGCAGCAGCTGCCCCCCTCAGGCATCTAGTGTTCTGACCTCCAGGGTTCTTTGTTTATGATCCTTTCAGCAGAGTTCAGAGGCCACCCACTATGAAGCTGTCTGGTGTGGCGTGAACTGTTATTCTGGGAAATAAGAATCCAGAAGTACTTCAAATAAAGGCAACTGCTGGGTTGGAAAATGGAAACTGAGCGTGTCAGCAAGCACTCAAGCTGGGAAAACTGTTCGAATAGCAGGGGCAGTAGAATAGGAACTAGGCATCTGGAAGGGAAGGGGAAAGGAAAGTACCATATATTAAACAACACTATGATTCCACAAATACGGTGCATCCTTCATGCAGTCATATGTCACTTAAGGGCAGGGATACATCTGAGAAATGTATCCTTGGGTCATTTCATCTTTGTGTGAAGATCATAGAGTATAATTATGCAAACCTAGATGGTGTAACCTATTGTATACCTAAGCTCTATGGTATAGACTATTGCTTCTAGGCTGCTACCTGTCCATCACATTACTGTACTGAATACTGCAGGCATATGTAATACAATGGTAAGTATCTGTGTATGAAAACATATCTAAACATAGAAAAGGCACAGTAAACATACAGTATAAAAGATAACTAATGGTACACCTGCATAGAGCACTTACCACGAATGGAGGCTCCAGGGCTGGACGTTGTCCTGGGTGAGTCAGTGAGTGGTAAGCAAATGTAAAATCCTAGGACATAGTACCGCAGATTTTATACATAGTGCACACTTAAGCCTCAATAAATTTATTTTTAAAAATTGTCTTTCTTAACCTTAGCTAACTGTAACATTTTTACTTTCAAACTTTAATTTTTT
The DNA here is from genome assembly GCA_004026545.1 of Mormoops blainvillei. NCBI lineage: Eukaryota > Metazoa > Chordata > Mammalia > Chiroptera > Mormoopidae > Mormoops > Mormoops blainvillei. The sequence continues at coordinate 264,380 of PVJD01000127.1, read as the reverse complement.
AACTTTTTGACTCGTGTAATAACATACCTTTAAACACAAGCACATTGTACAACTGTACAAAAATGTGTTCTTTCTTTAAATTCTTATTCTTTCTATAAGATGCTTTCTATTTTTATTTTAAAACTGTTTGCTAAAATATAATGCATAAACACACACATTAGCCTGGGCTTACACGGGGTCAGGGTCATCAGTGTCCCTGTCTTCACCTCCCGTCTTGTCCCACTGGAAAGTCTCCAGGGGCAATAGCAGGCGTGGAGCTGTCACCTCCTGTGAAAACAATTCTTTCTCCTGGAATGCCTCCTGAAGGACCTGCCTGAGGCTCTTCCTGAGGGGGTTTCACTCTTTTCAGAAATATGTCCAAGATGGTTGCTTGGTTTGCTTCTTTTTTTCATAGGAGATTTGCTTACAAGCAGATTTGCTTACAACATGAGCATTTCTCCCTGTTAATGAAAATAATTTGTGATGGGGTCCATGTTTTCAAACTTCTAAGGGACTTAGTGAGGTTGCCAAAGTCTTTGCTCAGCCCTGTACTGTGAATTTGTTTGGGAGGGGGAAGGGGTCCGTTTTTTGTCTCCTACAGTTTCCTTTACTCTGTTTCTTTTCCAGCTTGCATGCCTGTTTCAGTTCCAACAGCCTCTCACGAATCAGTTCCTTAGAACCAACTCTAGGAGGTCCTCAATATCATCTTTATTCACACCCACATTAAAGTTGTTTGCACCTCAACCACAGCCTCATTGATGTTTTATCTACCTTTGTGCTGTAGCATTACAACAACTATGACATCACTAGGCTATAGGAACTTTTCAGCTCTGTTATAATTTTAGCATGGTATATAGTCCGTCATTGACCTGAATGCTGCCAAGCAGCACATGGCTCTGTGTAAACTTCATTCAGCACTCGCAACCCCGGTGATACGCATCCTTCTATCCATTTTATACAAAATGGACAGAACCTGTGATTAAAAGAAACACTAGATTTGTCCCGAGTCTCAGAGCAGTGTGGACAGAACCAGGCTACAAACACAATCCAGTGGTGCCGTTTCCTCCCCACAGCGTTATCTTTTTGTGCTATAAGATTTTGAGTGCCTGTTCTGGAACTTAGGCTATGGTGAATTCAATAGACTAGTCTCCTTTGCAGTAAAACAAAAGGATTCAACTAGCTTTAACATTTGTCTGAGAAAATCCTGAAACGTTCATCAACATATAAATTTGGAATTGCTGAATTCTACCTGGTGGAAAATGTCCATATGAGAAAAAGACAAAAAAAGAAAACAGAGCTCAGAAATAAAAGGTGTTTATTCTAACTGTATTGTTTGGGTTCTGGGTTTAGCTAGTCTATCCCCAGGACATTTTCAGAATATGAAAATCAGGCCTCTTTTGGCTTAATTTTGTTTAAGTTGGATGTCTAAAAAAAAGTCCTCATTATATTTATGTAAGAATTATGTTCTTTGGAATTATATTAAAAAACAATGTTTTTCTTTAATTATTTTTCACAAATTTTCTAAATTTGTTTAAATACATAATAAAAACATGTTATACCAATTCCAGGTTGAATAATTCACTTTAATGGCATGAGTTTGATGCCATTTCCTTCTACTTATCCAAGCTCAAAACCTATTCACTCCTTAAACCAGAGCTCAGAAATTGCATTTTATTAAAACATCCCTAGCTCACCTATAAGAATATTTATCTATCTGGCCCTTCTTTCCCATAAGAAACTATGAAGTATTTGTGAGCAGAGTTAGTGATTTTAAATGAAATTACCCTATTGCTTTATTTTTAAAACTGTTTCTAATACAAAAGATCCTACAATTCAGTATAAGCTACCAGCCAGCAAAACTCATGCCTCCACCTCTTAAGAAACTGTAACTTTTGGTGTTACCTATATTTCTAAAAAATTTCTTCATGTAAATATATCTATTTATCATTTAAAATAATAATAAATGAAAGCCAGCTGTACATATGGTACTAAAGCTTTTACGTTTAAAAAAAAACACCTTGTTGAAAGTTTCATTTTGGCATAGATAAATAAATCTATTTTTTCTTTTTAATTTAATTATTCTATATGCATTTTCCACATTTTGTTTGACCTTATTACTGCGGATACACAAACACACACATTCAGGTTTTGCCATATAGCAGTGGTACAATAAACATCCTCCTACATAAGACTTTACTTACCTGTAAAAATGTCTCTGTGCAATAATGTGTTTAAATGGATTTGACCTTATGAAGAAGGTTTGCCTGGGGGGTCAAAAAAGAAAAGCAGAGCAAAGAAATGAAGGGCATCTGTCTCCACAATATTTTCAGAACCAGAGCTAATAGACCCATCTTTTTTGTTTGATTCTGTTTAAGCTGGGGGTCAAAAAGTTATATCCAAATAGTCAAAAAGTATGTATATTTATATTTTGTTTTAAATATTGCAAAATTGTTCTCTAAGTTGCTTTTACTAATTTGCCCTCCTACTAAGAGTTAATAAGGGTTTAAGTTACTCTTTCATAAAACTCATAAATATCATAGGTCAACATTTTTGGTCTGTTTTCCCTGATATAGTGTGAGATGAACTTATAATTTGCCTTATTTTATTTATGAGTCAGTTTATTCTAATTATAGGTGCACTGTTTTACCTGTTTATACATTTGACCATAAGTTTCTCTGGAGAAATAGAATGAATAGATGATAGATAGGTAGATAGATAGATAATAGATAGATAGATGATAGAAAGATGGAGAGAGGAGCACAGTTATTATTAAAACTGGTACATGTGGTTCTGAAGGCTGAGAGATCCCCCAGGCAGTCATCTGCTGGCTTTGAGAACCAGGGAAGCCAATGGTATGACTCAGTCCTATTTCAAAGCCCTAAGAACCAAGGGGCTGCTAGTTTAAGTCCAAGAGTCCAAAGCCTGGAGAAGAAGAGCTCTGATGTCTGAGGGCAGGAGAAAATAAATGTCCCAGCTCAAGAAGAGAGAGGCAATTTACCTTTCTTTTGCATTTTTGCTTCAATGTGCCCCCAATGGACTGCAGAACCTGATGATGCTTACCCACATTGATGAGGGTGGATCTCTATACTCAGTCTACTACATCCCCTTCTAATCTCTTCCAGAAACACCAACACAGACACACCCCAAAATTGGGTTTTACCAGCTGAGTATCTCTTCGGCCAGTCAAGTTGACACATAAAACTATCCATCATACTTCTATATTTACCTATTCTCTTTCTTATTGAGTTTTTGGTATTTTATTAATTCTTAATTGCTTTTATATGTGTTTCTTACTTTATCTTTAGTATTTTGACTTGTTACCTTTCCTATATATACATTTTTTATTTTATATAATCAAATTTATAAAATAATCTTGTGAATTCTGGATTATTTTTTATATAAAAGATATTTTCTTCAAAATAATAAAAATATTCATTTTTTGCATTTTTGTAGAACTTTATTATTTAGTAGACATAGATATATTAATAATAAAAATAATAAAACTAATGTATTGGACACGTATTGCCAGGCATTGTATTCAGGTTTGTGTATTATCTTATTTGATCCTCAAATAAATTTATGAGATAGAAAAGTGAGTCTTAAGTACATTATATTAATTGTCAAAGCTGTGAATATGTTGCTAGCAGGGCCAATATTCAAACTCAGAAAGTCTAACTTCAGAGCCTCTAATCTTAATCACTGAAATATATTTAGTAGATAAAATAATATTTTACCCAAATTATTTAAAAATCAAAACACACATTTAAGAAATTCACTGTATAGATGAATAATAGTTACTTTAATTTTTTAACATCAAACTGGATGAATATTAAAACATTGGACCTCACTTGCTTCTTACATAAAATTTTCAGTGAATAGTAGCCAAAAGCTGAAGCAATTTTGATTTTAGCACTTGAGTAGAAATAGCCTTGCTGGCCAGTACTCTCCCCATGCTCGAATACTCATGCTTCCCCTCACTCACACTCCCAAACTTTCCACATCAAAATAATTCATGTAGGCCAGATTAAGACTTTAGAAAATTTAAGTACTCAAAGATTATGATACACAATAAAATAAAAATAATGCTAAACTGGAAATCTAAAAATTCATATACAGGTAGAAAAAATAACTTTATTTCAAAATTTTTCTTTTCTTTTTACAATTTTTTTTATTGTTGTTCAAGTACAGTTTTGTCCACTTTCTGCCCACCCTCGACCCTACCCCCCCCTTGACTTTGTCCAGGAGTCCCCCATATATGTTCCTTGACCACCCTTCCCCTGTTCCCCACCCTTGTATTCCCCTCCCCGCTCTGCTCTGTTCACTGTCAGTTTGTTCCTCACTTCAATGTCTCCAGTTACATTTAACTTGCTTGTTTGTTCAAAATTGTTCTACCTAAAACTTTTAAGATTAATCCATTATAACAGCTCTTAGCCGTTGAAGGAGGGATGCATCTCTGATTTCCACAGCGGCATCCTGAAACGTGGGTGTGCACACTCAGAGAATGCTTAGGATCCTCCATTTGGTGGAAGGAAGTAAATATTAGAACTTCCACTTGTGTGTATTTATAAATATGTCAGTGATCTTACAAATATTTAAAGTATAGATAAAAATATTTCTCTATATTGTACTCTAGCTTTATTTTTCTCAGGGAATCATGGTATAAAACATAGAGATCTAGTATTATTTTATTTTTACTTGGTTTACCAGTTGTTCAGTTACCATTGACTGACTCAGAGCTTTTTTATTATTTTTAAGTGATAGATTTACTATATGTTTTATATATGTTATGAAATCTTTATCCTAGTTCACTCACCTATCTGCTGACTTAAGTGCCAACATCAAATGTTTCTGTTACTGCCCTGACTGGCATGGCTCTGTGGGTTGGGCATTGTCCCACAAAACAAAAGCTGGCTAGTTCAATTCCCTTCAAGGCGCGTCCCTGGGTTGCCAGCCAGGTCCCTATTTGGGGGTGTGCTAGAGGCAACTAATTAATGATTCTATCACGCACTGATGTTTCTTTCCTTCCGCTTCTCCCTCCCTTCCCTTCTCTCTAAAAATAAATAAATAAAATCTCTAAAATATATTTCTATTACTGTCTTGTAGTGTTTCAATATTTTGTAATGTAGCAATATTACTATGAAAATTATTTATTTTATCATGATTATTATTATTATTTTATAACTATTATTTATACTATTCTTACATGTTTTTACAGATGAGGTTTAGCATAAACTTGTTAAGTGGTAAAGAAACAAAATAATCAGCCAGCATTTTATTAATACCATTAACTTTACAGGTTAATTTTGAAAGAGTTGAAATGTTTACATTTGTTCTTATTGACTAAAGTATTTAGGTAACTTATTTTATCTCCCTTTGTAAATAGAATAAATCAAAAATGGTCACAAATTCTTTGTAGTTCTTCCCATCAAGAGATGAAATTTGTGTTTTCAAATCCTTGGATCCAGGCTGGTCTTGTGATATGTCTGTCAGGGACGAAAACAAAAAAAGTAGCTAGTATGTTAAAAGGTTAAAATTAAAGACTTGTGTAACTAACTTAGTTCACAAAAGGGACATGGAAGAAACGGTGTAATTGAGAAGATGAAATAAATTTCTTTAGAAAAGATGAATGTTTTCTTAGGAGAATTGGGAGATAATTAAGCTTATAATAATATTTGTCTACATAGGTATGTGTGAACTTTTTAGGGCCATAAAACTCCCCAGAGAGGGAAATTTTAGCAGATCTACTTTTGTGTCCCTCCTGGCAATAGAAGCCTCTTCAAAGAGGGAATTTATGGCAATCCTCATTCCCCTGGAGTTTCTGCTTTTAGTTAGATAAGGAAAGCTCTGACAAGACTTCTTTCTGTATCTGTTGAATCTTTAATGTCTTTAGCTTAAAATAACCTTTAAACCAACTCTGAGGTTCTCAGTGGGTCCCTACAAGTTTTCGGTTAGAACTCAAATAACCTGTGGCTTATACTCTAAGCCTTTTAGAACGCCACTGTGACCATGTGACTAAGCCTGAGCCAGCTTCTTGGAAGCTGAGACCGCGCAAAGACAGCGGCGGCCAGTATCACCGCATGGGGCAGAGGTGAGTTGTTCCAGCTGAGCGCAGCCCAAACCGCCAACCAAAAGAAATGAATGCATGTTTCCGTAAGCCATTAAGTTTAGAGATAGTTAATTCCACAGTAATGAAGAACCAATGGATATTTAAAGTTTCTTCCTTTAGGCCCTGGACCTTTCCTGTTAGTTTTATTCCATAATTTATTTGCATGCATTCACTATTGTAAATGAAGTCTCTATTTCTAAGAGATTGTTGTTTGTAAATGTGAAAGCTGTGTGTGTTAGTTTTGTGCCTGTACTAATGAATTTATTTAGAATTTCTAGTAGATTTTAAATGTAAATACTTGAACCAATTAGTCATATGATATTATCATTTTTATATAAGAATTATTTTGCTTCTTCTTTAACAAAGATGTTTTATGCACATATATGCTCTTTTGTGTATCTACACTTACTAATATTTCTTGGATAGTGTTAAATCATAGTGATAGTAATGACACTCATCTTTTATGTTTCTTGAATGTACTAATAAATTTTTCTGTGCTCTACTATTAAACATTACACTGGCAGTATCAATCAATTACTATTTTTTGAAAGGTGTGATTTTAATAAAATATATTTGAAATTTTATTATATGTCTGATGGCCATCAATCTAGCTTTTGCATATATTCTTATAGTAGTTATATGTACATGTTTTTATACCAATTGCATAGTATGTTATAAATGTTTTATACCCTTTTTTTATTATGCTGCATGCTTTTATACTAGTATATGTTTTACACTATATTACATACAGATATTTCTTAATATTGTCAGTATTTATTTGGAAATATGCTCCAGGTTTCTATGGTATTTTCTAGTTTGCTTGAGTATGTTTTATCTGAAACTTAAATCAATATTTTTAAATGAGTTTTCTTTCTTTGTACTGCGGTGTGTTTGGGTTTGATATCAAAGATATGTTTGCTTTTTAAAAATAGTTTTGAACTTTTCCTTTGCTCTCAGTGCTCCAGAGAAGTTTAAATAGCACTAGCATGATCAATTCCTTGAAATATTGATGAAATTCACCTCTAATAACCTGTGGTTCTTGGTCTTTGAAGAATATTAGACATGCAGTGGTGAGGAGGAAGCTGGCAGTTCTTGAACATGCTCAGTTTCTCTCATGCAATTGGTCTATTTAAGTTTTCTGTGACTTCATGTGTTGATTTGAGCAGTTCGCATTTCCTAGAAAATAATTTATTGTTTTCAGCTTTCAATTGATTTGAAGGAAGTGGCGAATTGTTTAATTTCTTTAATTTCCTCTGTAACTTGTTTCTTTTCCACACACCCTCTAATTTTTTGTACCTGCTTCATCCATTATCTTTTCCTGATTGGACTGGATTTTATTGCTTTTGAAATAAATCATATTTGGATTTACATATTATTACCACACTTGTTTCAAATGTGTTTTTATTTATTTATTAAGTGTGTCCTTCTTCTTTCCTTACAACTTCTATTACTTACTTTTCCAAATCCTTGGCTGAAGTGCCTAATTTGTTTGCCTTTTCCATCTCCCCGTCTGCTTTATCTCTATCTGACTGCCTCTCTTTCTTCATGTCTCTCTGTCTGTCTCTGTTTCTTCTTTCCCTTTATTTTCTTTTGGCCTGATTGGTCAAAAATTTTTGCTTCCGTTATGGTGTATCAATTTCATAGTACACACCCCCACCATACCAAAAAAAAAAAACCCCAAAACCCCAAACCCTTGCATGTTTATGGAAGAAAAGACATATCTTACATGATAAGCTGACATAATTCACATATCTGTATTATTTCATATATCAATAAAAATACATATTAATATATAAATATACAAGTTTGTTTTTTCTCATATCAAGGTAATTTCACAAAACATTTCAAATAAATTGTTAGAAAAATGGCTCACATGTAATTTGTTAAAGTGAAACCTGCGTATTTAAAACATTAAAAAAGCTCTAATTCTAGCCATTATTTTGTATTTTATCTGCCACACAATCCATTTCCATGGTGGAGGAATCTTAAATTTAACACAAATGATAATTCTAAATGATTAAATATTAGAAAGAGAATTATTCTTTCCATCGTACATACCTTGTATTTTCCTGTTGTCAAGCTAATTCAATTCACTGTTATCTCACCCCTGTCCAGAGAGTTGTTCACAGTGAACACAGGCAAAGCACATGGGCATTTCTTTCTCAAAGATCTGCAGAGCTAAAGTGTTCATTCTTTGGAATGATGACAACAGTAGTGAAACTAAAACTTGTAACAGAAGTCTCCTGGCTGAGATTTGAAGAAGCAGTTCTCATTCTGCAGCAAAGGTGAGGGAGGGAGCAGTTGCCCACCAGCTTCCCTTCCTTCTCCTTGTATTTGTGTGGTAGCATGCAGAAACTATTCCTTGGTTAGGTCTAACACTGGGGACCCCTTTATTAATAGAAAATGTTTCATGTGCATGGAGATGAAAAAGCAATCTCTTTAGATAAGGTATTTGATCACCCAAGAAGCTATTTGTAAATCTGTTTTTATTTATTCAATTTTCTGGGGTGTTTTCAGGCTTCATGCAATGCTCTGCATTACATTTTCTACTTTTTTGGTAAGGATTTTAAACCTTTCTGTGTTCACACATTTTATTACTCATACTAAGAAATATATTTGGGCATAAGTTTCTCCCCAGTGAGCCTCAGGTAAAATTTCAATTTTAATTCCCAAGGGTTCCTGTTTTCTGTCTATTTTTCCCGAAAGGAAACAGCAGAAGAGAGAATGGGAGCAGATTCATAAGTTATGTTCACACTTATTTTTAACAAGTCAGTTAGATAAAATGAATAATCTCACCATTGCATCCCTAACTGACATACAGGCCTCTTAACTTGTGGAATTGGACCAGACAATGAATAGTTCAATAACTTGTCTCATTACAACAGTGAGGGTATAATTTAACATTTGAACTGGGAAGCTTTTGAAAACGAAAAGAAGGTCTACTGATAAATATGCCGGGAGCCAACATCGAGGTCACCAAGGTGGTGACTGTTCTTTCCTTTTACAACCCTCAGGGACATTTTAGGTTCCTACCATTCCCAAGTCTGTTCTCTTTGCCTCTCATGCATTCTGCAAAGTTTTTATAAAACATATTATATAAAAACTGATGGTATTTTTAGCAAAATGTATCTCATCCTGTAAGTTGAAGAGTTAATGTTATTTGTTAAAAAGTTAGCAACATTATGCAAGGTGATTATATGAACATAAATACTTTGATTATTTTAAATGCTATGTCGCAATTACCTTGGCTTGTAAAAAATGAGTTTATATAGTTTACAGATCTGAGATAAATAGGATTATGTTTAAATGAGGTTCAAACTTGGCTATACTGGGTAATGATGCTCCACGTGGACATTTGTATAACTGCCTCCCCATGCCAAATATACTATAATAAGAAATGTTACATGTAGCTGAAGCAAATAGCAAGTTTAAGTTGTATTGCCCATATTTCACCTTTAAGGGAGTCCTAAGGAATTGTGATAAGTGTTTTTTGGCAGGATAGATAAGCAAGAAAGGACAGGAAAATGAGCTTCGGGTTATGAATAAAAGAAAGAATGACAAGTTTAATAATTAAGAATGTTTACTTTATACTGATACCTTAAATAGGAGGTCAGCTATTTATATGGCCTTCAGTTGTATCTGGTGGTTGTTGCAGTACAGAAAGAAATGCTTAAACTGGGAAAAGATAGCGCCATTCTTCTAGGGCACAGTTAGTGCATGTTGCCAAGAGTTTCTATAAACATGTCGACCTGCTACCTTGATTGTTCTTTCCGCTCCCTGTCATGAAGATTGCCGATACCATTCAAAGGGGTTGGCACAGATTACCAGTGGATTCAGTTTCACTATCTGGCTTCTAATAAATTGTTTTTTACTTACTGTACCTCAAATTGTACTTTTCACAAAAAAGATCATTGTGTTCTTTTTACACTGTTTGGTAACATGAATTTTACATATCCTGGGATAAGACTGTAATTATTGATGCCCCATTTTTGAAAACTTCCTTTATAATGGGATCCCATAATGCTTTTGGGAAAGCACACCCCTAACTGGAGCTGTGAATAAATGTGTGCTCTGGCAAGTTTTTGAGTACACTGGATATTTAAAACAATGATTAGATGTGTGTATTTATGAATGTGTACTAGACTGGAAGGGCCAGAGAAATAGAGAGGACAACCCCTCTATATGAGCTTGCTCTCAGGTTCATGAGACTTTTGCCTGTAAACAAGTGAGAAAAAAGAAAAGACATTTAGGTCCTCCTTGACATGTAAGTAAAATAGAGTTGGTCCCTAAAATCATTTATTCTTGATTCATTTATTCATTCAATAAAAGTGTAGTTAATACTCACTATACAATAAAGAGTGGGCAAAACAGTGTGTCTCCTCATTGCACTTAGTCTATTAATGAAAATAAACAATAAATAACTAAAAAAAGAAATAATGAGGCTACACTTGAGCAGCTATCTGATCGAAGGGTATCAGAAAAGCTCAGAAAGCAGTGTGAAGCAAGCAAAGAAAGTACGTATATGGAGGACCCAAGGAGAGGCTATATTTAGCATTTTAACAAGGTCAGGCTGCTTACATAGAGTGGATAGATATATTAGAGATATGGACCAAGGCCTAAAGATATAGCCCATGCATGCAGGTTCTATAGTCCCTGCTAAGTATGGCCTTTGATGCAAATGAACAATTTAAATGTGCCATGGTTGAATTGTGTCCCCTAAAATTTGTGTACTGAAGCTCTAACACCCAATATCAGATAATTAAGGTATAATAAAGTCATAAAGGTGACTCCTAATTTGATAGGGTTTGTGACCCTATTAAAAAATCTCTCTCTCCCTCCCTCACTCTACCCCTCTCATGAGGACACAGGGAGAAGATGACCATTGGCAAGACAGGAAGAACGCTGTCACCAGAAACCGAACTGAGATCTTGATCTTGGACTTTCGGCCTTCAGAACTGAGAAATAAATGCTGTATGCTGTTTAATCCAGCCGTCTCCAGCCTGTTGGGCACCACAGGTTGGTTTCGTGGAAGACAATTTTTCCACAGACTGGGGTGGGAGGATGGTTTCAGGATATATTTATATTATATTTACTATATTTATATATTATATTTATTGTGTACTTTATTTCTATTATTACATTGCAATATAAAATGAAATAATTATACAACTCACCATAATACAGAATCAGTGGGAGCCTTAAGCTTGTTTTCCTGCAACTGGACGATACCATCTGGGGGCGATGGGAGACAGTGATACCCGACGCGTGCTGCTGATGTCAAGTCTACTCCGTAACCTTGTTTTGGTTGCTGTCACTGCAAAAAACGCTGCTTCACAAAGACAGCATGTTGGAAATGGGAGCAGACTTTTCAGTGCTTTTGTGGCCATTTCAGGATATTCCACCTTGACTTTAATCTAGATCGTATGGAGGTTTAAAGTTGTCTCAAACATACTTTTAGGACACCATCATTTGCACTCTCAAGCAAGTGATCTTCCTCCTGCACAGGCAAAATCAATTCCCCTGGCTTCTACACAAGTGGGTCACCGATCCATTCCTCCCCATTTCAGGGCTCTTTTGTGGTTGGGCAGTAATGCTCAAACTCTTCTGAAAGCTGAGATAAGTGTCACACACCAGCGTAGAGAAAGAAGGTCCCGGCTCAGTCTTTTCTCAAAATCTCTGCTGATGTTTGAAACATGTCAAAAATCCCAGTGTTCACTCATCGCCCCATAATTCCAGCTTGGCTTTGAATGCAGCCACTTTATCTCCCAACTTAAACACAGTTGTCATTCTCCCCTGAAGTGACAGATTGAGTTCATTGAGCAGGTTGAATATGTCACACAAGTAAGCAAGGTTTGCAACCCATTCTGTGTCACTGAAATGTGCTGCCAGTGGTGACTGTCTTTCTAAAAGAAATCCCTGGAGCAGCCCTCGTTACTCAAACACTCTGGCCAGCGATCCTACCTTTAGAAAGCCATCTCGCTTCTGTGTATAAGAGAGGGCGTGTGTGCTCTGCGTCCCTCTCGTCACAGAGCTGTGTGAACAGACGTGAGTTAAGGGCATGTACTTTAATGTGGTTGATAATGTTTTATTAAATCATTTTTATTGTTATTCTATTATAGTTGTCCCATTTTTTCCCCTTTGCCTTCCTCTGCCCATCCCACCCCTTGCTCACATAGTCAATTCTTACACTGTTCTCTATGTCTGTGGGTCATTCATTGATGTTCTTTGTCTAGTCCCTTCCCCTTCTTTTGACAATTATCCCCCTCTCCCCACCCCTCTGGCCACTCTCAGTCTGTTCCATGTTTCCAGGTCTGTGGTTCTATTTTGTTCATTAGGTTCTGCTTACAGGTGAGATCAATGGTTTTTCTTTCACCACCTGGCTTATTTCATTTAGCATAATGCTCTCCAGTTCTATCCATGCTGTTGCAAAAGGTAGGAGCTCCTTCTTTCTTTGTGCTACATAGTATTCCCTTGTGTAAATGTACCACAGTTTTTTGATCCACTCATCTACTGATGGGCACTTAGGCTGTTTCCAGCACTTGGCTTATGTAAATAGTGCCACTAAGAACATAGAGGTGCATGAGTTCTTTTGAACTGGTGATTTGGGATACTTAGGGTATATTCCTAGCTGCGGAATCACTGAGTCAAAATCAAAAGGCCATTCCATATTTAGTTTTTTGAGGAAATTCCACACCGTTTTCCATAGTGGCTGCACCAGTCTTCATTCCCACCAACAGTGTACTAGGGTTCCCTTTTCTCCTTAGCCTCACCAGCACTTAGTGTCTGTTGATTAATTAATGATCACCATTCTGACAGATATGAGCTGAGATCTCACTGTGGTTTTAATTTGCATCTCTCTGATGGCTAGTGATGTTGAGCATCTTTTCATATGTCTATGGGCCCTATGTACGTCCTCCTTGAAGAAGTGTCCATTTGGATCCTTTGCCCATTTTTTGATCAGATTGTTTGCCTTCCTCATGTTGAATCCTGTGAGTTATTTATATATTTCAGAAATCAAACTCTTATCCAATGTATCACTGGCAAATATGTTCTCCCATACAGTCAGTTCCTTTTTCATTCTGATGAGTTTCTTTACCCATAAACTTTTTAGTTTGATGTAGTTCCATTTGTTCATTTTTTCCTTTATTTCCCTTACCCTAGGAGATATGTCAGCAAAAATATTGCTACATGTGATATGGCTGATAATTTTCATCGCATCCTGAAAAATGTTGTTAAATTCAGGAGACATTTTTCAACTATCCAGCATTTCTCTATGGATGATGCAGTGCATAGACTCACATTCAAAAGTGACCTCTTTGACCCAGGTAGTGAAACTAGAAAGACTTCCAGTTATGGCAGCCATTCCGTCCATGTGCACACTGACACAAAATGACCTATTCAGTGTTTCTGATATGTAATCATTCAAATACTTGAACTGCCCTGGCTGGTGTAACTCAGTGGACTGAGCATGGACCTGTGAAGCAAAGAGTCGCCCGTTCGATTACCTGGTCAGGGGACTTGCCTGGGTTACAGGCCAGGTTCCAGTAGGGGCCACTCAAGAGACAATCACACATTGATGTTTCTGTCCCTCTCTTTCTCTCTCCCTTTCCCTCTCGCTTCCCCTTTTAATTTTATTTAAAATTAAAATTAAAAAATAATACTTGAATACTTCTGCAGCTGTGGTGTTGGTTGGTTACAAAAATGCACATAACAAATCTTTATGCATATTCTCCTAAAAAATATATTGCACAAAAAGAAGCACTGTTGCCTTCTTGTGAACAAGGGTGGTCTTGTCAACCTGGATTGCATACCATGGTGACTCATTATTCCTCTCTAAAAATTTTGCCTCAATATCCTCGGCTATTTCATAAATTCATCTACTTATGGCGCTAGTCAAAAGAGGAACACATGCTGCCTTCTGAACTGCAGTTTCTCCTAAAAGTTCATGACAGATGTCCTTAGCAGCAGGCAGGACCAACTCTTCACCAATATTAAAGGGGTTCTTAATTTAGCAATGTGGCCAGCCACTAAGAATGGTGCTCTTAGTGCCCACACATTTGATGAAGCAGTGGCCTTCAATAATTGCTTCTATTCTTTGTATTCATATTTTTTTTTCTTTTGAAAAACTCCAAAGTCTTGCCTTCTAATGCAGTGTGCTCAGTTTCCATATGGAAAAGCAGCTTTAAAGTTTTCATGGCTTTATTGGATAGCCAGTAGCCATATATTATACAAAGTTGGCTTAGAGAATGTGAATCACCAGTTGAAATGAACCCATAATTTAAGTAGGACTCTTGGTATTTTCTTTTAAATGTAGCTTTCTTTTTGTTGGCAGTCTTAGAGTCTTCTGCTATCTCATCATTTGGTCTTTCCTCCTTTTCAAATAAGCTCTCCCACGATGCTTGTTTTTTACTCATTTTTGCCAGGGCAAGCTTGTGGGCTTACCAAAACTGTGACTGAGACAAGCGTGCAGTGCAGGAATGAGGCGTGAATGGAAGTGGTAAATAAATAATGAGTGGGCCATGCATGGACTAAATAAGTGTCAGATTCTGACTTAAAGACTGCCAGCAGATATAGCTGTACAATTAAAGTACATCAACTCACTTACCACTATAAAGCCTGCCACCAGGTGCAGCTTAATTGTCACTTGCTACTCACTGATAGGGTTTTGATATGAGTCTGCAAGCAATTGATTTACTATGGTCTCTGTGCAGTCAAACCTCTCTGCTAAATATAATCTGTGTTTGCAGCAGCTCCCCAGTGCTAACATCACTGCATCCACTCCACCTCAGATCATCAGACATTAGATTCTCAAAAGGAGCTGCAACCTCAATCCTTGCATGTCCAGTTCACAGTAGGGTTCACACTCCCATGAGAATCTAATGCTGCCACTGATCTGACAGGAGGCAGAGCTTAGACAGTAATGCAAGTGATGGAGAGCGGCTGTAAATACAGATGAAGCTTCACTCGCTTGCCTGCCTCTCACCTCCTGCTGTGTGGCCCGGTTTTTAACAGAACACGGACCAGTACCAGTCTGTGGCCCAGAGGTTGGGGACCCCTGGTTTTAGCCATCCTGACTATGGTATTTTGTTATGGTAGCCTGAGCAGACAAATACAGAGCCCATTCCAAGAAATCTGAATATGACTCACTCTCTCTGAATTCTGTGAGTGAATTTCTAGGCAAGAAATAGCCATACTTTCTAATATATATTAAAATATTGAAGTGAAATGACCTTACCACACCTTTCCTGACCTCCAGATTTTCAGTATTACTTTCTTTTCATTATAATTGGGATGACTTTCTACTCAGAGTTCTTTCTTTCCACAGGATGTCCCATTTTTAAAGAGAACAGATCCAGTATATTGAGTTTAATTTCAATGTTCTCTTTAAAATGCTAATAATTATGGCTCAATTATTGTCATGATTTCATTTTTGAAGTTTTATCCCTTGAGTTGCTCTAAATTGTAAGTGATATAGAATCACAGATTTTGCCTCATTATCTACCTGGTCCATTGCCAGTGCTATGTGTTTTTTCAGGACCTGTCCTTTGGAATACTTCCCAGATGTAAGCATATAGTTACCTCTGCTAAAGCCACCTTTATATCATTTGTTTTTATCCTCTTTGACAGTACATTGACCTCATTGTGACTATGGAAACTTATTTTCCATTTTTAAAAGCTACCATTGTAAGATTGCCCTGACATATTTTGGGAGATTGGCATGATTTCTCGGTGGGATGTTTGGAGATACCCTTGCCAAAGCTGTATGGGTAAAACTTCCAGAATGTCTTATAAAATAAATACCTTGACTTTAACAGCATTTGTTTGATGTTTGCATTTAAAATCAGCTAAATTAAAGCAAAGGGTGTGTGAACAGATTACTGAAACCACTTTTTAAGGAAAAATATGTATGGTTCTCTTAATTACCTGTCACTTGAAATTTGTCATTTCATTTAATTTTTTGAATATATCCACAATTTTTATTACACTGACAAAAATTTATTCACTTTATTATAACCTCCCACAATTCTTCTCTTATTCTGTCCTAGTACTAATTTAATTTATGGATCAAATGGTGGAAAATTCTGTGGTGTCCAACCTTTTAGCACCTCTGGGCCACACTGGAAGAAGAGTTGTCTTGGGCCACACATTAAATACGAAAACAGTAATGAAAACAAAACAAAACAAAATCTCATAATGTTTTAAGTAAATTTATGATTTTATGTTGGGCTGCATTCATAGCCATCCTGGACTGTGTGCCACTCACGGGCCACAGGTTGGACACCCCTGGTGGAAATAGAATAGATATGTCATGAACAGAATATAAACCTTATATTATTGCTTCTTCAAAACTACATAACCTAGTTTTATATCTGCTTTATTGTATGTTAATGCATGCAAATAAAAAATAGCCTAATTGCTTTCTTGTTTCTACAGAGTAACTATTTTATATAAAGGGATTTGTTGAATTTTCAAGGTAGGATCTTTCTTTTGATTAAGGTGGTTTTCATCAACCCAGAGAGATTTTTCCCTGAGTTAGCTCATTCTGAAGTTAGCCTTGCTTGTTGTGGCCATGATGTGTGTTCCCTACTATGATCACAGTTTTGGGGATATTTTTCACAACTTGCCCTGGTCACACTCTAGCATATAAAGAACTTGGGTTTATCACTCTGACCAGGTATTTATCACTCTGATAGTCTTGTGACCAGCAGCTCTGCATCCAGTGCCCTCCTTTCCACTTTCCTTTGTTCTGTCTGTCCTGTGGCTTGTTCTCACCTTCCAACTTAGGGTGGGTGTTGGTATTGCTTTGTCTTCTTTCTCTACAACCTTTCTGTTTCTGTTCTTGACTAGAAGTTACCCATCATTCTGTCATTTCAATTTTGTCACTCTTCTATATCAGTGAAATTCCTTAAGTTCTGGCATGAGGGTGACATTACTTGAGCAAAGTAACCACATAGATTTTTATTCTCTGTGTGTTTGACATTTTTGTTCTTGATAAATTTAAATGTAATCTGGAGAAGCATAAGTGAAAGGTCTAAACAGTGGAGCCCCCATCATCATCATATCTTAAAATCTTCAAATCAAAGTTATTTTTAAACCACTGAGGGCTTTTTATAAGAACACTTAACAAAGGAATCTCAGAAATAATGATCTATCATACACAACATGTAAAATATTTTTCTAGTATAGAAAATCTTATTGTTAAAGACTTCTTTACATTGTATGCACTTAAACACTGAATGTGAGATTTGTCTTTTTTTCCTCAGTTTATACATTGTTTTGTAAAGACAAGACAATGTAAGTCTGTTTATCCTGTTCCTCTCTGCTTAACACAATTAGAAACTCTAAAATGGCCCAAGAGACAACCAAAGTAGGACTCCATGAAGCAGTAAAAATAATTGATCTAATTTGAGACGAAAAGAACAGTACAATCACAGGGCATCATTTGTCCCCCTGATTGTGTAACAGAGAAAGGACAAACAGATCCAGTGGATCCTGACCTGATCTAGCAACAAAAACAGCTCATTCCTCCTGCAACTAGAAGGGCACCCTTTTGACAACTTCAGATGAGCTGGACAACACAACCAACAAAGAGAATTTACCCTTGCCAATAGTAAGCTATCAGAGGAGACACCTTCCTTTTTTGGACCTGTGACTTCCCCTTTTCCTCTGAGAGATACTGAAGGATACTGAAGGATACTGAAGGGTCAGACAGTGCTAACAAGAGAGAAACAGCTGGAGCAATTGGACTGGTACAGGAAACCTTTTTCTCCTTATGAATAAGGTTCTTCTCTACTTCCCAGAAACATCAGAGTAGTAAGAGGGTAGGAGGAGGTGGGGTCCTGCCAGATTTGCTCCTTCACTAAAAAACATCCCAGTGCCAGGCCTGCAGAAACCCCTTCTGCCCATTCATGCAGCACCAACAAGGACTAATGGGAGTTCCAATGGTACCAGGTTAATTAAACAGGGTGAAATACAACACAGGCTCTGAAAATTAAACTGCCGTTGGAACCAGAGCCCATGGAGCAGACCAACACCTACATGTTAAACATAAAGAGGTGACCACTGCTAAAATAAAAGATTCATATAATTTCTAGAGTCTCCTAACATAATAGACAAAATGTCCAAGATAAACAAAAAATGACCTATTAAACCAAGAACCAAGAAAATAACTTTAATAAGAAAAGACAATCAACATTATAGACATCGAGGTGAATCAAGTATTGGCATTATCAAATATTAAAATTTTGAATAGCTACAAAAATGTTTGAACAATCCATTTTAGATTCTCTTTAAACAAATGAAAAATAGAAAACCTCAACAAAGAAGTAGAACTTTTTTTTTAAAGGAACCAAATGAAAATTTTAGTACTCAAAAATACAGTATAAGAATAAAACTCATAGGATGTGCTCAATAATATAGGAGAAATGACAAAACATATATTCAATTATCTTGAGGGCAAAACAATACGATTCACCCAATTTAAATATCAGAGAGTAAGTAGAGTTGAAAAATAAACACAGCCTCAAGAACTTGTGGTATAAAAACAAAAGGCAAAAGTTCATATTATCATGTTAGGTAAAGGAGTGTGCGGCTGACTGAGAGAGTACTTGGAGAAACAAAAGTAAATTCTCCATATTTGGTGAAACACAATTCATAAATCCAAGAAGTAGAATAAATGCTAAGCAAGATAAGCTGAAAGAAATCTGTTCTAAGATACGCCATAATTAAACTTTTGAAAACCAAAGACAATGAAAAATCTTGAAAGCAGTAGGAGGCAAGCAACTCATTATCTATAGGAGAACACATATTCAAATTATAGGGGATTTTTCATACAAAACCAGAGAGACCTGATATGTTTCATTGCTGAAAGAAAATACCTGTTGCAGACTCTAAAACAGATGAACACTCTTCAGTAATAAATAAATAACATGCCACCATTCAGGCCACCCCAGAGCTGCCTTCACAAGGAGCCAGGATCTCTTGAGATGAAGCCTGCTCATTTCCTATCTGGTCTCCCACATGGCCTCAGACCCACCCCATCTGTACTGCATCACAGCCTGAGTCTATAGGTTTAAAATAAGCCAAAAATAATAGCAATAACAACAGCAACAACAACAACAACAAAAACTTGTAAGACAAAATAGATAAGTAACAACATTCTTTAAAGAAGGAGAACAAACACAATTTGTCATTAGCAGCCTTATCCCTACTGATTGGCTAATATAAGTTCTTCAAACAGAGCGTATGGAGAGCAGGGTCAATAAATTGGTGTTGGTCCTGTCAAGATAGCATAAAGTATATAAAACAAAATGAGTCACTCATGTCAGCCAAGATGGCTTCCAGTCAATCATGACACTTTTGCTCAAGAGGGAAATTACCCAAGTCACACCAGACACATCTGGCAAGGAGACACACCTAAGATATCTGTACATATGACCAGGACAGAGCAGGACCACTCATAGATAGGTTCCTGAAATGAAATGAAATGGAGAATTCCTGGGGAAATTCTCCATTTGCCATCAGGGATACCAAGGCATTTATCAAGAAACCCAGAAGGATAGAGTACGCCACTCTCAAGGGTATAACTGAGGTAGACCACTGCTGAGACAGCTGAGCTCCACACATCAGAGTGCTATTCCACACCATGCTGATCTCTGTTGTCACTGGTTGCCAGAGGTTCTGCCCTACTGGACAGAGGAGTTTTGTCTGCCCTGCTGCTTACCTGGGTAGACAATATTAGAAAGTTTGGAAAGAAGGCAAAATGACCTAAGTGGAAGTGACATTTTCAAATTTCATTAAAAATGTTGATACCAGAAGACTATTGTAAGTTACACATATATTGTAACACACATAGCAATGATTAGAAAAACTGTATAAAGGTATATACTCAGAAATATTTGATATTCATACACTTTAAAATTTTTAAGTATTCCATAGAAAGGCAAGAGAAGAGCAACAGGAAATAAGAAACAGAGGAAACAAAACAACATAAAAACAGACATGCCATAACACATCAATAATCACCTTATAAGTAAATATTTTAAATACACCATTAGAGATTTTCAGAGTTGACTAATAAAAATGACACACATATATGCTGTTTACAAGAAAGGTACTTCAAATTCAAAGAAATAGGTAAATTGCATGTAAAAGAATGAAAAAAATATATTCATGCAAACATTAATTTAAAAAAAAAGAGAGGGAGTCATGTCAATAATAAATGAAGTAATGCCCAGAGCAAAGAACATTACTAGAGGTAGGGCCACATTACATAATAATAAATGAACCAATCTCACTACAAAAGTATAATGATTTGAAATGTGTATGCACCCAACAACAGACTCAAAATACATGAAGCAACAATTGATAATGCTATAATAAAAAAAAAGAAAAGAACGTGATTATAGTTGGAAACTTCAACATAAACTTCTGAGCAACCAGTAGAACTACTGCACAGAAAATCAACAAAAACATATGAGATCTGAACAACATAGTCAAAAGACAAATACCATATGTTCTCACTTATATGTGGAACCTAATGAACAAAATAAACTGACAGACAAAATAGACACAAAATATGAATACATGGAACAGACTGAAAGCTACCAGAGGAGAGGGGGTTGGGAGGCTGGATGAATGAAGGTAAGGGATTAATTATATATATATATATATATATATATATATATATATTTAATGTTTTTATAGATAGATATATAGATATAGATAGATATAGATGATAGATATAGATATAGATGATATAGATATAGATTTAAAAACACATAGACACAGACAACAGTGTGGTGATGGTGATAGCCAGAGGGAAAGGGGGTAAGGGGCAGGTGGAGGTGGGCAGATGGCAGAAAATGAGGATGGAAAGAGACTATGCTTGGGGCAATGGGCACACAATTAAGTATGCAGATGATGTTTTATTGACATGTACACTTGAAACATGTATGATTTTGCAAACCATTGTCACCCCAAAAAAAATCAATTAAAATTAAAAACTTAATAAAACAACAACAACAAAAGAAAAAAAACATAGCAAATCAACAAGAGAATCTCTTTGGCATGTTAAAAAAAAGAAAGAAAAGGAAGAAAAACATCCACCAACCCACAACATCGGAATGCACATATTTTCAAGAGCTCATGAAATATTTACCAAGATAGTCCATATTCCGGGTCATAAAAAAGCTTCAACAAATTTAAAATAATTTAAACTTACATAATGTGCTGTTCTCTAGCCATAATGGGATCAAGCTGGGAATCAATAATGAAATGAGGACAATAAAAATCTATAAAAATATACATAATTTTTAAAAATCCACCTTTCTAAATAATCCATGGGTCTCAAAGTATATTCAAAACTGGAAAAAAAAACTGCATGAGAAAGGGGAAAAAAAAAGCGAAATATGGGGAATGATTCTAAAGCAGTGATGAGAAAAAGATTTATAAAAATAAATGCTTACACTAGAAATAAGAATAGTTACCAAATGAATAACCTAATTTCCTATAACAAGACACCAGAAAAAGAAAAATAAATCCAAAACAAGTAGAAGGAAAGAGTTAACAATTAGTATCAAAAGCCAAAGAAATTTGAAATAGTAAAACAGAAAAAGTCAATAAAACAAAGCCATTCCCTTGAAATACACCAGTACAATTGATAAATCTCTAACAAGACTGACATATATAAAATAAGAAAAGACAAAAATTAGTATTATCAGGAATAACATGGAAAATATCACCAGAGATCTTACAACCATTAAAATGATAGCAGGGGAGTACTTGAAACAACTTTGCACTCATACATTTGACAGCTCAGAAGAAATAGATCAATTTCTCAAAAACCACAAACAACCAAAACTCAAGGAAAAATAAATAGACAATCTGAATGGTGCTAGAATTGTCAAATAAATTGATTTCATGATTTAAAAGTTCCAAAAACATAAATCTCCAAGAACACTGAATTTTACCAGAGAATTCTACCAAATATTTAAAGAAGAATTAATCAAGTTTTATACAATCCTTTCCAAAAAAAAGACGATGCTGGAACATTATACAATGTTGGGGCCCTGGAGGGTGGGGGTCCCCGAGGGTCTGTCCAGGGCAGGCAGCCTGGAACTATAAGTTATCATCACATGCCTATGAATCATTGTACACACGTGCTGTAGTCCCTGGTTACCTAAGTTCTGTCACGGTCCCATTATTGTCTAAACTTGTATAAAAAATCCTGTAACGAGTAATAAAGTGTACTTACTTGTGGCATGAAGTGCAGCTCCTATGTTGGCTCCTTGTGTTTTCTTTCACTTGGGTGTCTCACCACCGAAACCTACCCTAACTGAACAGCTGGGCTCTGACACCCAACTAATTTTTAAGACTATTATTACCTTGGTACCACATGTAAACAAAGTCAGCCTGCCTCCACCAACAAAGAGGTTGCAGATCAATAACTCTCATTTAAAATATCTCAGCAAAAATATTAGTAAACAATACCTAAAATGTTCAAATAATATTACATACCATGACCAAGTATTAGGTTCCTGTGAGTGAGACTATTTTGATTACTTCTTTGACTTTCTGTCCATAAAGGCAACCCCGTCTGCCTTGTCTTGGGCAATTAAGTGCTGACAGTTCACTGCTAGTACTCTGGCATCTAACTATTCACCACTGAATTTAGCAGTCTCCGTTCAGTGGAAAGAGCTCCCACTATAAATTCTGACCTACAGGGAAATACAACCACAGAGAACTTCAAGGAAGCTGGGGCATCCCTCACATATTTATTTCTCATATTATGATGAAAGGTATGTCTTCTGGACACTTGCAGCATGAGTAGGTCTTACCTGATAAATTCACTCTACCATTCAACTCCCCCCAAGCCTTTGGATACCTGCTTGTACAGTATATCAGGTCTGTTCTGACATTTCAACTTTTGGTCCATGCTTCACTCAGCCAATCAATTAAATTGCTAGAGTCCTTTCTAATCCCTTGAGCTGCAACACTGAATCTAGGTTTTCTGCTTAGTGGTCCTGTTACTATCAGAATTTACCTGATTATTATTATTTTTCTTAAAGAGGAGCAAAGGAGCTAAACATTGAGCTTAATAAACTAGGGAGCATAAACCTGCTTGTTCAGCCAAGGAGCTACAGCTTCATACCCCAGGGGATTACAGCATTGCTCCACCAAGAGGATTAACACCCTTCCCTTACCCTACCTGGTACCAGATTGTTGGGGGGCACAGGAGTAGATGCTTGACCAAAAAGGCCTCTCAGTCTTACGAGGGGGTGTAAACCCATCCAAAGCCTACAAATAGTTGGGAAGTTCATTGGCCAATTTGAAAAGGTTTCTTGTCTTTTCCAAGCCAAGGGGAACAGGGAATCTCACTCTCTTTCTTTTTCTCACCTGGTAACGTGCACTCCCACTGTGCACTCACCTATTATCTCCATGGCCATGTGGCCCTAGCAGCTGCCTGGCCCATGGCCATGTGGACTCCACATGCAGGCTCCAATACGGAGCCTGAATACCACAGCATAGCAAAGGACTGCACCTGGAAACACATGCTAAGCTTGCTGAATACTAGGTTGAATAGGACTTTAACATGGAGTGGAAGCTGGGCACTGGCCTTTATTCTGGACATACTGAGGACAAGATTGGACCTTTTCAATGGTGAGATGGGTAGAGATGGGACATTGGGAAGTCAGGAAGGAAACCCCCTTAATTTTGTATCATCAGTAAAGTTTATCATGGAACCTCATCCTCCCATGTGGGTCTCAGGAAATTATTTTCTTCATGACACCACAAGAACTTGTTTTCAACTGATAATAGTCCCATATGAATGAATTTGGCCTAATTCATTTGAAATTATTTTTCCCTTCCTCTAATACCCCAAACCTGTAATTGTAATTCCCATGCTCAGTCCCTAGATTTCTACCCAGACATATTTTTTTAAATGTTACAGCATTTTTGAAGTGTAGTCCATCTCTCTGTAGTTTACACATTGACCTCACCCTCTGGGCCTACTGGGATGTGAGTTTAGTTATGAGCCTTGAAGAAGAGCTGTGGAGGGGTTAGCTTGCAAAGTGACTACCTCTGGGAAGGTCATTGTAGTTTCTTCAGGCCAAGCTGCATTAATCTCCCCAGACAGGGGTTGAACTCCACAGGATGGTGTACCAGGCTGATGTCAAATAAGACTCCACAGAATTTAGGGGTTTGATGTGCCATCTTCATTGTGGTCTTCCTGTTTCTATTCAAATTTTCAATGTCCCAATCAATGCCCTCACTTTAATAGCATCTGAGAGATTAGGAATTTAATTTGTGTTGTGATTTATCCACTAATAAGATGAAAGCCTGGGTTGACTTCCAAAAACATCAGCCCTAAATCTGCAAGACATAAGGTATTTTTTCAGGGTGTAGTAGTGTTAAGGTCACTTATGCAAAGCAATGTTTGAAGTCCTGGCTTATTATTAATGCCCTCCACTTTCTCCAGCAGTTAGGAGCAACCAACCAATCTCATTGTGCATTGGTTTGACAAAAAAACTCTAAAGTAGCAAATACATGGCCATCCAGAAACTTACCTTTTATTAGTATTTGATTAGGAATATATTTTGTACATCTCTGCAACAGAGACCATTGGTGTCCTCTTTACCACTGGAAACAACTATTAGAGAATCAGTTCCAAAAATTCAGAACCAAAGCAGAAAACTTTGCCCTTAAAATTTATTTTTCAAACAACACTCCATACCATCACCTGAACAAATCAGTATTCCCCAGAGAAACACAGCCATTTGGATATATGGGTGTATTTACTTCAGGAAATTGGCTTCATGATTGTAGGAACCATCAAATCCAAAACCGGTAGGCTAATCTGGCAGGCTGTAAACTCTCAGGAAGGGGTTGATGCTTTTGTCTTGAGACAGAATTTCTTCTTTTCAGAGAAACCTTTTTTTTTCCTCTTAAAACCTGATTAAATGAGGCCTACTCACATTATTAAGGATAATTAAGTCAACTGATTATAGATATTAACAACATCAACTAAATAATACCCCCAAAGAGAACCTACATTAATGTTTGAATAACTGATATAATAGCCTTACCAAGTTGACATATAAAATTAACCATTGTACCATATGACCCAGCAATTCCCTTCCCATGTATACACTCAAAAGAAGTATATACACTCACACACAAACTTATACAAAAGTGTTCATGGCAGTCTCATTCATAATAGCAAAATAAGTGGAAACTTATTGTGTTTGTAAACTGGTGAATGGATAAATAAATGTGGCATACCCTTAAAATGACCATATGAAGCAACAAAGTATTGATACCATGTAACAACACAGATATACCTTACAAATATTATGATAACATGATTAAGTCAGATAAAACTCAATATGTATGATTTAATTTATATGATATGCCCAGAATAGGCTGATCTAATGAGATAAAAAAGTAGATTAGTACTTGCCAGGGAGTGGAGGAAATAAGGGACATTGTTAATGAGTACAAGATTTCTCTTAGGGATTTAAATATGTTGTGAATTTAGATAGTGGTGACTATTTACAATTGACACTCACTATTGGTAATTATGATCTTTAATGTATATAAGGCAAAAGTGGAGCAAGAATTTTAAGATTTTTATTAATTATTCTTAGCCCATTATTCTGTGGAGTTAATAATATTTCCTCTCTTTTTTATATTATGTTTTCTAAGCTTATTTAAAGAGACTATTAGTATAGTGGTTAATTTTTCTTAAGTTCTTAGAAAACACTTAACATGTTTTTCATAGAAAAAAAACTCTTTTCATGATTCTTGTTAATCAGTCTATACCTTACTTAAAGAAATGATATGATTAACTGGGAGTTCAACCAGACACAAAGAGAAATATAACAAATAGTAGGAAGAGAAATGTGTACACGTAAGTCATTCTTTTTTTTTAAGACCCGAAAACCATATTTAACTTAATAAACTGGTTAAAGGAGATCACTTAGAGAGAAGTTTCCATACATGCTTTACTTGTTGGATTTACATCGGCAATATCCAAGGTGCTAGGAAATTGAAGATAACTAAGACAGGTAGATGCAGAGATGGGTAGTGGTTTTAGTTTTGCCTCCAAAGCCAGCCTCAGTTTGAATTATCTTCTCCTCCTCCTGTACTAGCTGTATGATTTGCATAAATTAACCCCTTTTCTCCTTTGTTTTCTCATCTATAAAATGGTATAAATTAATAAATAGAAAACCCAGATATTTATTAATATTAAATATGTTGATTATACATAAATTTTATAGAATAATGTTTGGCATATTACCACAGAATAATAACTTGATTTTTAAAAAATGCAGAGTCCCTGTCTTGAGGAGAGTTCTGGAATATATGTTAAAGTGGAAAGCTGAAGAAGTCCTGAGACCATACATTGTTTTATTAACTGTGTGTTTGATGCTTATCAAATTATGTCATTCAGGGTGATATGTACTTAGTTTCTATTAAAATATTTAAACTGAGAAAAATGTGTAAACTGATGAGTTATGATGCAATAACATTCTGCCACTTATATGGAAAAGCAGGAAAAAAACATTTAACTGAGAAAAAAATAATAAAATACTCATATAAAGACAGGAATGCATAATCACAGGTTCTTAAAGGTTGGAGAGAGAAAGCTTTCTTTCCGGATACCAATGTAGGAATTGTCCAAACCTGTAGAGATTTTTTTTCTGAAATTAATAATTTTAATAAGTTTTGGACAACATAAAAAAATAGCATTGGATATATATTTTATATTTTCCCAATGAATATGGGGAAAATGAAGAGTGGTAAATGTAACAAGAAATACTATATTTATAACTCTACATGACAAATGCAAAAACTTGAAATGATGAAGATATATTTTGAGAAATATTAACAAGCCATTTGAAAGGATAGCATTCAATTGGCCAATATGAATATACCTCTGAAGTAACAGTTCCCCATTGACAGTATTTCACAATAAAAATAAATAAGTATATATATTTTTAAAATAATGTTTCAAACAGCTTTATCCCTAGGAAAACTCAGCACACAGACTGGCTTTCAGTATAAGGGACAAAATACACTTCACTAAAGAAGCTTTGTGACAGAGAATCATGAAACTTCTGGTGTGACTACACAATCCGTGCTGTGGGTCACCACTGCTGCTTTTCAAGTAAATGTTTTGTTTAAACACCGAATCTTAGATCCACATATTATTTTCTGTCTTTGAATACAAGATACATGAGGGAAATGGCCTGTTCCTAAATATGATCAATAGTAGGAATTTCAAATTGAAAGGAACAAAGCAAACATACTGAGAAAATCCAAGGTTATATTATTGATTTAAAGCACCATCATCACACATTCCTGCCATTTTATTGCCACCAAATGTTCATGAACATTTAAGTAAAATGTGCTGTGAAGTGGAGAAATTAAAAAAAAAACTTTAACAAAATTTTAGTTTTAAGAAACCATATTTCATACAATGTTTTTTATCAATTGTATGTCTTTTCCTTCTTATCTATATACATAGGTGTCCCCATGGTCTGAAAATAGAGTATTTCTCATAAATCTTCCATAAGTTGAGATGATGTAAAGAAACAATTACCTTTGGATACACCATGCTAACACATTCACAGAATCAATAGAGGTAAAGCACAGGTATTCACAGATATAATTCAAAACTAGGGAGGCTTGATGCTGTGATATGGAGTGTGGGTCCCGGGGAAGGAGTTTGGTGGGGCCATTTTTATACCTTGGGGTGCCACTGTCTCCATGGGTCCAATCCATGTTGTAGGTGCCCTTGCAGATGTAGGAGGGGCTGGTGTAGCGTGACCCTATATCTAACACCTTTCCGTGGGCCATCTCTGTGGCTGCTGCTTGTCCCATACCACATACCTCAGAGGGACCGTGCTGTCACTGCCACTGCCCATGACCAGGAAGGAAATAGGAAGGCACCATTCAGAAAAGATGGAGAGCTGAAGGACACTTGGACCCCTTGCTTGCCAGCTTCTGCAGAGGATTTTTATGAGTTTAGTTAAATAAAACTGACAACTGCTAGGAAACAAAATGTCAATGGATTGATAAAATGCTCTGTAGAATCAGTTTTGGAGCTTGTTTTATACATTATAATATAAAAGGATGAAGTATGCTAAGTGTTAACAATGAATGTTACCAGACATGAAATCTCTGTTCATCAGCCTTAGTTCTTGATTTCATCTGGGAAAGAATTCAGAGCCAAAGGACTCAAATACAAGGGGAAGTTTATTTAGAAAGTCACAGAGGTAAAAGAAATAAGTTACAGAAAAAATGAGAAAAGCCTCTTACTTCCAGTCAGGATGGAGACGTATGTAGGCACACTTTGACTCCTCACACAACCAAAAGAAGGACAACAACAAATTTAAAAACAAAAACAACCAGAACTTCCAGAAAATTGAACTGTATGGAAGTCCAACAACCAAGGAGTTAAAGAAGAAACATTCATCCAGACTGGCAGGAGGGGCAGAGATGGAGACAGGAAGCCAGGGCAGAGGGGATGCAGCAAGGCAGCAGCTGGCAGACTGGGTGGCCTCATACGTGTGTGTGGATGAACTGAGAGGAACAAGAGGGGAACCAGATAGACCACACAACCCAGGGTTCCAGCACAAGGAAAAGAAAACCTTAAAAACTGTGGCTGTAAAAATTTGTGGGGGTTGCGCCAGCTGGAGAAACTCCCAACCTCATAGAAGAGTTTGTTGGAGGAGCCCTCAGGGTCCTAGAATGTACACAAACTCACCCACTCAGGAACCAGTACTAAAAGTGCCCAACCTGCTTGTGAGTAGCATGGGAAGTGACTGAAAGCCACCAAGAGCCGACTAAGCCTCATTGTTCCCTCTTGGACCCCTCCCCCAGATACAGTGCCATAAAGCAGCATGTGGGTTGTCCCGTCCTGGCAAATACCTAAGTCTCCATCCCTTACAATGTAATAGGATTGCCATAAAAAAATATGGCCCAAATGAAAGAATAAAATAGAACTAAGCAATGAAGAGATAGCCAACCTATCAGATGCACAGTTCAAGACACTGGTAATCTGGGTGCTCACAAAAATTGTTGAGTATGGTTGCAAAATAGATGAAAATTGAAGGCTATACAAAATGAAATAAGGAAAAATACACAGGGAACCAACAGTGAAGAGAAAACTGGGACTCAAATCAATGAAATGGAGCAGAAGGAAGGAATAATGTTCACCCAGGACAGGATGAAGAAGCAAGAATTTTTAAAAATGAGGAGAGGTTTAGGAACCTCTGGGACATTAAATGTTCCAACATCCAAATCATAGGAATGTCAGGGGGAGAAGAGGAAGAGCAAGACATTGAAAATGCATTTGAAAAAATAACGAAGGAGAACTTCTCCAACCTGGCAAAGGAAATAGACTTCCAGGAAGTCCAGGAAGCTCAGAGTCCCAAAGAAGTTGGACCCAAGGAAGCACACACCATGGCACATCATAATTATATTATCCAAGATTAAAGATTGGGAGAGAATCTTAAAAACAGCAAGAGAAAAGGAGAGAGTTACCTACAAAGGAGTTCCCACAAGACAATTAGCTGATTTCTCCAAAGAAATCATTCAGGCAAGAAGGGGCTGGAAAGAAGCATTCAAAGTCATGAAAGGCAAGGACCTACATCCAAGATTACTCTATCTGGCAAAGCTATCATGTAGAATGGAAGGGCAGATAAAGTGCTTCCCAAATAAGGTAAGGTTAAAGGAGTTCATCATCACAAAGCCCTTATTATAGGAAATGTTAAAGGGACTTATCTAAGAAAAATAAAAAGAACAAAACTATGAGCAGTAAAATGACAACAAACTCACAACTATCAACAACCGAACCTTAAAACAAAAACAAACTTAGCAAACAACTAGAAAAGAACAGAATCACAGAAATGGAGATCATATGGCAGGTTATCAGTGGCAAACCAGTCATTTGACAAGAGACCAGTAATTTGACAAGAGAACCTGGAAAGGTATGCCTTTTCAGGGTCATGGTCTCTACAGATTGGTCAGCACCAAAGCAGGGGGTCATTAGTGAACACAGCTGGTCCTGACGTCAGTCATGATGCTGTCCCACCTGCCCTTGCTGCTTTTTGGTCTTGGAGCTGAAATATAACTGAGGCCTAGATATTATCTCTAGTTGTCCAGTAGACTGTCTCTGTGGACAACAGACACAAAGCTTTGTTCTTAAGATTATTTGATGCAGATCAAGCCTCATTGTCCTAAAAGCTTAATTCTTAAGGTAGTGGTCATGCTAGGACTTGTATGGGAGTCATATGAGACTGTGTTCCAGTCCACTTGTTCCTCTTCTAAGGGGGTCTACCACATAACCAGTGACATGCTTTGGGAGGAAAAGTTAGGGGAGAGTCCAAACTGCATGACCAATGATATGAAAGACCAGGGGTCTAAACTGTATGACCAGCAATATGCAATGGGTGGAAAAATTACCCAGCAAGGCAAGATCTCACCGCAGTTTTGCCAGTTGCTAGGTAACCAAGGTTTTCCACCCTGCTGACCTTCAGTGCCTGGTCTATTGTGTCTACACCGTTCATGCCTAACTGCCTACTACTTATGGAGAATTACATAAAATCCATTGGTTGTAGATTAAGGGAGAAGGAGAAAGCAAAGTAGGGAAATATCTGAGACTAGATAAGAAGTAAAATGGAGAGACACATATTTCTCTTATACTGGCAGATATAGGATAGTTAACAAAAACATTTATAACATACAGATATGCTAATTTAATTGGGCAACAAGATAAGGATGAGAGTTTCCATGGTGTTGTGCTCTAGTGGGCTATTATGCCCTGAGGGTTCTGGAAAAAAGATTACTCAGACATACCTTTGGAATGTTATCGTAGATGCAAAAAGACAATAGACAGGTTCAGTTAAGGTAAAAATGACCTTTGTAGAGGAAGACATTAAGCCTGGGATGTGGCTATCTGCCATGACTTGCTTGTAGTTAGGGAGTTTTACTTTCAGACCATCCTATACAGTTACTTTCAGTCTCTGAGTTTTTAAGACCCACCATGCAGGTGTCTCCTGAGCTTGTCAGGTTTAGAATGTTGTCCCAACATCGTCTGTGGAAATTAGGCTCTTCCATAGGATCACTAGAAAAGCACTCCAAGGACCAACACATAGGAGATTGTAGGGTGGCAAATGGTTTATTCATGTGGAAGGCTGCCCCTGGGTTTTCAATGCCCCATATCTATCCATCCTACCGTGGAAAAAGTCCAACAATGTCCTCAGCAAGGCCCAAATAAAAGCCAGTGTCTAGGGCTTCTGCCTCATATGAAGCTTATTCCTTCAAAGCCCACACAGTGTGCTGTGGCTCGGGGAGCCATTGGACCCATGGTTGCATGCTCCTGAGTGAGAGAGTGCACAGACAGACAGGGCAAGTGTGGGTCACGAGAGAGAGAGAGGGGGGCTTTTTTGTTCTCCTTGGGTTTGGGATGGACTAGGTTCTTTTTCAAAAAGACCAATTAACTCCCCAGGCTTTTGTAGGCTTGGATGGGTCCAACTCCTAGTTAAACTGACAGGTGTCTTTGGCAAAGCATCTCTTACTGCATCATTTTGACTGTGGTAATACCCTCTGCATTCACACTGATTTAGAACTGTTTTTCAGATCCCAAATCAAGTTTTTTGAAAGACTGAGAGCATTTATTACCCTTTCTTTGTTAGTTATGATCAATTCCCTGTCTTTGTTTGTCTGTTTCCTAGAGTTAATTTGAGTGAGTTCATATTGTTCTCAACCATAAGAGCTTTAACCAAGAAGAGTCCATTGTTTCACTTGGAGGAGATGAGAAAGGTAGTAACTCCCAGGGGTCAGGGCTAGTCACTCCAATAAAATGGAGGAGAAGTAATTGTGTGGGAAATTCCATGAAAAAGCAGCTAAATTATTTTGTCCAAAAGAAAAGAGCAGAGAAAACAACCTTTTCTAAGTTTAATTAATCACGCTATTACCCACGTATGAGATTTAATTTACTCAGAGGATTCCAATTCACAATAACATCTGAAATCAGACATCCTTAGATGTTTTGCAAAGTATTGATAGATTCTATATTTAGAAAAGATTTCATTTATGATTAACCTAAAAGCTCCCCAACAATAAAAGAATTTGCAGTGTTTGCAATGAGTAAAAATGTATAAAGCCCAAAGTTTAGCTCAGAGGACCTAACAAAAAGAAAACAAAACAAAACAAAAATGGGTTTCAGTTTGTGTCACTTATACTAAAGACCATGATATCCAACTTAGATTTAATATCTGATTTAATTGCTGCTTCAAACTTTCTTGGAAATATAATCTAAATCAATCAGCCTGGGTTTTCTGGTCAAGCACCACTAGGGTAATCTGAGTAGTGGACACTCTTCATGCCCCTACAGAGAGAAGAGGCAACCTGTATAATAAAGTCTTATAGGTCCCTCCCACCCACCC
The DNA here is from genome assembly GCA_004026545.1 of Mormoops blainvillei. Lineage (NCBI taxonomy): Eukaryota > Metazoa > Chordata > Mammalia > Chiroptera > Mormoopidae > Mormoops > Mormoops blainvillei. Next base: position 231,836 of record PVJD01000127.1, on the reverse strand, counting down.
AATGTAAGGTATCTTGGTCTAAAAAAATCCCTTTCTTCTTTTGTTAATAACCTCCTTGACTCGCCCTTCTTTCTATTAAAATATATATATATATATATATATATATATATATAAAAAAAATAACTTCCATTTTGTAAAACCCCTAGGAGTACCCTCCCTTCTAGTTGCTGGATGGGATGCTGCCTAATTCATGCATTGCTTAATAAAGCTATTAGATATTCAAATTTATTCAGTTGAATTTCATTTTTTAACACAAAGTAAAGACTAATTGGTGGAACTGAATGTTGTTTTTTAACACTAAGTAAAGACTAATTGATGATGATAGACAGGCACCTTCTACCTCAGAACCTTTTCCATTCCCCAGAGCCAAAGGGTTACATTATACCAGGATTTTTAGCCAGATCTTTCTGAATGTAAAACCACCCAAATGTATAAGAGCCTTCTCAGGGGTAGAGAGTTCTCTTGTCAAATTACGGGCTTGCCTTAGGGACCTTTTAATTTTATAATCTGGTTTCTGCCCACTCTTTCATTTACATTTAACAAGGACTCACTGATTCATTTATTTCACAAACATTTATTAAGCAATCTCTATGTGACCAATTTAAAACTAGATTTCTAAGAGGTTGTTATGGAAGGCAGTTTTTCTCTTAAGGAATTTGTGTCAAGAAAAAATTCAGAGAAACAACGGAAACAAAATGCCAAGGTATATGTGTGTACAGTGCTTTGAAGCAGAGAAGTAGGTCACTTACCTTACTTTGTATAAAGTTGGGAGAGTGAACATTTTTTTTTGAGAGATAAAATATGAATAAAATTTTATGTTTAGGACAAGAGGGCCTTCCAATTAGAGGAAGCAGCATGGAGCAAAATCATGGAGATATGGTAGAATACAGCATGGGGAATTTGGGGTTGGGAGGGGTGATAAAAGTGGGCTTAGAAAATACATTTTTTTCTTAAAGACATTGAAAATATATTGGAGAATGTAAAAAGAGAAATGGTATTCCAATTTTATATGTCACATGTTTTTCTATGTTAAATAAAAATGAAAATAACAGTTATTATTTATTGAATATCTATTGTTGGTTAATAGATCCTGTACAGAATAACTAATATCCAGGAAAAAATGGCCAAGTATAAAAAGTTTTATCAAATTTTGATGGATTAACCAGGAAATAGTTTTTGGAACCAGACTGAAATCTATATCTGAGTTCTTGTCTTTTCCACTCTACCATTTGCTTCGTGAATCAGAATCCAGGTTTAGTAGTTAAACTGCGATGCCATTTTAATGTTTTATTGTTGTTATTGTTGATGTTTGCACTTGCACTGGCACAGGTCTCAGAGCTCAGATAGAACCCAAATTTATTTCCTATTATCACAAAAGGACTGTTTGAGAGGGAGAATAGCCTGTTAGTATCGTACGTCACTATTTATGCACATCACAAACCTAAAGTGTTTCTATGTTTCTATTACATAACTTCTTTGTCTTATGCTATAATATATTTTCTTTGAGGGTAAGATATATGGCTTATTTTCTTTCATAATAAAAGCAATTTAAATATTATTGACACTGTACCAGGAAGTGTTGCAGATAGTGTACTTAAAGAAAAAATAATTCTTAATTCAGCCCTGTGATGTAGGTATTATTTCCATCATAAAATCAAGGGAACTAAGGTACTAAGGGGTCAGAATTGTCTAAGGCCCATCATCAAGCAAATGTTAGATTCAGGATTTGATTGCAGGCTGCATGAATCTCTACTGTGCTATCACATTTATTTTCCATATTTGGCACATGGTAAGTAAGCACTCAGCAAATATTTGTTGATATTGGCTGAGAATAAATTAATTAGTTAATACATCATATATTGAAAGTGAACAGATCTTCAATAGTCATTTTCCAAGACAAAGTTGATCTAAATTAAATGCTAGTGAAATTTAGCTTATGGAATTTGAGCCTATATTTTATGAAATAATCAGACCAAATGAATAGTACAATTACCAACATTGGTTTATCTTATGTGCACTCTGGTTATTAGGTAGTCTTATCATTGGTCCTGAACCCACCAGCCTGCTCTGTACTTTCACTGAGGAGTCTTCTTGTGTATCTGGTCATAGATGTGCACTGGGAGCACGTCACACTCTGCTGCAGATTTAAGAGTGTTATCTCATGAGCCTTCCCATTCTTCACTCACTCATTCTTAAACTTTTTTCTCTTAATTTTTCCTGTTTTTTATTTTTATTTTTTTGTATTGCTTCATTTTGTAACCTACTTTTATCCTCATTTGTCTGGACCTCAGGTTTCTTTGATCTGGATTCATTGTCTGCATATTAAGCCAGCACAGCCTCTCTATCAAACCACCAAATCCTTTTTTCCAGTTCATTCATTTTCTCCACAAGTATGGGAAACTCCAACCAACCTGACCTTATGTCACAACGGCCCATGGGTTGGACCTAGTTTTGTCTTATCTCCATTGTCATAGTAGTAGAAGCACATTTGTAAAACTTTGTTGTTAATTATATCTTTCTATTTAGCTCACTTTTTTCTATCAATATGTTACATATGCTATGAGAATTAGTTTCAGAAAGGTTTAATGCACAAAATCAAAGTATGTGGGCTTAGTAGGATCTCTGCAACTGGTGTTTATGCTGATTCAAATAAGCATGGACTTGTCTGTCCTTCTAAGTACACTATTCATAAATCAGACTTTAAGCAGGTTCATTTCCCTTTAAATATAGAATGTGCTTCTTTTGTTAGTAATATGATAAATGTCAAAGTTTTTTTAGGTCAAATGTAGAATTAAATAAAATAATAATATAGATATAGGTTTAAAAGAAGAGTAAAGGAGACTCTCCCACATTAAATTTCAACCCTTAAGGAATTTTTTTATGGAACATTTGAAAACAAATATATTTTTGGTACTTCCCACTACTGATTGAAATTAGGCTTCATAAGAACATTGAGCACTTACAAGTTTTTTAATTTGATAAAAGCAATAAATATAATTTTACAAATATATGTATACTTACAACTTTCTCTCTTTTCATTGTTGTTCAAGTATTGTTGTTCAATTATAGTTGTCCCACCTTTTCCCCGTTGCTCTCCTCTGCCCCACCCAACCTCCCCACCACCTCTGCTCCCTGCTCCCACGGTCAATCCCTACCCCGTTGTCTGTGCCCATGTGTGCTCTATATATATTCCTTGATTTGTCCCTCCCCTTCTTTCCCCTGCTATCTTCCTCCCTCTTTCCTTCTGGTAACGGTTAGTTTGTCCTTTATTTCCATGTCTCTGATTTTATTTTGCTCATTTGTTTGTTTTGTTGATTAGGTTCCACTTATAGGTGAGATCATATGGTATTTGTCTTTTGCCGGCTGAGTTATTTCACTTAGCATGATACTCTCCAGTTCCATCTATGCTGTTGAAACTTTCTCTTTAATGTAGTATAATTTACCTTTTCCTTTTTATTAAATGTAGAGCATTACTTAAAAGAAAGTTATTATCAAGTAAAAACTGAAAATTCTTATAGCTGGAATGCAACTTTTACAGCTTACAGCTTAGTGGTTCAAAGCTTGGTAAATAAGCACCTCTTTGAGCCTTTTAAATAGTATTTGAGCTGAGTTAAGTTTATGAGTTAGCTATAAAATTGCAATTTGGTTTCCTAAAGAAAAACTCATTTAGTGGTCCTCAACAAACTAATATAGTGACCCTAAATCTCAACCTAACCATTCAGTTATTACAACATACCCTATGAAGACTGTTAACAGGCTTAATTAAGACATCAATCATCTATCAGAACTTCAACAACCCTACAATAATGTTATGCATTTCTTAGCAATTTGCTCTAATGCACAGGGGCCATATACAAATGAATTGGATATTAAGGGCCCTCGTAAGATGAAGTCACTTAGCACACATTGCCAGTCCCTGCACTTTCATAAGCTCACTGAGGAAAGACCCAGTACCTTCGAAGAAGGGCAGAGTAAAGCCTGAGCTGGCATTCATTTAACACAACCCCAATATGCTACCAGGTTTTTAGAACCATGTAGCCATTCAAATAGAATTGGACATTTCCAGATTTATAGACTTTTTTATTCAGGCTATGTCATTCAGAATAGCAGTCTAGGTGGAGCAAATCACCTACATTACAACCAGTTTGTAAGTGGCTGTGGGGGCAAACCTTCTGAAGAGAATATTAACACTTTGACCTGTGTTAATGGACTTGACTTCTCAGCTGAGCATCTCTCTAATAGATCAAGTACACTTAACAAAACTGGATTAAGGGCGGGCATTATCTGGTAAATCACCGTGAAGTCACATACTTTAGTTTATTGTAATGTAGGCTTGAGTATGTTCTAAACGATTCTTAAGTTGGGAAATTTACAGAAGATCAATCCATGTGCCCCAGTGAAATCACTTTGAGTTCCTGCTCCATGGGTCAGCAGGGGTCAGTGAAGAAGAAGGAAATGGGTTGACAGCTACTGGTTGCACTGGAATAATACCAATTTCAAAGACTCCAGAGAATACAAATATTATGACAGGGCAGGTGTTGGGGTAAGTAGGTGGGAGATGTCAGTGATGAGATTATGATGATATAGTGAAGATACGGACCCTAACTTGGTATTGTCAATGGATTGCCAGGTTGTAGGCATCCCTTGCATATTCCTTGACAGGAAACACGTTATGAAATGCAATAAGGCCAAAAATCTTCCTAAATTAGTATGTCTTCCAAAAATTGGTCATTTGGTTTATATTTTTCATATTAGTCCTTCATTTAAATTACTGTATTAAAGCTCTTAAAATATAAAAGGGATAGCACTTGAGGGACAAAGTTTTAAATCACTTTTAGGTATTTATACATTTGAGTGAATTAGTTAATTATTTTTCAAAGAAAAAAGTTCATGAAGACATGAGGCAGTGATGAGTCAGTTTTAATAAAAGAGATAGGTTAGTGTTATTGAGAGAAATATGTATATTTTTATATTAAGCAAACATGGGTGACTGATTTCCTAGAGAGGACTTTAAAATTAACAGGATATCACTGAAATAAGGGAATATTAATATTTCATTTTTTGCTTAAAGTAATTTTAGTTGCCATAACAAATCCACCTAAATTTTATATTTTAGTTCATAGCTTTAACATATTAAGACCAATATAGTTGCTTTGAATTGGAAAGGACTTTCCACCAATTAATAATTTAGATGCTCAATTTTCCTCTATCTCATGGTCTCATCATTTCTTTTTTAGATTTTATTTATTTATTTTTAGAGAGAGGGGAAAGGAGGGAAAAAGAAGGGGAGAGAAACATCAATGTGTGGTTGCCTCTCACATGACCCTTACTGGGGATCTGGCCCACAACCCACGCATGTGCCCTGACTGGGAATTGCACCAGCGACCCTTTGGTTCATAGGTCAATGCTCTGTCCACTAAGCCACACCAACCAGGGTGGTTTCATCATTTTTAAACACATGGCCTCCAAGGTTAATAAGCCTATCTACATGAAGTTGGCGGAAAGGGAAAGATGTGCTAGAGACATCTAATTGCAAAGAAGTCTGGGAAATGAGCTTAGTGGAAGCCAACTGACCTCTGACTCATTTGTATTTTCCTGAGCCTGGACCCGGGCTCTCTGTTTCACAGCTCCAGCACAATAATGTAGTCTTAGTAAGACAGAAGGAGATGTACGTAGAGTGAGTGATAAGAAGAGCTTTTATTATTGTTGTCCAACTTCGGTAAAAATAAAAATTAAAAAATTGCCTGTTGGTGTAGGGGAAATTGATATTTGAGTAAAGGGAGCTGGCAGAACCAGATCAGACTTTTATGCTTTGCTAATATTTACATAGTTATTATGTATGGAATTAGGGCTTCATAATTCTATTGAATGAATAGAGTACGGAAAAATAGTCTTTGCCCTCCTGGTCTTCCTCCTGTCTCCAGCTATGCTAAGTTTTTCAGTAATAAAATTTATCCAGTAGTTTTTCTAGTTAAGACACAAAATATATTGTCTATTTCTATTCTAATCCAAAATATCATGGAGGTTATTGTGGAATTTTTAAATTTACTTCTTAGCTGGATGACATAGCTAGAATGTGGATTCAGCAGTGTATTCTAATAACGGTGGTCTTCAAAGATGGAAAAGTAAGCTGGAAAATGTGATCCCCAAAGTACACAGACAGACAGCCAAACTGGATTTTCTCTAAGTTTTTAACATAGATGTTCTGTGTTGGCTACACCTCTACATTTACATATTTGCTTCTAGTAAAATATCTTTGAAAACTGTCAAGCCTGATATTGGAACCTCAGAGCTGGACTACAGTCCTACAATGCAATGTGTGCCCAGTATCTTGTTTTAAGAACCTTAAACCCTTGTGTCCGCAAGTTTCAGGTATTCGTTGGATTGAGAGTTATACCAGAAGATCAGAGGCCTGATAGAATGTAATTCTTTATTAAAAGAAACAATGGGAAATTAACAAGTTTTATTATGGTTAATTCCTTTTTTTTGTTAATAAAAATTGTTTTTGTGTTGTTGTTGTTGCCTTCCTTAAGCATTCAATCTCTATCGTGGAATATTGTTACTGATGAATAATGTCAGATCAGTGCCTAATGTTGCATCCCTAAGTGCTTGTGGAAAACGTTATTGTAAAGTTGATCATTAGAGCTTGAGGACCGTCATTAATTTTAAATCAAAGCCATAAAAAGCATGAAATGTTCACAATGACAATCAGTTCCTTAAAAAGATGTGAGGATAATTGTGCAGATCTCTTACAAATTGCTTAGTCAATTTTATAAGAGAAATACTGTTGATATTTTTCTCATCCTTCTTCATAAAGGATGTGTCTATGCTCATAGTATAAGGTAAATCATCACTACTTTGTCACAGTGGGTGGGCAGGAGGTATAAGCCAGAACTCCAGCATTATTTAGCAGCTGTCACTTCCATTTAAGAGACCCACACATCCTGTCCTGGATTCTTCATGGGGCAGCTTTTGCAAATTTCTTACTTAATAATTGGGAAAACTTGGAAGGATTATTCTCCAAAATAATTTTAGGAGTTGACTTAACATGCAATGGTAAGTTTGTATTACCATTGTTTAGGGATGAGATGTTTCTCTTATTTAGAGAAGTAGTATAGATATTGAGGATTTTGTAGTGTCACTTCTTGCTCTTTTCAGCTATTGTTCAGTCTGCAACTTGGTGCAACATACACATGTACCAGTCAATAGATTTTACTGGCTCTCATTAAGTTAAAGGAAAAGCGTTTTTGCCTCTATGCCTTATGGAACAGGGAATTTACTTTTGTTATTTCTTCCCTTGAGGAAGAGTGTATCAGGAATTATCATTTTTCTACAAGTAGCAGAGATACCACCACCACCACCACCCTGCGCCAAAAACAGTTTAATAAATTAGGGAACTGAACACAATAACAGTCTCAACAAAATCTAGGTCATGTTGTTAAGGTAGAAGCAGAAAGTACATATTAATAAGCAGCTAATGGTGTTTGTCTCAGGAGGACGGGGAGAGAAATCTCAGCCCTGCTCCCTCTGCTTGGCTTCACCACCCACCTTCAATCCATCTTCCAGAGTGGGAAGAATGGCCAGCCTGATTGATTAGAATTAAAACTACGTCCTCTTTTACTAGAAGGCAGAGCTGCTGGTTCTAAAATGATGCATACTTGCTTCTAGAAACCTCTCATGTGTCCTATGCCAACTAATAGACATTTATGCATATACCTCATTAGTCAGAGCTCCAAAGGGAAGGAGGAGGGTTAGAAGTATCACCAAGCTCCCATAGAAAGCAGCTTGTGTGTTGATTACATCCTGAAATTTGCATGATTTACTGTGTTGCCTGCTTTCTAGCTTGTTTGTCGGTGTTCCTACCTTTTAACACAGTCCTGTTCTGTCTTTAGCCGCCCAGAGTCCTCAGATCTCTCCCATCAAGGAAGCTTCCCGCCGGCTTCTTTGGACAGTGTTGCCGATCTCCTGTTTATGCCCTCCCTACTTGCCCCTTCCAGGTTTATTAGAGCACTTAGCCACTGTGCCACCACCTTGTAATTATCCACTTTTTCCCTCAGCTAAATCAATAGCTCTTTAAGGAAAAAGACCATGGCTAGACTTTTTGAATTTTCAGGAACTAACAGAATATTGTTATATAGCCCTGAATTAGTAGTATTATTTTTAATATAAAGATGAAAACCAATAGCACTGAACCATAAAGTCCTAATCAATTCAAAGTATTATCTTTCATAACAATCTTGGAAACTCAGCTGAAGGCAAAAGTCTTTATAAAATATGTGTAAGAGAGACCCGTGGCAGTGGATTTTAAACAGAATCAGTTATGCCCCATTGTATCTTTAGCACTCAGATTCCTATTCGGTAGATTTGGGGTGGAACTGAGGCTTTTGTATTTTTATAAATGTTCCCCAGGGATTCTGCTTCACAAATGAAATTGAACTGGTGGGGCAGTGGTCCACAGGTTCTCCTACTCCCCTCCACTGTGGTGAGCTTTATATATGCAGCAATTCTCAGCCTTGGCAAGCTAAATCATCTGGGGAACATCCAAAACTCCAGATGCCCAGATTATACTTGGGAGAGTTAAATCGGTATTTCAGGAAGGGTCCCCATCACCAGTACATTTAAAACTTTCAAATGTGTAGCTAATGTTAAGAGTCAATGACATACAGAGATTCTATAAGAATTTCCACTCGCTGATGCAAAACAATAATAAAATAAAATATAGTCATCCCTCAGTATCTGTGGGAGATTGGTTCCAGGACTTTCCTTGCAAATACCAAAATCTGAGGATCATGTCCCTTATACAAAATGGCATAGTATTTACTTAGCCTGCCCACATCCTTTGGTATACTTTAAATCATCTCTAGGTTACATATAATACCTAATATGATATAAATGCTATGCAAATAGTTCTTATACGGTATTGTTTAGGGAATAATGACAATTTGAAAAAAAAAAAAAAGTCTGTGCATGTTCAATACAGAAGCAACCATTGTAGCCCTAACCACATAGTGCACATTAGCAACAATGTAAGTTTTTTAAATATGTTTTTAATCCATGGATGGTTGAATCTGCAAGTTCCAAATTTGGAGGGCTGACTATATGAACAAATGAATTAAACCCTACAGTGACATTTTAGCTATCAGTTTGTACATGCTGAGATTCTTACCAGCTAGACATTGCCTGGGCATTAAGTTACTACTTTGTTCTGGTGCCCCTTGCTGGCTTGCTCTTCTGTTTCAGGCAGGCCTGTTCCCCAAATATTTGAAGCTCTCATTCTTACTCTGCACCCCAGATCTGTGAACCTCTAAGTTTTGTTGGTCCCACATAGATTACGGCCCAGTGCCTTCCCTCGTCCGTGTGCATTGTCATCTCTCTGACTATGGTGGACCTAGCTTATCCTTTTCCGTAACTTGCTTTTACCTCTGATACTTATCCCGTCCTCTGCCTTTACCATGTTTAGCTCTTTCTCTACAGGCTTGATCTTCATCTCAATATTGTGTGTGTGTGACATAAATCACTTCTGACAAATGTTCACCAAATGGAAAATAGAACAGGCTTGTTTTCTTTAAAAAATCTGTAGGATCCCAAGACTAGATGCAAGTACTATAAGGAAATTTGTGTAAATTTTAAAAAGAGTTAGAAGTCATTCTGATTTTTAACACATTCCAGTCCTTTGTCCTGTATAGCTTTCTGAACACCAACCGCTCTGATGGGATTTGCACCTCCAGGTGTCTCATGTTCTCGTATCTTTTACATTTCCTATGGCCAGCCCACCCAATCTTTATGGAACGCTTCAACATCAGTTATTACTAACCTACAAAGTGTAATGTTTCAGTAAATATGGACTTACACCTCGAATGACCCAGATAACTCCTGTGCTCTATTCCTCATATTTTCTGGGCCATTGAACATCTATCTACACATCCACACTTCAGTCTCTATATTGTCATTATTATGTCTCCCCTCTCACACAGTACCTCCTCCTCCAACCTCTCATTTTCTCATTAAATATTTCCCCAGCTTCTCAGAGAGGACATTTAATTTTTCATGTTCCTTTATAACAAACACTTTGTTGATTGTTTTACATAATATCTTTTTCATTCTTCACAAGCTTTCCCTCATCTTAACAAGGCTCTGTCACCAGCCTTCTCCAAAACATCACACAGCACTGTGCCTCTCCGACAATTCTGTAATGTGATTGCTCTGCTCGAAGATTGGGAATAGTCCACCTCAACCAAGGACTAATTCCTGGGTCTTTCAAGGTTCTTCACAAAATGGTTTACTACCCTACAGAAGGGGACCTCTGTTCTCCTCACAATGAACATCATTTATTAAATGCAACTTGAGATTTCACAAATCTGAACAATTGTTGTTGTTGGCTGTGACACTCTTATTTAAATAAGATTCCTTGTTTGTGTTTTTCTAATATGTTTCCTACTGCATAAACTCGCCAATCATCACAACTAAGAACATTCTCTCTTCTCTGAGAACAAAATACTTCTATTTGTTCTCATGAAGTACTTTCTTTCATGTACTGTATTTATGTACACCTTGTCTTCATTGTTAGACTAAACTTTCCTTGATAGCACAAAACTTACTTATTTTTATATCCTCCCCTGAACCATTATCACTAGATTATTGACCTTATCCATAGGAGCGTATAGATAATTATTTATTGAATTATTTTCAATAATTGAATATTGAGTTAACTAATTAATTCAATTAATTAATGACACAAATAGATTCTCCAAATAGAGTTAAATGCTTGTATTAGAAAAAAAAGCACTTTTATTTTACAAAGTATAATATTTATACTTCTTTCTATATTTCCTCAAATATATAGTTGTTTTAAACTGAATCAAATTCTAGCAGAAAATTACTGGGTAGCAATGCCATTAAAGGGAGACTGAGACTGTTTAAACATTCAAGTCCCACATAGTCAAATAGAACCTCTAGGTAACATGAATTGGAGGTGAGGTACATTTAAATGAGATGTACTTGGGATATTTGTACAAAGCAATGGAGAGCGAATGTTGATTTCTAGGTGGGATTAATATGGGAGTATTAAATGGTCTGCATTACAGAAAGCAAGATATGCCTTGGCAGTAACTTTGTGGCTCTCATAAGAATATAATATCTAAAGGCCAGTTTTCTTTTTCTAATGAACTGTGTTGCCTTTATTAGCATGAACAACAAGTGGAAAATATGGTATAAAATGCACTTTATATAATCACTGAAGAACCACGGACTGAGGTAAATAAAACTCTCTGGGGTATAAAAAAAAATTTAGATAACTTAAGGTATTATAGAAAACTCTAGTTTGAAAGACAGATTTCTTATGATCTTATTAGAAAACCACACACACACACAATTTGCACCAAAAATAATTACTTAAATATAAATATAATGTACTTTAAATTAATTAAAATGTATAATACTATAGTCTATTTCTATTTTTTTCTCCTTACCATTCTTCTCACCACTTCTGTTTTGAAGTGGATTTTTTTTCTTTATGTAATATGTATTTTGAGTGGCTGGGTTTCTTGGAGTGGTTATTTATCCAAATATGAAATCACTTTTTTCATAAGAAAATATTTTTAATAGCTATTGGGTTTTAGAACATTCCCAAAGTATATATATTTTCAAACTATTCCTGCTATCAATAGCTGAATATTAGTTTTGGCTATACTATTCTCTAGCTTCTAAAAATGATTTTAAGGTAATTTTTTCTGTAATATCTCTTTATCATCAACTTTTACCTTTCCTTTCCATTTCTCTTTTTACCATATCATGTTTCTAAATTTCTCAAAATTTCTAGGTAATGTGACAATTTTGAATTCTTCCAAAAAAGCCACGTATTCCAGAACTTTGTGAAAGACAGATCACACAGTTGGGGAAAAGTTCTGAAATTACTTTATACTTCACATAAAATGTCAGATCTATAGGTAAAATTAAGCAAAATTCTAGTGTTAAATCTATTTCAAATTAATCATAATTCAACTATAAGTAGAGCATGCTATTTTTTTAGAGTTCTTATAGAGAAAATATTTTTTTTCTTTTTTGTGTTTTTACTTTTCGTGACTTATTAGAAGTCCCCTTGAGATTTGACTTATGGCTTATCAAGGGATATTACATGCAATTTGTGAAAAACTGAGACACATTAATGCAAAATACTGATCACCATAAAATTTTTTTCTATAGTTGAGATTTTATCAATCAATTCTTAAAGGTCCTATTGAGCTAAGAAGTAAATATTGACAAATAGAAGGCCCCAATTATATTTTCTGTTGAAATAGATAGTGGAAACATTCCTAGACAAGATAACACACTTTGTTTTGTTAAGCAAAATTCTTAAAAAATATGAAGGGGTGTAAGATGTATGAAAGATATACAGGATTAATAAGAAAGAGGAAAAGAATCTTAATAAGTTATATTAGCTTCACATCTTTGTTACCAATAGTCAGAAACATAAATAGGATCAATGGCCTGACCGATAAAATGTTTTACATTTCTATAAACATTACAGAAACTGGTGTTTTAGCTCCAACTGTTTTATTGATGCATCATGGCTACGTAAGATTAACTGGGAGTAGTCCCTCCCCAGGATGCAGGAGCAGAACGGTCATGCCCAGGACATTCAGAGGAAAGCCAGTGTGCTTTTTCTGCATTCTTTGCAGCAGGCAGTTAGTATACAAACAACAAAAATAGTGCCATTAAAATGTCCTCTATTTCTTTTTTTTTTTGACTGACTATAAAGGCAACATGGTAAAAGAGAGGATGCTCTACCCCAATAATTGTGTATTATTCTGTGTAGCCATGTTACCTCAACAAACTGATTCTAGTATAGAGGGGAAAAAACAAAACAAAAACAAAACAAAACAACCTCACTCTGATTTCATTAAAAAAACTCCCAAGTGCAAAATGTAAATAGCCCTTAATATTTACCTTTCATACTTTTATCATTGTTTACCTATCAAATGCCAAACAAATCATTTCCCAGAGGCAATAAAAGGCAACATATCCTTCTGCAGATGCCAAGGAATAAGCTGAGATGATTCCAAGAAATACAGAGCTGAGTATAGACAGAATTCTTAAATATAAGCAATTTATTTTGGAAAAAATCATTATCTACTGTGAGGTTTCATCACAATATTACCATATTACATAAGTTGCCTGTTTTCTCTAAAATGTCATCAGAGCAATAGAGTGTTTTATTGGGCTTAAAAATAGCATTTCTCACCCATGAATTTTGTGCCTAGATCGTATGCCAACCCGCGGACCCTCATGATAACCATTGGCCACAGGTGGTTATTGAGCCCTAGAAATATGGTTGGTCCAAACCAGAATGTGCCGGATACAGTAAAGCACCAGATTTCTAAGGCTTAATACAACAAATAATGTCAAATATTTCAATAATAATATTTGTATTGATAAATATCAAAATAAAAATGTGGGATGTGTTGGGGATATCATTAAAATTAATTATACCTATTTTTAAAAAAAGATTTAATGTGGCAACTAGAACATTTGAAATCATATGTTCTCTTATATTACTACTGAAAGTTGTCACAGAAATTGATCTATCTTTCTATAAGATTCTCTCTCGAATTGGTGTACGCAGACATTTACAAACAACACTGCTTGGCACTATCATCAAAAGAGCTACAGTAAGTTATTAGCAAAATGAAAATTGGCATTATTTAGAAAAATTTCCATAATTCCCTATTGATGAGAGTTCGTTAATATTATTATTAGCTGCCACACAATTGGTCACTTCTCCCTTGGTCTGAATTTAACAAATTGCTCTTCCTCCAAAAATTTGAGGGAAAGAAACATTGGTATGTAGTGACTACTCGGGGACTAACATCAGATCCCTAAAGAAAATTTTAAAAGCCTCTTTCTTCCTATGTTTGGTTTTCCAACTTGTGTGAATTATAGCCACAGTCTATCTAAATGTGGCCTATGCTTTCCTTACTGTAAATGAGGCTTGTGGATCAAATGAAAATCAAGATATTAAGGAGTTAAGAAGAAATAGAGACAGGAGATAGGAAGAAAAAACGCAAATTCGGTCTTCCTGTGAATCTCAAATCCTGCAGTGTACACACTGGAGTGAATGTGCAAAACGAAAAGCCAGCTGCCTTTTCTGGTGTGGGGGAGGTGGGTTTTGGAAAGATGCTCCAGCACAGAAAGACATTAATAGAAAGAGGGAAGTGGTGTGGAGCTCGGCAGCCCAAACCATCTTAGGGACACGATCTCTGTTCTTTCTTCTCTCAGGTTGTTCTGGCACATAAGAGACAGTGACTCTAAACGGCTTCTAAAAATCATAAAACAATGTATTTATTAAAAAATGCATCAGGAAAAATGTACATATTTATTTTAGAGTCATTTTCTTTCTTAAGTGGTAATTTCTGATTCTTAAATCTACAAATTGAAAGCACACAAGAAAAAAGAATATGGAAGAATTTGAACCACAAAGAATGTACTCTTGGCTGTATTATGTAATTTTTTATAGGTGGATGTACTGCTTTAAGATACTCTTAATTTTAAGGAGACTTATGGTCTACTTACACAACAATGAAAATTTCCAGTAGGTCTTCCTAAAATTTTTGTCTATAGGATCTCAATATCAAGCCATGTTACTGGCAGTAAACCACTGAAACCAAGCGCAAATCTGTGGTCCTTTGAGAAATGAGCTTATTTTTCTCCTGAAAGTCATTTTAGGATTGTGGATGTCTCAGTAATGCTAGGGGATACAAAACCAATATATATTGGTGTGTACAACTCCCTTTTTGCCTGAAATAATGTCCTATGAACTTTTCTCTGCAAATTCTGGCTTTTTTTTTCAATCTTGGCACCCACTGCCTACTATATTCCCATAACTGAGCCCAGTGCTTATTGAAAAACAGACGATCCTATTTAGCATAGAACGTCCCAGAAGGAAGCGATGAGGAGCAGGTGTGTTTTATCTCAAGCCCAGCAGTCTGTCCTTCTACAGAGGCTCCTTCAGCAGCCTGGCCAGCCGTACAGTTCATGTGGAGTGGGGGCCGGAACTATGGCTCGGTGTATGTGCCCATATCACTAACTTCAACTATTAGCTGTTGCTCACACCATCCCTTGCTTCTTGAAAATTCCTGTACTAGAATGTCTTATTTTCTGATATCCACTGAAACACCTTATTTCTAAATCAATCTCTCTCTCTTTCACTCTTCCTCTCTCTTTCTCTCTGTCTGTCTGTCATCTCTCTTTTCTCTGTCTCCCTCTCTCCAAGCAGATATTTCAGAGATCCATTCACCAAACAGATTATTTATTTTTTGCTAACATCCCTGCAATAAGAGGGTTTTACTGTGATATATTTACATTAACTATAAAATAATTTAATTGATTTTTGTCTTAGTTTGTGTTCCTCAGTGGTAGACCTGAGGCAAGGGTGTCTTGAAAGTTGTTTATCTAAAAGGTGAAGGGGATGGGAAGCAGGACAAGGGAGGGAAGGCACATAATCGAGCTACGTGCCACCGTGGATCACTGAAGCTTAATCCTACTGGGGAAACCCTAGGAGCCAGTGTGAAGTTTATGCCTCCAAGTTACACTACATAAGTGACAAGGAGATTGGTGCAGTTTCGCATCATCTCCCTTTAGTCATTGATTAAACACTGCTCTCAAGTGGTCCTAAGTCCTCAGCACAACTAGCCTCATTCTTAGGTTGATGAAACTTGCTCACTTGCCAAAGGCCTCAGTAAAGGGATATAGGTTCTAGCAAATGGAAGTCAGGTGAGCTTACACAAAATTGGTAAAGATAAGGGCATATAGGTGGGGCACATGTAACATCTCTAATGGTTTTGTTATTCAATGGAACAATTAAATCTTTAGGGGAAAAAGCTCTGTAGATTAAAGAGTACACGAGGCCACTCTAGTTGTTATGGATTCATAGAGACAAATGGAATAACTGCAGGACTTGGGCAGGATTACCTACACTCCCATTCCATCTCTGCTTCTCCTTTTTTATCTACATGGGACACATGGGGCTTAAGTCTGATATTTTATACTGGACTGTGCTGCCAAAGTTCTGAACTTTTTTATAATCTAATTGGTTAATCCATAGCAAACTTCTCTTAGTACTTACAGCCAAGAGCTATATTTTATGAAATTTTTCTGGTATCTCTCATTATCCATTCTGCTACATTTTTTTGAGCCCTTCGTGGATCTCATACTAAAGATGCCCATATTTTGGTCTTGACTATTAACTATAATAAGTCTATGACATTAATTTTCTTCCTTTTTTTGACTTTAGGTTCTTTTCATTTAATTTTTTATTTTAATTACAGGTGACGTTCAATAGTATATTAGTTTCAGATGTGCAGCATGATAGTTGGACAGTTAAATAACTTGTGAACTCTAGTACCCACTTAGCACCATATAGAGTTATTATGATATTATTGCCTATATTCACTATGTTGTACTTTACATCCCCATTAATATTCCCCATTTCATAGACAGCTACAATATAAAACACACACAAAAAGTCTACATATGCAAACATTTATGATTTACAGATGCTTACACAGTTATTTTCCCCTTATATGAGTATATTTGAGGATTTGGGTATGCCCATGGTATATCTGAACATTTAAACCAGAACAGTTACATTGGTAAGTTGGGGAGCTCCTGTAACAGCTATAAATCACAGCGTTTAAGTGCTCTCTTTCCCATCAAGAATGCCAGAGTATATTCCTCTGGTCTATTCTGCCCATCTTTGCCTTCACGTGACTTTGCATTGTCCGTTAGGTGTTTCGCACCATGCATTTCATAGTTCACATTTCTAAGTACGACTCTTGTAAAATTAAATCTTAGAATGCTGTTTTACACATGGAAATATTTGTTTCCCTTTTGTGGATTTCTTTTTTCAAAATGATTTATGGCTCAATTTTGAAGCCTCACGTTGAGTTAAGATCAAAATGTGTTGATATGTGCATGTTGCTCTGATATAGATTAAGTGATGAGAGAGCAGCCGTGGAAGTGCCACCATCTAATTTATTTCTCTCTCAGGTGATCAAAGAGATGTCCACACAAGGCTGTTCTTGAAACAGCCCTTTCAAATTTCCTGAGGCTCTTCTAGTGAGTCATTGTGGCCACATGGGGTTAAATTTAAGGAAGTCAATGGGAGAGATAATGAACAGTCTTGTGAATGAACCTTTTTTCTGTAGATAGATCCTAAAGTACATTGTCTGTTATATCTGTTCCAAGCACAGCTCCCTGAAGGTTACAAGGCTCTGGCAAAGCAGTCATTGGAACTAAAAGCTGCATAAAGAAATGTCTGAGCCCTTAACACTAAAGGTAAGGTGATCAAAACCTGAGGAATCAGACCTATGGCCAACATGGGATAAAACACCTCTTCATCTCAGTAGCATGGGAAGAAGTCTTTATATTTATGATGGTGTAAAGTCTATATTCAACAAAGTTAAAATGCAGCAAACCCCATTAGATGAGTAACATTTTTCTAAACCTTCTCAAATGCCTTATAAATGCATTATTGGGGGGAACAAAGAGAAGCCCTGAATATGCTACCAAACTTTTTCAAAAAACTGTGGTACATTTACAGAATGGAATTCTACTCAGCAAAAAGGAAGAAGGAACTCCTACCCTTAGCCTGGATAGAATTGAGGAGCATTATGCTAAGTGAAATAAGCCAGGCAGGGAAAGATACATACCACATGATCTCACCTATAACTGGAACCTAATCAACAAAACGAATAAATGAGCAAAATAGAACAAGAGTCTTAGAAAGAAGGAACAGACTGACAGAGACCAGAGGGGAGGGGGGATAAGGGAGGAAAGAAGGGGAAAGACCTAGTTAAAGAACAAGTATAAATGACCCATGGACATGGACAATAGGGTGGGGGCTGACTGTGGGAGCAGGGGCTGGGCAAGGCAGGGGAGAGCAGTGGGGGAAAACTGGAGCAACTGTAATAGAACAACAGTAAAAAAAACAAAACAAAAAAAACTAAACACAAAACACAAACAAGACTCAAAATAAAATACCTTGTCTTTTGAAATAGAAAATAAAAACTATATAATAGGGATTTTCAGAGTAATTTGGGGAAGATGCTTATGTCCATAATTAAGACTTCCATGTCCATGCACAGGTATATGGATGTGGCTGTGTAAATGACAGTCAGAGAGGAGGCTGTTGGATTTTACATGATCCTGCGAAGCTGAAAACAGTGAACGTTAAAAAATCCCCTCAAATTTTCATGTTACTATAAATGGCTTACTGCAGAAAACAAAATAAAACAAAACAAACCATGTTTCCCCTTATAACTTAGATAAGATTCCTCAGATGTCTCTCTTGTATAGCTATTACAAGTCCAAACATAGACTCTTCAAATTTCCTTTTTTTCCCCTAATAAATGATTATCTAAATTGTTTTGCACATACTGATTCGGCAAACAAAATTCTTTGAGAGAGGGAATTACAAATGAACAATGGCTGGTCCACATATAAAAACAGAACTTTGATCCACACTCGCAGCAACCCGCCGAGGTAACTAACGTCTTCTCTAGAACAAATAACCCAGGAAGCCAGCCTGCTCAGTGTCAGACGTTCAGGAAAACAGGTTGCTATCTCTAGTGACAATCCAGGAAGCTATACAATAGCTTCTGCAACAATCAGCCACCAAAAGGCCAGAACTTGATTAATAACTGGTAGCATCCCTAAGTTTTGTTCCTGCTTTCAACTTAGGGTAAATCAGAGAAAGTACAATACGCACCATTAACCAATCACATATGATGCCTGCTTCTAGATAGCCCGCTGTCGGCTTCTCCATGTTGACAGCCTCCAATTGCGGCACACCTGAAGCTTTCCTTGTTTTCTAGTATCAAGCTTTCCTAATCCTCTGCCCGCTTTTGAGTCTCTGCCAAACCCAAGTGATAGTGGACAACTCCCTCATTCTAGCAAAGTTAGAATATAACCTTTTCTTATCTCATCTTGTTGGTCTTTGTTTATTTCCACAGGTAGTTCATCAAACTTCAGTTAAGCTTTTCTCTTTCCCCCAGGTCTCTGACCTTTGCTGCCCCCCAACCTGAGCCAGTACAGTGAACCTCCTGAGAGCACACCGGCCTCAGTAAAACAATATCCAATCTATCGTCCAATCACAACATCCCCTTTCATCCCACTTCCCCACCCCTAGTTTCTTCTAGCCTTATTCACTCCTCTCGGTAAAAGAAAAACTGTTTTGGCTAAATCTGTGTGACACTTGCATGTCTTTCAGTCACAACGTTATCACTGCACAGGAGTTCCCGCTCTCCTATTCTATCCTCCCCTCCTCCCGTTGTGGGAATCCTGTCATATAGAGTCTCCTTACCTAGCTGGCCTTTGTTTTTCTACTTAACAGAGGTTTTATGAAAAATTTGCTGATCTACATGTGTATATCACTTATGTTTACAATTTTATTTTTGTGTGAGAAGATGGTAGTTTCAGTATGGTAAGTGGCAGGGTGTTGCAAAGAGATTGACCAAAACCATCAGTGACTGTAAAAGCAGTGAGACTTACCATTCTGCTGGAGCATGCATTTGGCAGAACAAATTAGATGGGAGTTACAAGGGCAATGTGAGTTTGAATTTTATTGACTCTGTTTTTGGTTAATTTTAGGTGGTAGGAACCAGGGTTATGCACCATCAAAATATATGAACATTTAAATTATTTTTCCAAAAATTAGTATTGGTGTTAGAGATAAGGAGTGCTTTCACATAGTAATTCCACATTTTTATTTCTACTTTTAAATTTTTTCATTACCATTTATCCCCTTTACCCCCCTCACCCCTGCAATCACCACAAAGTTGTCCATGTCCAAGAGTCCTTTTGCCTTTTTGCTCCAACCCTCCACCCCCTAACCACCACCCCATAGCTCTCAACTTCCCTCTGTCTATGAGTCTGTCTCTATTTTGCTTGTTATTTCAGTTTCTTCATTAGATTCAACATATGAGTGAAATTGTATGGTGCTTGTCTTTTTCTGACTGGCTTATTTCACTTAGGATAATGTTCTCCAGGTCCATCCATGCTGCCACAAGGGTAAAATTTTCTTCTTTTTTACAGACGAGTAGTATTTCACTGTGTAAATGTCCCATAGTTGTTTCATTCACTCATCAACTGATGCAGAGATCCCTAACCTTTTTGACCTCAGGGACTGGTTTCATGGATGACAATTTTTCCCTGGATTGAGTAGGAGGGTAGTTTTTGGATAATTCAAGCACGCTACATTGATTGTGCACTTTATTTCTATGATTATTACATTGTAATATAAAATGAAATAATTATACAACTCACCATAATGCAGAATCAGTGGGAGCCCTAAGCTTGTTTTCCTGCAACTAGATGGTCCCATCTGTGGGTAATGAAGACAGTGACACCTGAAGTGTGTTGCCTATGTCCAGTGTACTGCATAATCTCATTTTGGTTGCTATCACTGCAGGAAACGCTGCTTCGCAAAGACAGCATGTTAGAGATGGAAGCAGGCTTTTCAATGCTTTTGTGGGAATTTCAGGATATTCCGCCTCAACTTTAGTGCAGAATGTATGGAGATTTCAAGTTGTCTCAAACATACTTTTAAGGACACCATCATTTGTGGTCTCAAGCAGTTGATCCTCTAGACAGACAAAATCGATTCCCCTGGCTTATACACAAATGGGTCACCGATCCATTCTTTCCCATTTCAGGGCTCTTTTGTGGTTGGGCAGTAATGCTCAATCTCTTCTGAAAGCTGAGATAGGTGTCACGCACCAGCGTAGAGAAAGAAGACCCCGGCTCAGTCTTTTCTCAAAATCTCTGCTGATGTTTGAAACATGTCAAAAATCCCAGTGTTCACTCATCGCCCCATAATTCCAGCTTGGCTTTGAATGCAGCCACTTTATCTCCCAACTTAAACACAGTTGTCATTCTCCCCTGAAGTGACAGATTGAGTTCATTGAGCAGGCTGAATATGTCACACAAGTAAGCAAGGTTTGCAACCCATTCTGTGTCACTGAAATGTGCTGCCAGTGGTGACTGTCTTTCTAAAAGAAATCCCTGGAGCAGCCCTCGTTACTCAAACACTCTGACCAGCGATCCTACCTTTAGAAAGCCATTTTACTTCTGTGTATAAGAGAGGGCGTGTGTACTCTGCATCCCTCTCCTCACAGAGCTGTGTGAACAGACGTGAGTTAAGGGCATATACTTTAATGTGGTTGATAACTTTAATCACATCCTGCAAAATGTTGTTAAGTTCAGGTGACATTTTTCAGATAGCCAGCATTTCTCTATGGATGACACCGTGCATACACTCACATTCAGAAATGACCTCTCTGACCCAAGCAGTGAAACCAGAAAGCTGTCCAGTCACAGCAACCACTCTGTCTGAGCATATACCATCACAAATTGACCAGTTCAGTGTTCCTCATAAGTAGCCTTTCAAAGACTTGAATAGTTCTGCAGCTGTGGTGTTGATTGGCAACAGAAGTGCACATAACACATCCTCATGCACATCCTCCTGAAAACTATATCACGCAAAAACAAGCCTTGTTTTTGATGTTGGCAAACAAATGATCTGCCAACATCGGTAGACTCGTCAACCTGGATTGAGTACCAGGGTGACTCATTAATTCTCTCTAACAATTGTGCCTCAATATCCGCTGCTGTTTCATCAGTTTGTCTTATGGTGCTAGCCAAAAGAAGGACACGTGCTACCTTTTGAATTGCAGCCTATCCTAAATGTTCATGACTTATGTCCTTAGCAGCAGGCAGGATCAACTCTTCTCCAATAGTAAAGGGCTTCTTAGCTTTAACAATACGGTCAGCCACTAAGAATGATGCTCTTGGTGCAGACACATTTGATGAAGTGGTGGCCTTCAATAATTGCTTCTGTTCATTTTCATGTTTTTCCCTTTTGAAAAATCCCAAAGGCTTCTCTTTTAATGCAGGGTGTTCAGTCTCCATGTGGTGAAGCAGTTTTGAAGTTTTCATGGCTTTGTTGGGTAACCGGTTGCCACACATTACACAAAGAGGGCTTGGAAAATGTGAATCACTTATTGCAATGAACATATAATTTAAGTAGGATTCTTGGTATTTTCTTCTAAATGCAGCTTTCTTTTTGTTGGCTGTCTTGTAGTCTTCTGCTGTCCCATCATTGGACCTTTCCCCCTTTTCGAAGAAGCTCTCCAGTGACACTTGTTTTTTTACTCATTTTGGATAGGGTTAGCTTGTGGGCTGACGAAAACTGTGACTGAGACAGCGCACAGTGCAAGAAAGAGGTGTAGATGGAAGTGGTAAATGAAATAATGCGTGGGCCATGCACAGACTAAAATAAGTGCTAGGTCCTGACTTAAAGCCTGCCACCAGATGCAGCTATATAATTAAAAGTATATCAACTCACTTGCCACTATAAAGCCTGCCTGCAGATACAGCTTAATTGTCACTCGCCACTCACCGATAGGATTTTGATATGAGTCTGCAAGCAATTGATTTACTATGGTCTCTGTGCAGTCAAACATCTCTGCTAAATATAATCTGTGTTTGCAGCCACTCCTCAGTGCCAGCATCACTGCCTCAGCTCCAGCTCAGATTACTGGGCATTAGATTCTTAAAAGGAGAACACAGCCTAAATCCCTCACATACGTAGTTCACAGCAGGGTTCATGCTCCTATGGGAATCTAATGCCACCGCTGATCTGACAGGAGGTGGGATTCAGGTAATAATGTGAGCAATGGGGAGCAGCTGTAAATACAGATGGAGCTCTGCTTGCTCACCTGTCTCTTTCCTCCTGCTGTGTGGCTCAGTTTCTAACAGACCACTGTCCGTGGCCCAGGAGTTGCGGATTCCATAGCAATGGACACTTGGGCTGGTGTTTCCATATCCTGGCATTTGTAAATAATGCTTCAGTGAACATACGGTGCTTATGATCTTTCAATTTATATTTTGGGTTTCTTTGGATATATTCCCAGAAGTGGGATAAATCAACAAACAACAAGAGCTGGCAAGGATGTGGAGAAAGGGGAACACTTTTACACTGTTGGTGGAAATGCAGATCACTGTAACCACTGTGGAAAGCAGTATGGAGAGACCTCAAAAAATTAAAACTGGATCTGCTTTTCTTATTAGTAAATTCACAAACTCATCTAGAGAGAATAAATTCAAGACTCATTGAGAAAAGCTTTTTTTTGGATGTAGTCGATCAAATTCATAAAATATTTTTGCAAATGTATTGAGTCTAGAGAATTATGTACTTTCATTAAATTTTCATTAAAAAGACAGGAAAGAGTTTTTGGCCTGTCAACCAGAAGTGACCATTTTCAATTTTCTTGACACTCTAAAAAAAGGGGCTGCAAGTACAGTATGATTAAAGCACTATCAGGAATGCTGTGGAGTTCTTTTGAGCCTCGTTCCCTCACCTAATCATGTCAGTGGTATTCTTAAAAGGAAAACCTCCTATTGCCATAATTAATGCTTCTTTAAATCTTGTTAATTAAAAAATTATAATAATATCACCTAACATTTATCTATAGCTTACTATTTGCCAGGTATTAGCCTAAAAGTTTTTTGTATAGTATTTAATTTAATGTTCACAAATCATTTATGATGCAGATGTTATTATCATCTATTGTATTTTATTGATTAGGGAATTGAGTCAGAGAAACAAGAAAAAAACCATGCCCAAGGCCACAGAGCTAATTAAGTGTTAGAGCTAAGACTTAAACTCATATTGACTGGCTTCCTAAATATGACACCCAATCACTATCTAAACTACATCCTGAATAGGATGGTCACTACCATCATTTTAGGCAACACCTCATTCTGTTCGACATGTGGCATCAAATCTAAAATCTGCTTGTTCTATGGCTTTCCATTTTGCATCTGCTACCCTATACTAGAAAGTCTTAAAACTGTATATTCACTTGGCACATATAAAATATTTTCTTAATCACTAACTAATTCTTTATAGGCAGGGTGACACTTTTACAATATTTTCTTTCATTTTAAGTAACATTTGCTTATTGTATTTTTTTTTTAATTTGTAAGTCATAAAATGAACACATATTAGACATTTTCCTCAAACCAAACCTTGTTAACTTGTTCATTTATGTCTTTCCAGTGGGGAAAAAATGTGTGTGTGTAGTGTGTCTCTGTCAATTAAAAAAAAAGTACTTCGACATATTTTTCATATATAAAAGGAATTACTAGCCCACTATATGTTGTTCACTTTGTTTTCTTTTCCAGTTAAGAATGTATTTTAGGCATATTTTCATGTCTGCAAATACTCATCCCCTTCATTCTTTTCAATAACTGCAGAGGTTTCTGCTGTAGGTAATACACAGTATTTAGAGAGCGATGTGTTAATGGAAATGTTGATTATTTTAAACATTTTGTCATTACAATGTGACACAATAAAATCTTCACATATATAACTTGACTTTTTTTTATGGTACATCCAGTAGATTAATTTTCAGCAAATATTCAAAGGATATATATTTTTTATTATAGACACTGACACATTGCTAAGAGGTTTAACAATTGATACTCTCATCAACTATGTAAATGACAATTTCCCTGAAAATTCTACAATACCAGATATAAACTACTTTTGATAAATAGATAAGTGAGAATGTTATCATTTTTTTCTGTTTTTGGTTTGTTTGCATTTTCTGAATAATTTATGAGAAAGTAAATATGTTAACAGGCTTATTGTAATGGATAAGCATACGCACACACACACCCACAATCTCTTTCATAGCTAATCTTCCAAAAGAAAACTATCTGAGATCAAGGAAAGCTGTTTTCTAAGGTAGAAGTGAGCAACTTGAGGTAATTTATATGTAATAGATTACCATATCATATAACAAGCATGGCCTCATAGGACAAGGCAAAGAGTTGTTGGGACCTATTCACAAGATGCTTAAGTAGAGGTTAAATCAAGAGATATTTCTACAACTCTGGGTAGGGAAACTTTTCAAACTTTGCCTCAAAGGATTTCAGAATTGTTATGAACCAGTCTTCTATGTACCTTCTTGTATCCTTTCCAAATGGAATTGTTACCTGTTTGTCCTGACCCTGTTTTACTTGGGGTATGGGAGACAGATAAATTGCTTTTTTACTTCATAGGTTTTCAAGAGAAGAACAGCATAT
Source organism: Mormoops blainvillei (assembly GCA_004026545.1). Classification (NCBI taxonomy): domain Eukaryota; kingdom Metazoa; phylum Chordata; class Mammalia; order Chiroptera; family Mormoopidae; genus Mormoops; species Mormoops blainvillei. Next base: position 206,690 of record PVJD01000127.1, on the reverse strand, counting down.
AGTCATAATATAGAAAACTTCTGTACGCTGAGATTCATGCAGTCATTGGATGACATGAACATGATAGGCCTTGGCTGTGATGAAGAATGTGCATATGTCAGAGGAGTTAAGACTTGTGAACACAAAGGGAGACTATGGTACACTGCACTGTAGTTTCCAAATCTTCACTTCCTTCCTGTGACAGATTAATAATCTACATACTTTTCTGTGTGTCTTAGCAGTGCCTACTTGAAGAACACATTATATATATTGGTTTGTTTTGGAGATCATGTAAATAAACAAAGCCTTTAAATATGTAATAGACTGAGACATTGTTCATTTCCACAGTGTGCCAAGGATGTCAGAATGCTTTTCTTCGATCACAAGCCCTTAGGCGTGAGGAGCAGCGTAGGCAAGGAGCTGGGCAGAGTTGTCCTGCGGCGCCCGGAGGGGCTGGCTTTGGGCTCCTTTAACACTTGTGGTTGCCTCCTCTTCTGATCCAGTATCCATTGGCTGCAAAAAGTCTTGCTTCAGGTTTGAGAAAAATTGTCTGACCTTTCCTCAGGTGGTTATCTTAGCTAGAATTTTCAAAAGCTACAGATGCTCATCTATTTGCTTTTCCAACTGCATTGGTTTCTTCAATTTGCTGGTCATCTTGAAATATCACATGGTTTGTGTACTTATGCTGCCATACATCTAGTGTAGTGGTGAAGAGAGGGTGACTGATATGATTAGTAAGAGTGCTACCTCTTGATACTGGGTGTAGAAGTATAGTGAAGATTACAAACTCAGTGAGAATGTGGCAGTAAGGAAGGACGGAATTTACTGAGACATGTGACCAGAGAACCTGGTGGCTCTTCTCCATAACAGGGTCTGAAATACATTGTACTCTATCAAGGCAAAGACTTGTCCTTTTTTAGAGTGAAGTACTGAAAATTAGAAGTTTCCTCAAAAAATTAAAAATGGAACTGTCTTTTGTCCCACTTCTGAGAATATATCCTAAGAATATATGCACCCCTATGTTAACAGCAGCATTATTTAAAATAGCCAAGTTCTAGAAAGAGCCCAAGTTCACATCAGTGGGTGAGTGGATATAAGTGTTGTGGTACATTTATACAGTGGAATACTATATGGCCATCAAAAAGGAACTCTTACCTTTTTCAAGAGCATGCGTGGACCTGGAGATTATTTTGCTAAGTGAAATAAGCCACTCAATGAAAGACAAGTACCATATGATCTCACTTATATGTGGAATCTAATGAACAGAATAAACTCATGAACAAAATAGAAATGGAGGCCTGGACACATGGAACAGACCAATAGCTGTCGGTGTGGGGGAGGGGAAGTGGATGAAAAAAGGTGATAAAATTAGCTAAAGAACATATGTACATAATCCACAGACACAGACAACAGTGAGGTCACAGCCAGAGTGAACAGGCCTGGGGGCTGGGTGAAGGTGAGCTAACGCTGGGAAAGGAGGATATTTGTAATAGCATCAACAATAAAAATAAAGTAAGAAAAAAGGATGGAGAATTATAAGGTATATATGAATTCAGTTTCACATAGACAAGAGGAAAAAGTAGCTGAGAAGTAAAGAAGATAGTAATTTGTGTGTAAGATAGAGCACTGGGGACAAGCTAACTACTGGCCAGTAAAGTCATATAGACACCAAGAGTCATAGGAGACTGACATGGAGCAGGACAGACATGTCACAAATTGATAGGAGTGATGTGTTACATTTCAAGCACTACACACTAGAAGCCTTTGTGCCTGTGTCCAGAGTCCATGGAGAAACTGCACTGCCTCCTGGGATGTGTGATCCAGTCTCTGTGCCATACAGATGAGTATTTCCTGCTTGAATCCCCAAAACCCAAGGCCTTCCAGAAAGCATGCCCAGAACATTAAAGGATGTCAAAAGCTTACTTTTCTGGTTCAGAAAGATTGTTGGGAACAGACAGGAACCAATGTGGGAATTCAACTTCAAGTTCAAAAAAACAGTCCCCTGTATTAAAGAGCAAATGCATTGAGTTGGGAGTGGGGGATGCAACCTCCTGTTCAGTACAAAGGTGTTCACACCAACCCTGACCAGGACTGCTGCCTCCTGCAGGTCACCACCTTCAATTTCATCTTTATTCCAGGCATTATGGGAATGATATTAACCCTGCTTATGATCAACGGGAGCATAGACGTGCAGCACCATCCAGTGAGACTGGTGTTCTAAGACTCTCCTGTCCAAGGTGGTCAGAACCTGTGCTGTGACCTGGGTGTGCAACAGTCATCCTGGACCCAGCACACAGTGTTTGACTGGTGGCATCCTCAGTACCCATTCACCTTGATAACATAGTCACCATGTCCTGTTCCTGAGGGCAGGCTGAGTTAGGCCAGCCCATTTGTCATCAGAGTCCTGGCAGGATGGTATATCTGGTTAGTGATGGACATGCCCTTCAGATTCCTAGGGTTCCTGTTAGGGGAAGGAGAAGGGTTAAATCATGAGGAAAAACAACTATGACCTCTAAACCTACCTTAGTGTAAAATTTTCATTTGAAAGGAGAAATCTGACCTTATTTTCTGCATTAAACACCATTTGGTGTTATTGGGTTTGTTCTCTTTTATCACAATAAAAATGAATGATCTTGCTCTAGGGAAAAATTAGACTCCTGAATGTCCAAACAAGGAAGTTGAAGCATTCCCTATCAGTCAGAGGAAGCTTAGAGGCATAGAATTGTTGCTACTTTTGCTTCCAATTTAGCTGAATATTCAAATTCAAGTGAATATTTCCTCTCTTTACCCTTCTCCAGAAATAAAGCAAGTGACAGGGTTTGCACAATCTTCAAAAACATCTTTTTCTTCTTAAGTGATATTTCTGTGGCCATGCCTCCAACTCAGTATAAAATATTTCTCCCCTTTCACATGTTCCAGCAAGAAAAAGTTCAGATTTTCAGGTGACAGCTAAGGAATCTGATAAACTAATATATTATATACTTACTGTAGTATAAAATGATGCCACTCCAGATTTATTCACATTGCTGAAAACTCCCAGAAATACCATCTTCTAACAAAAAATCATAGATTTTAAATGGCTTTCAGCTAAGGAAAATTAATTTATGAAAGGCTAATCATTTAAAATGCTTGCTATAAATGCTATCAAGTGTATAATAAGGCCCTTGGCAGTGCTGACCTTGTGGATCTGAAAAGTCACATTAGGTATTATCTTAGCTCGTGCTGCTGTAACAGAATTCCATAGACTAGTTGGCTTGAACAACAATTATGTCTTTCCTATAGTTCTGGAGGCTAGAAGTCCAAGGTCAGGGTAACAGTGTGATAGGGTTCTTGGAGAGGGTTCTCTTTCTGGATTTGCCCTCATGAGGTGTTTCCTTGGTTCGGACACACAGATAAATTTCATATCTCTTTTTCCTCTTATAAGAGCACTAATTCCAACATGCCAGCTTTGTCCTCATGACCACATTTGAACACATTGCCCCCCAATGGCAGTACCTCCAATATTATCATATCGTGGTAAGAGCTTCAACATATAAATTTGTTAGGGGACATAAACATTCAGTCCCTATCAGGCATGAACCATTGTTAAAAATGCCCCTGTAGGGTGGTAGAAGAGAATTGAGGGCAAAACGACATGTAATCATCAATATCTAAATTTCAGTGTGGTTTGAGACAGACTGAATTTAAAGGAGAATATGGTGGAATGTCATCAAGATTAAACCTAATGTGGACATTTGTAATTGAACCTTAACTCTTATTCTCAAGTACGGTTTCTAGTGTGTCTTTTGGTTATCCATGATATTTGAACTCCGTTAACTTCTCATTTTCGTCTTCTACATTTAAAAATATCAAATTAATGGGTCATATGTTAATCTTTTTAAAATAATTTTTTATTATGAACAATGGTATGCCAACAAATGGGACAAGAGGAAGAAATAAAAGGAATCCAAATTAGAAAAGAAGTAAATCCCTTATTGTGGATAACATGATACTCTATAAAGAGAACTCTAAGGACTCCACAAAAAAACTGCTATAACTCAAATGAATTCAGTAAAGCATCAGGATACAAAAGTAATATTCAGACATTAGTTGCACATTTAAATACCGATAATAAAATATCAGAAAGGGAAACTAAGAAAACAATCCACTTATAATTGCACCAAAAAAAGTACCTAAGAATAAAATTAACCAAAGACGTAAAAGACTAGTAATTGGAAAATTATAAGACACTGAAGAAATTAAAGAAGATACAAATAAATAAAAGCATATACTGCATTCATGGATAGGAAGGACTAACATAATTAAAACGCCTATATTATCCAAAGAAATATATAGATTCAATGAAATCCCAATCAAAATACCATTGACATATTTCACAGAACTAGAACAAATAATCTAAACATTTATACAGAACCGCAAGAAACCTCTGAATAGTCTTAACAATATTGAGAAAGAAGAAAGTTGGGTGTATCACATTACCCAATATAAAACTATACTACAGCCTTGACCACCGTGGCTCAGTTGATTGGGTATTATCCTACAAAGTGAAAGGCCACCAGTTCGATTCCTGGTCAGAGCACAAGTCTGGGTTGAGAGTTTTGTCCTTTTTCCATGTGTGTTCGAGAGGCAACTGATGGATAGTTCTCTCTCACATTAATGTTTCTCTACATCTCCTTCTCCCTCCCTTGCCCTTTCTCTAAAAATAATAAATAAATAAATAAATATAAATAAATAAATAAAACCTGCAATTAAAAAAAATAACTATACTACAAGGCCATAGTAACGGCATCCTAGTGGTGTAAAACAGACACATAGATCAATGGAAGAAAATGGAGAGCCTAGAAATAAACCCATGTCTATACAATCAATCAATATTTGACAAAAGAGGCAAGACCATAAAATGGGGTAAAGCAAGTCTATTCGATAAATAGTGCTGGGAAAATTGGACAGATATGTGAAAAAAAGAAACTACACCACCTCTTTATACCTGATAATGAATAAACTTAAAAAGGATTAAAAACTGAAATACTAGTCTCAAAACCGTAGAAATCCTCAAAGAAAACATAGGCAGTAAAATCTTGGGCATTTCTCATAGTAGAATTTTTTTATCTGATATATCTCCTTGGGTAAGGGAAACAAAAGGAAAAATAAACAAATGGGATTACATCAAACTAAAGTTTTTGCACAGCAAAGGAAACAGTAAAAAAAAAAAAAAGACTAAAGAGGGGAACATATTCACCAATAATACATTTGATAAGGGGTTAATATCCAAAGCTTATAAGAATTTATACTAGTCAACATCAAGAAAAGAAGTCCAACTCTAAAATGGGTAGAAGACCTGAATAGACACTTCTCCAAAGAGGACATACAGATGGCCAATAGACATATGAAGATGATCGCTAGTTGTCAGAGACATGCAAATTAAAACCACAGTGAGATATCTCCTCACACCTGTCAGAATGACTATCATCAATAAGTTCACAAATGACAAGTATTGGCAAGGATGTGGAGAAAAGGAAATTCTAGTGCTCTGTTGGAGGGAATGCAGATTGGTGCAGCCACAATGGAAGACATCACAGAATTTCCTCAAAAGATTAAAAGTAGGCCTGCCTTACAATCCAGTGATTCCACTTCTGAGGATTTACTTGAAGAAACCCAAAACACTAATGCAAAAGAATATGTGCACCCTTATGATCATTGCAGTGTTATTTCAAAGAGCCAAGATCTGAAAGTAACCGAAGCGCCCATTAATAGAGGAGTGGACATAAAAGTGCTGCATATATACAATGGAATATTACTCATCCATTAACAAAAATGAAATCTTGCCACTTGCGACAGCCTTGATGAACTTAGAGGATATTATGCTGAGTGAAATCAGCCAGTCAGAGAAAGACAAATACCGTATGATTTCACTTATATGTGGAATCCAAAGAACAAAATAAAAGAACAAACAAAACTGAAACAGGATCATAGATGCAAAGAACTAGTGGTTGCCCTAAGACAGAGGGGTTTGGAACACTTAGTGAAAGAGGTGAAGGGACTAAGAAACACAAATTGGTAGTTAGAAAACAGTCCTGGGGCTATAAAGTACAGCATGGAAATACAGTCAATAATATTGTGATAAATATGCGTGGTGACATTTGTGGTCCTGGAAATAGCGAGAGGGACACTATATAAACTCTGTGATTGTCTAACCAAGAAGCTATGCACCTGAAACCAATACCTATTAAAATAATAATTTTTACTAAAATTTGATATACTATATTGCTTTTTTATTCTACTTGCAATGGTAGAAAGGGAGATTTATACTGTCCATCAAACCGAGTATGAAAATAATGCTCTAAAATAATTTTGTGGGTTCTATGAATTTGATGAATTTGACATTTCTGGCAGGAACATGGTCGAACCACTTAATTCAATCCAGATTTCTTTGAAACGCTGTATAGTATAAGAAATATAATAATTTTACCAGATTGCTCAATCTTTTTTTTAGTTTTACTCGCCAAACCCATTTGCGTGAAATATACTAAACTTTTATTTGAAATGAGAAGACATAAAAGGTAACATCAAATATAGCCTGATTTCGGAAAAAAAAATCTATTTCTACTAAGGTAGTTATTTATTTTTATAAATTAATTGAAAAGTTTTTAAAAAGTTATACTACTGTGCACATTTTAACCCATTTTCAACACGATGTTTCTATTTCTACACTTAAAGCGGTACAGTTTTACTGCCTGAAAGATTCAAGGAGGCATGTAGTACACTGTAATGTTGTTGAAGTGGCTTGTCTCTTTAAGAGAAGTTTGAAAAGGAAAATGGATGCTTGCTGACAAACAAGTAACAGCCAGGCCTGTGTCTACTACACAGTGGATTATATTGACTAGGTAAGAAGCAGACAAAGTCTAGACAATTGAATGGAAGGCACAGTAATACTGGTTTGTTCACAGGTGAGGACTATCACAGGCAGGTACTCAGGCAGTATTTTGAAACTCCTTATACTTAGATGCTATTTTATTTCAAAACTTTTAATGATTAAAAATTAAGTTGGATGATTAAAAAATCAGATGAACATATGTTCATAAACAAGGATTATTGCTTTGGCAACAACATCAGGGCTTTCAGAATGGTATTAGAAAAGAACGACTGGGAAAGGTCAATTCTCTGCTTAGTTCTACTTTGCTTCTTTTTTTTCCTTTCTTTCTTTCCTTTTTTTTTTTTTTTGGAGGTGAAAGATGCTTAGTTTCTTAGTGCTTTTGAATAGGTAAAGAGTAAGAAAAATATTTTACGTGAATTGATAAAACTAGATGAAAAATCACTTGGAATTCTATTGAAGGAAATAGGATCTAAACCTAACATGCCATTACAGTATATGCCATGAAACTGCTAACTAACTGCTCATAAGGGACAGCAGGAACCCTGCCATGCGTATGAAGGATGCATAGTTGTGACAGGTAGTGGAACCTGGCTGCAAATAACAGAACTGTTAAAGTTTCACTATGACAAGAAAAATATAACAACAGCTGGCATTTATTGAGCACTCTGTATATAATAAGCATTTTTAAGTGTTTTCCCTGTGTTTATCTTACTCATTCTCATAATACCTGTCTAATGTAGATACTTTTAAATATATATATATATATTTTTTTTTTAGAGAGAGGGGAAGGGACACAGAGAGAAACATCAGTGTGTGGTTGCCTCTCACACGCCCCCTACTGGGGATGTGGCCTGCAACCCAGGCATGTGCCCCGATTAGGAATTGAACTGGCAATCCTTTGGTTTGCAGGCCGATGCTCAATCCACTGAGGCACACCAGCCAGGGCTAATATAGATACTTTTATTATCCCATTTTTACAGATGAGAAAACTGAAGTCAGCAAGATGTCTATATTAAAGGTCCATGGAACAGAATATCTCCAAATAATGAAAAGATAACAGGTAGATAATCAAGGGTTAGTTATTTCAACAATTAAGTGATTTCAAGGCAGCTGATCAGGTTCTGTGAAATTTCCTTGGATTGCTTCATATTGTAGCAGGATGGCTTCCGCAGAATTAAGCCATTGCTTAATAACAAGGTATGACCATGTAGTTGAGCCTGTTTTTGGGTTGGGGCTCCTCACCAAAGGTCTGTTTATTTGAATAAAGGAGAAATTTTTTTTCTAGACTGCAGCAAACAAATTCGTCTTTTCACCTCATTTGAAATACTGGGGAACATGACAGTTCTTAAAGCTCATTGGCAAGGAAGAGTGGGATGACCATAACTGATTTTGGTGAATTACAAGGCATCTTCTGGGAATAGACACTTTGTCCCCTATTCCTGACAACATTTAGATCACTTTCTAGCAAGGAAGAGGGATGCGGTATTTCTTGGTTTGGCAACCAACATATCTACCATGATCATTGTACATAAACATTCTGAACTGGATAAATTAAATAAAGTTAAAAATGAGATTAACTTCTCATTAATAATGCTGAAAATAACACCTATGCAAAGATATTTTAGCTAAGTATAGTAAAAGAAAACAGACCTTACTAACAGACAGCATACTAAAATTCAATAAAAAATTAATCTGGTCAAAGAGATTCCTGCCTTCTAATGCTCATAACTTTATGAAACTTTACTTAAAAATCTGAATATGGGAGTAGGGGGTAGAGGAATTGAGAAAAAAGGAAAAAGGACTCGTGGACATGGACAACAGTGTGGTGATTGCTGGAGGTAAGGGGGTATAGGAGGCTAAACGGTAATTGAAAAAATACAATAATGATTACATTTAAAAAATGGAAAAGTAAAGTGGAATGTTTTGTAGGTTTTATCACACTTTTTAAAGACGGATTACATAGCTAACACACATATATGAATGAGTAGACAAATTTATTTTAAATCATCAAACATTTACAAAATATATGACAGGCTGTAATGTGTATAAACTGCAAAAAACAGAGATAATATAAATTATGTTCTCTACACACAATTTAAAAACAACATATGTATTAAACTAAAACATTTAAAAATAACAACAAAATTAAATAATTTTGTAGAATAAATTAATAATGTTAAAATCATATTTAAATGAATTGGCACAAGGGCAAGGACAACTGCCAAACTGATGGCTAAACCCAAAGTTATCTTTTTTGAAAATGGAAATCCTCCATTTAAAATTTTTAAAATGTGTTGTGTTAATTAATTAGCAACTTGGAATACTACAAAGACAAATCTGGAAAGGTTTCTATTTAGAAGAAATGGACATATCTTTATTAATTTCTTTTCCTTATTGTTTGGGCTTAGAAATCATAGGGTATAATTACAGAATTAGGGTGACTTTGGATTGCTTAATTTTTTAAGGAAAGAATCATTACAAGAGGAGAGAGATTTGGGGTGAAGAAGAAAGCATTAAGTGAGTCACAAAACATTCTACATTTGGAATTCCCTCATTGATAGGTTTGTCGTACTCATTTCAGTCCTCCTATCCCATGGGAAGAGGTATTCAGGGAAACTTGGAACTTGGCAGTGTTTGGGGTGGAGGGTAAAGGTGCACTTGCTGGTACCGGCATCTGAGGCAGGGGCATATGCAGAAAGTCCAGGGAGCTGGTCCAGGACTCATTGCCTCAACTTAATAATTCCAGGCCCAAGACAACTGGTACGGAGCAGCACAGACCAGGGGTGACAGGTTGCAGTTTTGCCTGGTTCCTGTGCCCCAGGGGTCAGGAACTGCAGCAGCGGGAGGCAGCCTGGGGATTGCAGGTCGAAGCCTGGACTCAGGCTGTTCCATTTTACCTGCCCCTTTTGTTCCAGCTGGCAGTACTTCTACTGATATAATTACATATTTTTCCTGCTTCAGTTGAGACAGGTGATGAAATATGTGGGTGGTCTCCTTAAGGAACGATTGTCCCGCAATAACTTTGGTGTTCTTTCCAGAATTCACTTTCTTATTTTCTGAAATATTGATAGGCTGAGAATTTTCCAAATCTACACATTCTGGATCCTTTGGTTTAACAGTTCTTTCTATTTATGTATTTCTGACCTCTTGCATGTTACTATTGGCAATAAAAAGAAACGATTTTTGACACTTTTCTTTGAAATCTTCTCAGCTAAGTATCCAAGTTCACCACATATTCTACTTTTCCCAAATCACTAGAACACAATTTATAAGGGGGTTGCCTTTCCTCCAATATCCTATATGTTTCTTATTCCATCTGAGACATCACCAGAAGAAACTTCAATGTTCATATTTTTAGAAAATTTGTTCATGGTAAAATGTGTATTTTCTAAGATGACAGAATTCTTACCTATAGCTCTCCACTTCTTTTCTCAGCTTTTACCAGAATCACCTTTTATGTTCCTATTTCTGCCAAAAGTCCCTGAAAGTCAATCTAGGCTTTTTCTAGAATTCACATCAAAACAATTCCAGCCTCTACCCTTTACCCAGATCCAAAGCCACTTCCATATATTTTAGGTATCTGGTACAGCACCCCACTCCGCAATACAAATCAACCTGTGTCAGTTTTCTCAGGCTCCTCAAAGGAAGGGCCATGTGAGGACACAGTGAGAAGGTGGCCATCCTCAAGCCAGGAAGAGAGGCCTCACTAGAAAGCAAACCTGCTTTCATCTTGATCTGGGATGCTCAGCAGTATTCAGCACTTGAAAAATTAATTGTATCCTGTTTAAGTCACCCGGTCTGTGTTATTTTGTTATGGCAGCCCAAGCAGACTAGCATACGAAGTATAACAAAGTTTTGCCATGAACACATACAGTGCTGTGGCTGGCTAAGAGAAAACCTAAAGTTACAGGAATATTCATTATCACTTGATCCAAAGAGTTTAAATTTGTCTGTGAATTCTTAAGAATAATAAAAATTATCACTTACAATTTTGACCAAGGTTAATGAAAAATTTCTCACCATATTTTCCAGTTTTACAATTTTTATTATAAGAATCACTGCTTGGATGGTGTGCATAGATAGAGTTAATGACATCTTTGGGTATTTTTCCTGAGTAGTTTATGCTGGTTTCATTTTTAAATCTCTGATTACAAATCAATGGGATATGGTTCACAGGAAATGTGGGGTTCCCATATATCTGAAAATCTTTAACAATCACTCTGTAGTCACCAATAAGGTGGTTGAGTGGGAAATTAAATGAAGACTTGGAGTTTCCTTATAAAGTATAATTTTAACAGTGGTAAGAATTCAGTTAAAGTATGTATGTCATTAAGAATGACAGAAGTGTGACACTTTTTTCTCTTTGTTGGGGAAGGTAAATTACTCAGATCAAATTTAATAATTCATATAAAGCAAATCAGGGATTCTCTGGACAGAGCAAATGGACTACTGATAATACAATGACCCAAATATTATGTTTAACCCTGTTGTGTCCCCAGCTGCCACGGATAGTGCTGCATTTATTTTGGCATAAACATTTTCCCCTTCTGAGGTTAGAATATAGTATTTACATGACAAGACATTAGAGCTAATAATGTAGGGTTATTTCAGCTACCAGAAAAGGCCAAGGCAAGCAAATGTCAATTTGATTTTCATCTAAAGTTTCAGGTAATGGATATAAAATTCAGTGTCAGTAAATTATATCACTGTGGTCACAGTCTGTGAGACTTTAATAATAAAGTTTGATAATAACTTATGATGCTTTTGGAAATAATATGGAAGTATTTAACAGTGGTTTCAGAAAAGTATCTTCAAAAATATTACTCCACAGTTTCTATTATATTATTAATCTATAAATGTTAACTGGGAAAAGTGGAAAGAAGTATGCAAAAATAAAATTAGAGTATAGGACAAGAATAACATGTTAACCTGGGACTCCAGGCATTTGGATGATCTTGTTTGAAAGATTTGCACTGCAACCTGACAGCTTTGCATCATTGTGTACTTAATTAGAGGAAAGGCATCTAGAAAATTCTTGAGCTATAAGCAGATTTACATTGTTACAAATTCTGTTTGAGATCTCTGTTCCGGCTTCCATAGCTGTTGTCCAAGTATAATTTGTGTCTCCTTAGTTGGGAGACAAGGATCCAAGCCTCAATTCTTTGAAGTTTTACTTCTATATCAATTGTTGAAAGCACTTCTTAAAGTCCTCTCAATCAGGGATAGAGGGCTGCAATTTTTGCACATCTTTTCCAGAAAACCAAGATTCCAGGTTTTATATTTTATAGAGCTTGCTTAGGAGGATGTTCAGGTAAATATGTTCGTACCTGTTGATGATAAAACAGGGGTTATTGCAAAGCCCCTTATAATATTTGATGATCCTTCCAACATGACAGTGTGTAAATTTAGGGATGATATTCCAAGTGGCAGTGATGGGCTCATTACTCACTCAGCAGGAAAAAAATCAATGCGCACCAAAGAAATTGATATTACTGCTCTTAAAGTCAAGGGCAGGGAATTTGGCCAGAAAAGTTCATTTGTTTCTGAAAGCTTGGGTAACTTTGAAAATTTTGTTTGTTGTTTCTCTCTCTCTCTCTCTCTGTCTTTTGCATGGTTATTGATTATGTTACGAACAGTGGAGTTTTTGAGTACGTGTCAATGCACTGCAGAACTATTTAATGGCAATCTCAGTAAAATGAATACATTTATTACTAGAAAAAATAGTTTGGGATCCCCAATAGGAAACAAAAAACTCCTAGCTATTCTGTCAGTAAGACATAGCTCTTTAACAGAGAAAGGCCGTGTTCTATCCTTAAAGGCATCTAACAACCAGAACAAAGTAAAAATCCTCTGGCAGGAGTGATTATATAAAGATCTTTTGATGATGTGTTTAAATGAGTCCTGATATTTGGGTTCTCACCCATATTTCATGTTACAGTTTTACCAGAATTAAAATCTTGGCAGATAAATTATGGCTGAAGACTGTCTTAGAGATTTTGTTTAAATTACTCACTAGTGTGAGCTGAAAATGGTGACCAATTTATCTTTGTTGTGTGGGTGATTTCATGTTAGAACTTAGCAAAGTTACACTCGAGATACTCTAGCAATCACTACCCGGTAGTCAACAAAGAATGCTAGATGTTACCTACCTGTAATTTATATGTAAACCTTACCTAGAATTATTTTTTGAGGCCAACTTTAGATTCTATAAAGGGTTTTATGTAATATCTTATTGCTTGCCTCCTAATACTTTCCTATCTTTATTTATATTGACATTTACATTTTTTCTTTTTAATAAAATTTTTCTTCTATATACATTTTATGGTTACATTATAGTATGAATAAATCCATTCAAATTTACCAACATCTTTGTAATATCTATAAACTTTATCTTCCTTCACTTTTGTCCTCAAAATTGAATGCTAATTGGGCTCAGTATAAGACTCTGGGTTTATAGCTTTTTCCTGTTGAACTTCTTGGTATAAGTTCATTTACTTCTAACATCTAGTATATCTAATGAAAAGTTTATTACCAATATGATTCCTGCTCCTTTGCATGTTACTTCTTCTCTTCTCTTCTGTCCTCTTCTCTCCCCCACACTTCTCTCTCCCTCTTTTCTCTTTTTTTCCTGAAGTTCAAAATTTCACAAATATATGCCTGGAAGTGTTTAGCAGTATCTCTACATCCATCTTAATTGGTACTCTGTAGGTACTTATATCTCAAGATTCAAATTATTTTATAGCTTTGGAAATTTAATTATTTTCTTCTCTCCCTCTCTCTCAATTCTAGTTAGACAAATGTCGAAACCACTGAAACTATCCTTTATATTTTAATCTTTTTTTTATTCAGTTCTATTTGGCAATTTTATTGTATTATAAGATCATTCTTTAATTTGATATTCAACCTTGTTAATTCTCTCTTTAACTGCGCCCATTCTGCTAATCAGAGAAGATTTTTAGTTTTTGATTCCCAAGAGCATGGGCTGGCTATCTTTTGTTGTTGCAATCTTCTTTTGCAATTTCATGAAGATATTAAGGGTCTCAAGTTTTTGGTTTCCTGCAGCAACTTTGTTTCTTTAGATGTTAGGTTTTGTTTTTTTATTTGCTGAATTGTGTTTCTCTCTCTTTTTTTTTTTTCTTAAAACTTTGGCATGGTTACAAGCCCAAATTTATACTTAGATGGCTTTTATGTATGTCATAGCTGATAGGCAGTGACTATGAAGAAAAGACCAAATGGGAAGTAGGAGATGGTATAGTAACTAGTTCCTTGTGTTTAGGGCTTGTCTGCTCCCTGTTTCTTCTGTTTTCCTAGCCATTTGCAAATCTACCCTATTGACACCAAGAAAGTTCTAAAACTCATGGTGATAACTTAGCAGAGTTTCATGATTTTAAAATCAGGCTTCTTTTTTCTCAGACTGCATGTAGTCTCTACCCCTTTTATCTCAGAAGTCTTGCTCTTCAACTCTGAAGCTTCTTCATCCCTATGTTCTGAGACCTTTTCTCTTTGGCATCTGAGATCTTCTCCTATGGCTCACATCCTTAACTTTTTCAATGAAAAAGAATCTTTTAAGTCATATTTGTTGTTTTGTTAACTCTATGCTTGGAGCTCATCACATTATGCCCCTAAAAATTTAAGATCTTCTTCTAATGCAAAACTAGGCTCAGACTTTCCTTAATCTTAACTCTGAAGCTTTTTTCTTCCTCAGGGTCTTCTTTATCCTTTCACTATTAAAAATATGTATACCTTTCAACCTCTAAGATCTTCACCTATCAGTCACAAAATTTTACTCCAAAAAAGGAAAGTTAGTCTATTAACTAGTGTTTTCTCAGCATTATGCTTTCAATCTATTAGAGTTTAAACTTCAGGAAGAAGACACTAAGAATGAGTCAAAGACTTAAGCTTGGGCGGATGATTCCATTTAAGATAGAGTTTCAGTTGTAGTCTTTCTAAAAAATCCCAAAGTCATGGGCAAATGTCTAGCTATTTTCTGTGTATATGGAAGTTCTCTTGTCTTTGACCAAGTGACCAGCTCCAATGAGGGCAATCAGTTCTACCATCTGGGCTTTGTTAGTCTCCTATAGTGAAGAGATCCTAAGGGTAAATTGAGACCTATTCTGGTGGAACCAGCCCAATAATTTCCTAAGTTTCCATATGCTCATATATATACTTCATAATGTTGTCTATAAGTATTAAAAATCTGTTGCTAAAATATCTGATAAATTCATAACTTTTTTGTTTGTTTACAAGTCTAATCATCTTCACTGGAAACTTAACATGTATGGCCATCGGCCTTGATTACTCCATATCATGTGCTTTCTTTAGCTCCTGTTCTACCCACTGTATCTCAGGAAGATCTGCATTATTTTTCAGATCTTTACTTGTGTTTTGCTTTATTTTTTTCCCAATCTAGTTGTTAGAAATATATATATATAATTGTAATTGGTCAGGTAAATTGAGATTTTGGGTTCCCAATACTGTCCGAAACCATCAGTAATGTGTATCTCCTGTAGGGATTCAGAGAAATATAAATAACTGTTTGTAACACAGATAAAGTCTGTGTCTGAAAATTTGCCTGCCAGGTTTGACATCCTTTTTTCTTTTTTTTTGTTTTTTTGTGTTTTTTTTTGGCAGTCCAACTTCAAAGAAAATTGTGATTTGGGAACATAACCAAAAAAGAAGAATGAGAACTAGAAAGGGGAACCTTGGAGAAAAGATATGGGAGCTGGGGTGCAGTGCTGTGGGATGAAAACAATGTTAAGAAAAAAAAAGACTCTGGCAATGTAATAAGTGTGATGGTCTTTAAATTTTTTATATTTTAAAAAATAGCCATAGCCAAAGAGTTCTTTTGGAGTCACAATTGTATTTAGAATCTTCTTATACCATTTAAAAAGTAAATATAACTGAATAAGAAGGTTGTTTTAGTGACTTCTAAGATGAATATTTGTGCTTACACTAAAAATTTTCAAAGAGGCTACTATAATTCCAAATTAAATATATAAAACATTTCTGATATATTAAGAATATATGTATAAAGCAGGTGTGTAGCCTGGCTCCAATAGAAGCGCCTGAAAATTTATAACTCCTTGTTGAAATTGCTGTTTTGGCACTTCATTATCTCTTATTCCTGTGATCTGAGTCCCAACTATCCATGATCCCCAGAAGACGGGGAGAAATTTTGCTCCAAATCAACTTTCTGGGACACAAAGCCAGGTAAAAATCAATAGAACTCATATAAGGGTTTTGTATGTTGACTTAAAGCAACAAGGGATTCTGGAACAACACCTCGAACTTGTTAGTATTCAGGGACGGTTGTTCTATAAATCTTTTTTTTTTTTCCCCTTAGGCAAACAACATTTTTGACAAAACCAGATTAAACAAGTATGAAGGTAGTTGAGAACATAATGTTATTAAGAATTATTAGGTAGACATTTCTGTTGAGAATAACAAGTACTCTGACAGGATAATTTTATTTTTTTCTAGGACAAAATAAAAGTCATGGTTTGAGAAATGTAATGAAATTGGAACTCAGACTCAACTTAGGTCAGGATTGTCAAACACAAGAGATGAAACAACCTCAAGAGATAGTCCTGGAGGTTTTCTGGCTAAGAGTCCTAGCCCATGTCATTAATATTTAGTGCTGAATCTCAATGCCTCCTTCGAACTGTAAAAGTCTCCTTCATTGAACACAATATTCTGTTGTGCTACAATAACAGAGAGGCTAATTGTCTCCCCATAGCATGAAAAACAACACACAGACAATTCTGAAATGGTGTCCTGTTAGAGGAAATGAGTGCATACCTTTTCTTCTGATGGAGTAAAATCAGAATTTCTTTAAATAAAATAACAAAAGAAGGAGGGTCTTCAGGAGTTGACTGATTTCTTAAAGTGAGGGTGTTTACAGGTGAGGAGACACTCTGAAACAAGGAAGTTTAAGCAAGTCAGGGGCATGTTCTGTAGTTGAGGTTGCACAACTTATGACCCCATCCCTTCAGTCTTTTGTTACTCATAAGAGTGTTTGCTTTAATATTCAAAACGAACACACCAAATAAATCATGCAAATAGGCAGACATATTAAAAAAAACAGTTATGGAAACTAGAAGAGAAAGAAGGAAGGAAGGGGAAATTAGAAAGATTAAAAATATATAAGATAACCTGCCCTAGATGACTTGTAGGAAAATATAAATTACCAATATTTACTTCAAAAGGGGTAAGTGAGAAAAATAGGTATGCCAGTATTTGTAAAATAAAGCTAAAAGTTTATATAATGAGCAACCCAGATGTTGTCCCAGGAAGAGTCTTTCATATTGTGAGAGTAAATAATCCTTATTTGGATGAATGATTACAAGTGATAAAGAAAAAAAAAACTTCATTTTTCAAAAGTTAGTGTAGATCTGATTTAAAAAGCTCAAAAATAAAGTACTGTAACATACAATATAGAAAACTTTTTATTATTAATAAAACACAAATATATATTAGAAAACTACTGTTTCCCCTTTGGCATGTCATATAATCACATGCATTTAGTTTCCCCTTTCTAAATTTCACTGAAATGATAAAATTATGAAGATATAAACAAACACAAAGCATTACTACAATAGCTAGAAATGAAAACACTAAATGAGATGTCCAGAAATATCGATAAATTGCATATAGAAAACAACAGAAAACTTCAAAATGTACATTAACCTCTAAATATGCAGTCTTTCCCTAAACTCCGTTGCTTTCAAGGATTCTGTGTGTTTCAACTTCTACTCTTGTCTTCCTTTTTTTTTTGAACTCACCAATAGTGTCTAGGAAACATAATTGGAGGAAGGTGGAAGTAATAAAAAAATGTACCTGAGAAATGAATTGAAACTATTCACAAAAGAAAAGAAATGTCTGGGAAAAAAGAAAGAGGAAGGCTGGAATGTTTCGATAAGGGCTGGGGTAATTTGGTGGCTGCTGGTAAATTTTTGTTTGTTATTTTTCATTATCATCGAGCATATTATCATTTTTTTGCCTGTTTTTTCCCTAGAACATGTGTTAGTTACTTTATATTCAGCTCTTCTGAAAACAAAGGTGAACTAGAAGCAGAACTTTGAAATGTCTAGGACTGACAGTATAGGGGGAAAAAAAGAAAGAGGGTAAGAGACAGAAACTAATTTATACCAGGTACTTTGCTTGACGCTTTGTAAACATACATATCATCTTGTTTTTTTTGTTTTATTTTTTAAACAAGAGCACTGCTAATTAGCTATGTATTTTAAAACTTTTTATTGAAGTTTAACAAAAATGCAATAAAATGCATAAATTATAAATGTAACCAAAGTAAACATATCCATAAAACCATCACCGAAATCAAAGAACAAAATATAACCAGCATCCCAAACACCACTTCACATTCCTATCCTTGACTTCTCATGATGAATACATAATTTTGGTTGCATTTGCAGGTAATGAACATGAGATTCAAAGAGATAATCCAAGGTCACACAATTATTGAACAAGATATATGAATAGCAGTGAGCATGGCAGTCTTCTTTCACGTCCTTCTGTGACCTGGCCAATGGCTATCTCCTTTCCAAATCTATTTGCCCCAAAATATTTTGTTTTAAAAAAACTAGCAAAGATATTAATTGGTCTTTCTAATTGAGTTTTTTTTGGGGGGAGGGGCTGGAATGGATTGAAGTATTTGCGTCACTCACTAACTCTACTCATGCAGGACTTTGATCAACTGTCCTCTCCTCAGAGACCTCTGTGTGTAAAACAGTGTGGCCTATAGTTCTAGCTTCTAAAACTGATTTTTTAATAGAACTCATCACTTTCTAACATTATATATTATACTATATTTGTGAGTTTGTCTGTTTATTGTCTGCTATATCACTAGAACGTAAACTCCCTTAGAGACAGGTATTTTGTTAGTCTTGTTACTGATCTATCATTTTATAGAATATTGTCTGATTCTGAGTGAGTTGCTCAATAAATATTGGTTTATTGATTTTTTTAGAAAAGAAGAGTGGCAACTGAAGATCAAATTAAACTCAAGGCAAATGAGAAGAAATCATAAAAAACTGCTCATAAAATTTTGGCTCTAAGCAGTTACAAGAAGTCAAGAATGGGATCCTTAGAGTCTCAACCTAATATGATCCCCAAGGCTTAAGTGCCAAACAAAATATTGTGCTTATGCACATCAGAAAGAAAGCAAATACAATAGCATTCTTTTTTAATAAAAATCTTTCAGGACGCACAATGTTGTTTTTGCTTTCCATTTATTAATTGAAATCTGCCAAAAGTCCAGAGAAATATAAAGGGAATCTTCAGGAAATAACAGAAACACATGCCTAAACCAGGAAGATATAATTTAGGTTAATATAACACTTCAGAGTGCATCCTCTGTTCTGTTGGAAAGTAATCATCATGTTAAAGAAAAATTATAAGAGAGCACACAGTTTCATAGACCTTATTTGAAGTCCTAATTCAAATTCCTCTCTAGTGTGGTAGACTGAGTTCCAGGACCAGCAAAAGTCTCTGTCTTCACTATTCTCTGAGGCATTGAACTCTCCCTACTATCCAGATCAAATATCCTCTATATTAAAGGTTCTGACCAGCAGAGAGAATATCACACACAGGTGAAGATGGTGAAGGAGAATGGCATGTTGAAAGTCAATGCACTGACCACCCTTACCCGTTCCAACCCCCACCCCACTCTGTTCACTTTTAGTTTGTTTTTCACTTTGATGTCTCTGGTTACATGTTACTTGCTTGTTTGTTCTGCTCATTAGTCTCCACTTATAGGTGAAATCATATGGTATTTGTCTTTCATCACCTGGACAAAATCAAGGGGGGGTGTGTTCGAGAGTTGGGGGAGGGGATGGGGGAGAATGGTGGGGGAAAATGGACAAAACTGTATTTGACAACAATAAAAAAAGAGTCAATATATTGAGAACAGACTGAAAGGTAAAAAAGTAAGATAATGGGCTGACTTTTAACTCTTGCATTTGTCTCCCTTTTTCAGCTCCTTCATTCTGAGTTCAGGGAGTGTTTTAGCTTTGGGCGACATACCCGACATAAAATATATCATCCAATTTTCCAAAAATAACCAGTTACTAAGGAGAACAAAAGAATTTCCACTGCTAATGTCAGATTATTTCATATCTTTCCCTGATGCTACTGCTTATTTATCCTGAACTCCAAAAAATTATCATTTTTTAAAAATTTATTGAACTTTAACTCAAAAACTATAAATAAATAAGCACACAGCTGAACTCAAAAGAAAGGGAAAGCTTCAATTTCCGAGACTAAAAAGGCAGAAGAAACATGTCCTTTAACATGTTGAGGAAGTTGCTCCTATTCCTAGTTTTCTGAGGGATTTTATTTTAAAGGGTGTGGGGCTGTGGATAGTACCTATTCTGTAACAATTGTGATGGTCATGGTGTTTTTCTCAATAACATTTCATATGTTTCATACCACTTGCATTCCTGGGATAGCTCCTTCTTTGTCACAATGTGTAATCCTTTTAATATTCTGTCGGATTTGGTTTGCTAGTATTTTGTTGAGGATTTTTGAATCTATACTCATAAAAAACATTACTTTGTAATTTTCTTTTCTTATAATGTGTATATTTGGCTTTGATATCAGGCTATTACTAGGCTAATAGAATGAGTCAGAAAATGTTTCTTCATTATTTTTTGAAGGTTTTCAGAAGGATTGGTGTTAGTTTCTCTTTAAATATTCTCAATGGTAAAATTTATCATTAAATCTACCTGGTCCTGGACTTCTCTTGATTGAGATGATATTGATTACTGATTCAATGTCTTTACTTATTACAGATTTGTTGAGATTTTTAAATTTTCTCTTTTGGGTTAGTTTAAGTAATTTGTGTGTCCAGAAATGTTTCCACTTTATCTATGTTATATAGTTGGTTGGTGTGTTATTGTTCAGAGGATTGTCACAATTAATTTTATTACTGTAAGGTCATTAATAATATTCCTACATTAATTTATGTTTTAGTTATTTGTGTATTTTTTTCTTTGTCACTCTAGCTAAGCATTGCCTATCAGTGTTGTTAATCTGTTTAAAGAATAAAATATTGGTTTTGTTGCTTCTCACTATAACTTTATTCTTGATTTATGTTTTATGTAATATTTATTACTTATTTTCTTTTTCTAGCTTTGGGTTTAGTTTGTTCCTCTTTTCTCTAGTTCCTCCATAAAGTTAGACTATTGATTTAAGATCTTTCTTCTTTTCTACTATAGACAGTCACAGCTCTAAACTTTATACAGTTCACTACCTTTGCTGCATCCCATAAATTGTGGTACATTGTGTTACCATTTCCATTCATATTTAAGTATTTTCTAATTATCCATGGGATGTCTTCTTTGACTCAATTGTTGTTTAATATTATGTTATTTAATTTTTACATATTTGTAAATTTTCTGGCTTTTCTTCTTTTATACTTATCTAGCTTTATTCCGTTGTGTTCATCAAAAATACTTTGTATTAATTCAACCATTTTAAATTAAAAAAGAAAAGTTTTGTGACCTAACATATGGCCTATACTAAAGAATGTTTCTACATATATATATGAGGCTCATGGGCAGAGTCAAGGGGGGTGGGATCGAGGGGGGGGTGGGGAGGGTGGGGTAGGGGGAGTGGTGGAGGGAAAATGGACAAAACTCTACTTGAACAACAATTTTTAAAAAAGAAAATAAAAAAGAATGTTTCTATGTACTTGAGACGAATGTGTATTCTGCTGTTGTTGGGTGAAGTTTTCTTTAAATGTCTATTAGACCTAGTTGATTTCTCATGTGGTTTATGACCTCTATTTACTTATTGATTTTCTGTGTAGATGTTTTATCTACTACAGTGATGTACTGAAGTCTCCAATGGTTAATCTAGAAACATTGCTTTTTTCAGTTTCATCAACCTTTGCTTCATATATTTTGGGGTTCCATTTGTTTGTTGCATATATCTTTAAAATTATTATATCTTTTTGATGAACTGACACTTTTATCAGCCTATAGTGTATTTCTTTTTCTTACAACTTTTGACTTATAAACCATTTTGTCTAATATTAATAGAACATATATCAAGAAGAAAGACCTTGAAGCTTATTGGAAAGTGGGGCAACTCTCAGGGTAAGAAATCAGGGCTTAATCAATAGCCTTCCTCTCTAGGGTGAGGCCCCACACAATGTCTCTGCAGTGGGTTTCAGGGTATTTACATGTTTCTTTTCCTTTCTACATTGAGATATTTACTGTAGCTATCTCAATCACTTTTACCATTGCCTATTGGATGTGGTGAGATAACTTGTCTTTTGTTTATTATATTTTATTGCCTATGCTATTGCAGTTGCCCTGATTTTTCCCCCTTTTACCCCCTCCGTCCATCGCCCCCTACTCCTTCAGGCAGTCCTCCAACCAATGTTCATGTCCATGGGTCATGCGTGTAAGTTCTTTGGCTACTCCATTTCCTATACTGTACTTTACATCCCCATGGTTATTCTGTAACTACCTGTTTGAATTTCTTAATCCCCTCACCTCTTCACCCATTCTCCTTTTCTCCCCTCCCATCTGGCAACCATGTGGTTACTAACTTCTTTTCTCTTGCTGCTTTTAAGAGTCTCTCTTTATCTTTAACCTTGGCATTTTAATTATGATGTGTCTTGAAGTGGGCCTCTTTCCATCCATCATGCTTCCTGGATTTGCATGTCTATTTCCTTCAACAAATTAGGGAAGTTTTCTTTCACTATTTTTTCAGATAGATTTCCAGTTTCTTACTCTTTCTCTTCTCCTCCCAGCACCCCTATGATGCAAATGCTGGACTTCTTAACATTGTCTCAGAGGCTATTTATACTATCCTATTTTTTTTTTATTCTTTTTTCTTCTTGTTCTGAGCAGTTGTTTTTTGCTTTCTTATGCTCCAAACCATTGATATGATTCTCAATTTCATCCACCCTACTATTGTTTCCCTGTAAATTGTTCTTTACTTCAATTAATGTATCCTCCATTTCTGACTGGGTATTTTTTATGCTGTTGAGGTCCTACTAAGCTCCTTGAGCATCCTTATTAACGGTGTTTTGAACTCTGTATCTGGTACATTGATTATCTCCATTTCATTTAGCTGTTTTTCTGGAGTTTTGATCTGTTCTTTCATTTGGGCCTTGTTTCTTTAATCTCCACATTTTAAAAGCCTCTCTGTGTTTTTTTCTATGTATTAGGTAGACCTGCCATGATTCTGTGTCTTGGTAGTGTGGCCTAATTTAGTAGGTGTCCTGTAAGGTCCAGTGGCACAACCTCCCCTATTACCCAAGCTGGGTACTCGAGGTGCACCCTTTGTGTGGGCTCTGAGTACACCCTCCTCTTGTTGTTGAGCCTTGGATGCTGTTGACAGATCAATAGGAAGGATTTTCCCTGGTCAGTTAGCTGAAAGGGCTGGCTATGACCACTTACCACCAAATTCCACCCTCCATGGAGGATCAGCTGTACAGGGGCAGGGCAGTGGTGCTCCGACGTGGTCTATAGCTGTCCACTGGGGTTTCCCAGGTGGTGCAGTACAAGGTCAGCCCCCATCTTTATTTTGCCTGGGGCCGGGCACTCTGCCTAAACTGTAAAGCAATCTGAGATGGCTGCTACTTGTGCTGGGCTTGGAGATTCCCAGGTGAAGCCAAGCTGTGAATCTAATATGGCTGCTGCTAAGGCTCATTGAAGCCAGCCATTGCTTGTTTGATAGGATTTAGGAGCCAAGGCCAGCCATTCTTGTGGAAAAGCAGCTTGAGTAGGCCCACAGATTAGGTGGGGCAGAGACCCTGGGGATCTCCCAGGCAGATCAAACAGTGTTAGCCAGGTTGATGGAGTCTTAGATATGGTACCAGCTTACTGGCTCTATGAGGGGACGATTTATCAAAGGGGCAATGGCCTCTGCTCACCTTGATGCCAGACAATTCAGTTTCTCCCTATATACCATTAGTACTTTACAAGCTGCTATCCCAGTGCTGGAGCTCAGAGGGAGTGAGTCTGAGTAGGTGAGTCCATGTGTGGATTCTTTAAGAGGAACTGCTTGGGGCCCCAGCTGTTTCTTCTACCAACTCAATCCCCACTGGTTTTTGCAGCCAGAAGTTGTGGGGACTTATCTTCCTGGCTCTGGAATCCTGGGCTGGGGGCTTGGTGTGGGTCTGGAACTCCTTGGTCCTGAGGTATCCCTCCTGAATTTTTATCCACATGGATGGTTGGGCCAGCCCGTTCCATGTCTGCACACTGTTGATCAACCTGGTTGGATGTGCTTTCTTTAATTCCGTAGTTGTCAGACTATTCAGCTCGATTTCTGATGTTCTTGAGTGATGCTTGTTCTATATTTTAGTTGTAATTGTCATGTGGTTGTATAAAGTAAATTACAACTATATTTTAGTTGTAATTGTCATGTGGTTGTATAAAGATTGTTCTATATTTTAGTTGTAATTGTCATGTGGTTGTCATGTGGATGAAGTGTGCTTGACCACTGATCAGATAACTTGTCTTTTTACATTAATTGGTGTCAAGACCACAAGGAAGCAAATATAAGGTCAATGAAGAGACCATCATATTTCCCATAGGTAACCTAAACTTTAAGCTAGATACTTAAAAATTTATGAGTTGTATCCCTTGGGGCAAGATTACGTGTTCTCTGTAAAAGGGAGTAGGGGGAGAGTTGGTAGATGAATAGAAAACTATGACTGAAACAATAATGGTCACTATGTATTTCATTTGAAACTTTCTGGCCTCCTTGTAGTTTGGAAGAACCCTGTAACAGTTCTATTCAGTAGGCTGTGAAGAAAAGTAAACTGGTTTCTCCAAGTTGTAAGATTTCATTCTTTTTTATGGCCAAGGAACATGGGAACCACCACTTTTTATGAGCAGGTTGTTTTCATATCTTGAATATTGTAAATAACACTGCAATGAACATAGGAGTGCATATATCTTTTTAAATTTGTTTTTCTTTGGGTATATAACCCAAAGTGGAATTGCTGAGTCATAAAGCAGTTTCATTCTTAATTTTCTGAGGAAACTTCACACTGTTTTCCATAGGAGCTGTACCAGTTTGCATTCCCACTAACGGTGCACAAGGGTTTCCTTTTAACCACGCCCTTGCCAACACTAGTTTCTTGATTTATTGATAGCCATTCTGCCAAATGTGAGGTGATATTGCATTGTGGTTTTAATTTGCACAACATGGATGAACCTAGAGGGTATTATTCTAAGTGAAATAAGTCAGACAGAAGAAGACAAATACTATATGATTTCACTTATATTGTGAAATCTAAATATCAACATAAGCAAACAAACAAAAACAGAAACAGACTCATAAATGCAGAGAACAAATTAAGGGTTACCAGAAGGAAGAGGGTTTGGGAGACTAGGTGAAAAACGTGAAGGGCTTAAGAAATACAAATTGGTGCTTACAAAACAGTCACAGGGATGCAAAGTTCAGCATGCAGAATATGGTCAATAACATTGTAATAACTGTGTGTGGTGCCAGGTGGGTACTGGAATTATTGGGGGGATCATTTTGTAAATTATCTAATTGTCTAACCACTATGTGTACACCTGAAACTAATATAAAATAATATTGAATGACAACTGTAATTGAAAAATAAAATTTAAAGAAGAAAGAAAAGTTACCTGGGGCTCCCGCTGATTTAGTTGGTAAAATTCTTCGCACACTTTTCCAGCCTATTTTCCCTAACTCTGCCTGAATGAGGAATAAACCTTTGCTGTGTTTAACCTCTGAGATTTCATGATTAATTTGTTATAGTTGCATTAAATATTCAAACCCAACTAAACATATGCCTTAAAGGCTCCCACTCCTGATATAGTCAATAACACTAGTTCAGATATTTTTTCTTTAGCTTTTTTTTTTTTTTGGCTCAGGGAGGAATATCAGAAAATGGATATTTTAAATGTGTGAGTGGTCCTCTTAAATGACTGGCAATGCAGTACACAAAATTATTTTGCATAATGACTGGGACTTTAAAACAGGAATGAGACAGGTACATGGAATCAATGTGATCCCACTTTTTTCCTTCCCATAAACATTGTCTTTCCTCAATGTTGAGCAGCGCTGACCACTATTGGGTTTAACTTTGTATCAGTTAACCCAAGAATACATTAAAGCTACTCAGTACTGTTCATGTTAACATGTTGACCAGTGTGTCATCTCCCCACACACTTTCACCAACAAGCAAGCAATCGATGCTCTCAGTGCAATATTCACCTATTTGGTGAGATGTTTCATCAGAAGCCCTTGAAATTCACATTTACTTAATCCTTTCAGGGATTCCTTTAGAAGACACTATAAAATTTCTCATAATTTCTTTCTTTCTTTGTTATATGACTTTCTGACCTTGTTTCCAGGTCCACAGGGCATTCTTGAAAGCATTTGCTCCATTTGTAAGGATAAAGTAAGAGCTTATCTGTATGGTTTTGGAGTGTTGGAATACTTCAACTCATCAGGCACTTTCATTTCTTCTCAAATAATCATATTCAAATTTTTGGGTGCCTGACCATTGACTATTAGGGTCCTGATCTTGACCATGAAATTCTATTGCCTTTAGATTTTAGATTTTCTTTAAAATGCACTGAACATATCTCACAATGTAGTTTTAAATTATTTCAAAAGGCTGGTTATGAGGAGAAAACATAACTTAAAATGTTTATATAATAGCACTGTTTTCTCCCTTTTTGTCTTGTGTTTTTCCTAATGCCATCATTGATGAATATGAGAAATACACCTTTTTACTTCTACCATGCCTACGTTACTAAATACACTAAAAGTATTTCACGGTAGCAGCCAAAGTTCTGCTTCCATAGAGACATCTTTTATGTGTGAGAATACAGAAAGCTGATAGTTTCATCATCTACTCACTGACCCTTCGTGAGCTATAACCTGCTCTGACCTCCATGTTTGTACCATTGCTGGTTCCATAATCTCCAAGGCTCTCTAAGGATCTATTACTTGAAAATTAACTCCAATAACTATTTTAGATAGTATTTTTTTTTCATTTTCTCAAACTACAAGCAACAAGGACTGGCCTTGCTTTCTTCAGCTAATGGTAGTTTAAAGAAACAGAGAATAGAAATGACAAAATTTCAAGAATTGTGTTAAGTCTCTTGAACTGGAAACTTATTTAGGTCACAGCACTGTCTCTAGCAGTCCTCTGTCCCAGGGATGCAATGTTTAAATTTATGCTATCTTTGTCTCTCAATAGTCATACATACTTATATACTTTACACATATTCATACACAGACACACACATATGCACACACACACACTTCTCCCACTCTGTCGCTCCTGATTTCATCATTCCCCAACCCCATGGAGTTGCTTAGATTCTGTTGTCATTATTCATGACTTTCTAGCTGTCACTTTCACCATAAAACTGACTAAGCCCCTATTATGTTAGTCTAGCCTGTCATCATCAAACATGGAGTGCTTTTCTTAAGGAGAACTTTTGTTTAAAATATCTCTTAATTTAATTCCTTAATTCTTTATTTAATTTAATAAAAATATCAAAATACCTCATTCAGGTTTAATATTAACTGATGCAAAACATGAAAATCAAAATAAAATCATAGGACCTGATGTCCTGAGACATGGCCTGTCTGGAGGGTAAAAGTGGAAGAAGAAAGGCCTTTTTCAGGTAGTGCAAAGTGAAGTTCTGAAAAGCCATTATATTATAGATATATTTGAAGATTTTGTTGATAAATGAGAAATATGTAGAGAAAAATTAAAGAGGAATGATGTGTCTTGACCTGAGCAGCTGGTGATTTACAATTCATTTTATTGTAAAAGAGAAGATAGGAGTAGGAAAAATTGAGGAACAGTATCAAATTTTGCTTCAGGCATGTTAAGTGGGAGAGGCTCCTGAGATAGCTCAGTAGATCTGTTAAATAAACAGTTGGCATATCAGTATTCATTTAGATGCTGTGGAGTAGAATTTGTTACCATTAAGATTGTAGGAGGCAGGTTATGTATTACCATACATAGAGATATGTAGTATAATGATATAAAATAATAGCAAGAATAATAAAGTGCTACCTTGCTTTCTATACCACTTCATAATTTTATAATGAGTAGTTACAACAATATTCTTATAAGGATTCTTATAAGGATTATATCATAAAGATAGGGGAGTTATTATAATCTTTTTTCATATGAAGAGACTGAAATACCAGCTGTTAAAGTTACTTGATCATATATATATCAAGTACCATATATCTATATCTATCTAGATGGATAGATAGATAGATGATAGATAGGTAGATAGTTATAGATACACACACACACACACACACACACACACACACACATCTGTAAGCTACAGGAAATCTGAGATGTTGGATTGTTCCCACAAGCGCATGCTTTCTACCTCTACATTTTACACTTATAGAACAATTGACATCAAGTAAAGGACACAAATAAATTACCAAACTTTACCAAGACTTCATATTATATAAAATTGAAAAAAACACATGATTTCTCTAATAGTTTCTTACTAAGAGTAATGATGAAGACATGGGAAACCACTCTAACCCCTTAACCTGGAAAAGAGTTCTATGAGAAAGAGAAGTCTGTTTATTCGGTCCCTTCAGAAGGCATGATATTTGCTTAGGCATAGGTTATATTCTCTTGTTCTCTATGCAATTGGTTCTCTACCAGTAAATATTACCAGGTTTTCTTCCCTTTGCAAATGGACAATCCAATTCTCATTATATTTGCACTGATGATACAAGGCCACAAGCCAAATACTGGAAAAGATAAAACCATTTTTATTAAAAGCATGCATGTGACTTCTCAAAAGGCAATACAAAGGACAGGGTAAAGTCTCGGTATATGGGATATGAACTGAGAAAATTGTGTAAGTAGGAATTTGAACTTTGTTTTTTTCTTTATTTTCTTATATTTCCCTTTTCTTCCCCATCTGTTAATAAGACAATTATTTGACTATTCATGGTAAAGATGAAGATGTGCTACCAAGTGGATTTTTAACACTGGTGAGCATAGGAGCTTACCATCTCTTACCACTTCTTCTGGTGTGTATACCTTTGTTTTTTAGTGGGAATACCTTCTTCCTCTCTCTTAGTTCATGTGATTCATGTATGGCTAACTTTAACTTCTGATCTAAGGGGAACCAGGCCTACTTATTCAGGACATATCATTTCTTTGATCACTAGGAATACTCAGCATATAACATTAATAAAATATATGAACAATTAAAATGTATTAAGATCCTATAAAAATTGATGTCTTGGTTAGAAAACAAACACAAAAATCTTCACAACAGCTTAGATGGAACTGGAGAGTATTATGCTAAGTAAATAAGTCAGGTGGTGAAACACAAATACCACGTGATCTCACCTATAGTGGAACCTAATCAATAAAACAGACAAGCAAGCAAAATATAACCAGACGTTGAAATAAAGAACAAACCGACAGTAACCAGAAGAGTGGGGGGAAGGAGGTAACAAGGGGTAGAAGGGAAAAGGTTATCAAGGGACATGTTTTAAGGACCCACGGACAATGCCAAAGAGGGGTAGGATTGAGGGTGGGAAGTGGGGGTGGATGAGGTGGGAGAGAGTGGTGGAGGGAAAATAGAGACAACTGTATTTGAACAACAATAAAAAAAAAAGAAATAACAGTGCACAAAGTGTAACACAGTAGTTAATTTTAGTTGTCTTCTAAAGCTTACAATGAAAACTAACACTACCAACACCTTTGTCTGTCTATAAACATCTCATGTGTAGAATGAACCAGAAATTTAAATTCAAATCCATTCTCATTCCAACACTCTACCACTGAACTAAGCTTAAAAACTACACAAACATAAAAAAGAAAACAAATACAAAAATCTATCATATTTATAAAAGTTGGACTTAAATGATTGTCTTCGACATCTGATCTGTTTAGGTAAATTCTGTACTTTTACCACTATATTAAAAAAAAGAAAAAGAGATTGCCACATATATTTTTCAGACTAAAGTGCTTCATTTGGAAATTGGGAGAGTTGGGAGACTACCCTTTACTTATAGTCAATTAACTCAATTGTATTTCCAATGAAATTTTTAAGACGTGGGATAGACCATCTTGTGGCAAATTACTAATTATGCTCCATTTTAAATGTTCAACTGCACATGAAATTATAAATTATACTTTCAATATATGTGTTTGAATGTAGTTTTCACTATTTCATGTAGGTTTATCATTTCAGAAAAGCAAAACATCTTTATAGAGTACATTCTGAATATCAATTTCTACTATATTCCAGGGTTTCAAAGATGTATAAAGACAACATATTTACTCAAGGATCTCATAGATTATATTTGCATATTTATGTTTTCTTTTGAGATCTGGGGAATATATATGCTCTCAGAATTTAAGATTTATACTGCAAATTGAGTAGTTCTTTCATAAAGTCTGATTGAATAATGCTATATTTTTCAAACAATTTCTGCTGTCATATGAAAATTTGTTGAAAAGGCAAAGTTCTGATAATAACTTTATCTCATTAACAATAAAGGAAAATACTCATTTATAAATAGCAACAAGTAAGGCTACTTTCAGTTCTTTCATATTGACTCTCTTTTTATGCCTACTTCTGGAGTTTAAAAGCATCTAAATTAAAAATATATATAGCCAAGTTTTATAGTAATAATATTCATAATATTTAATCAGATGTAAGGTACACTTACTAAACTAGTCAGAACTTTCTCCTTGACAAAAAGAAAGCAGATACAATTTATAAGTAGTACTAATTACCAACTAAATGTTAAACATAGTAAATGGAGTTTGGGCTATCAGTACACCATCACTGACATTAAACAGCAGAGTCTCACGAGTTATATTTTCTAATCAATGTTACTTTGGGAAGGAGAATTTTGGGACGATGGCAGTAACATAGTTTTAGAATATACCTGCACATTTGTGTAAGGACAGTAAAACAATAAACATATGACCAACATCTGGAACAAATTTAAGTGACCAGGTACATCTGTAGTCCTACAAATACAAGTGGAACAAATAACCAGTGGGAAAAGACCTGTGTGGTGTTAGCAATAGAAGACAAGGAAGCAGAAGGAAGAAAAGGAGAACGCAGAGTCCCCTTTAGAGAGCTTAACGAAGCAACGTGAGAGCTGCTGCAGACAATGAGATATGATTTCAAACCTCAACTAGTGGCTGTGTTGACAGCTGTGACATAAAGTCAAGTGGTGCTGGAGTATTTTGGGATCTCTGAACCCTTGAAATTATTCACTGTTTCCTTTCAAAACAAACCTTCCAAATTCAGATAAACTGTTGCGTTCTACTTGTCATGGTTTTACCCATGAATGATTCTGTAACATTATGAACTGGTCATTTTGAAAATATGGGCTTACTAAATTATGCAGATCTTCCAATTATTTATACATTTCATCATATAATATAAAAAATCACATTATTAATACATCACCCCAAATTCTTAAATGTTGGGAAGTTGTCACTATTATAGTGGCAGATACTAAGTTTTCCTACATTTTAATGTTTACTTGAAAATAAATATATTTTATGGGTAACAAATACAATTAGTTGTTTTCCTTGCAATAATAGGCTTTCTTAATTTTCAAAAAATTTAAAAATATACAAGTTTAAATACCCATAATTTGTCATTTTTTTCAAGTAAAAATAATGTTCCATCAAAAACAAGTAACAAGTTCAGCTTTCAAATCACACAATAGAACAAGACAAATACTTTTCCTCAAGACAATCTTTATATTTTGGTATGCAGAAAAAGTGCGTTATACATATTCTTCATTTTATCACTTCAAATATTAAAAAGCCATTTCCTCATTGGTTAGCATTTAATAATATTAATTATTTTCTATATTAAAAACTTTCTTAAGTGAAACTGTTTTTGTTTGTTTGTTTTCCTGTAGGTATATAGTAGGGAAAAATATAATGACTACTGGTTGTTTGGTATCACTGCCCTAATTACTGATAAACAATAGCACTTTCAATGCTTCAACCTCATTGATTTTTGCATCATCAGTACAAATGTTAACACAGTTATTATTGTGTAGGTTATGAAGTGAATATAGATGTCCCCTATCTTCAGTGAATGCCAACAGGCTAGTGAAAGTGATTAAAGGTGTAAGGATTGAGGAAAAGAGGTAAAGATACTTTTATTTGTATATGATATTATATATATATATATGATAACTTTCTAAAGTAATAAAAGAAAACCTATCCTAAGAGCTAAATATATTTTGTAAAATAGCTGATAGAGAAAACAACATACAAAAACCAATAGCTTTCATGTACACAAAGAAAAACCAGTTATAAGAAAGAGGAGAACTGCCCTAGCCAGGTGGTTCAGTTGCTTGGAGTGTCATCTTATACACCAAAAGTTTTGATTTGGTCAGGGCACATACCTAGGTTGCAGGTGGGTTCGATTTTCAGTCAGGGTTCAAGCAGGAGGCAACCAGTCGATATTTCTCACAACCATGTTTCACTCTCTCTCTCTGTGTCTCTCTCTCTGTCTCTTCCCCTTCCTTCCTGTCTCCAATATCAACAAACATATCCCTCAGGTGAGGACTAAAAAAGAGAGAGAGAGAAGAACCAATTTAGTATCACAATCAAAAAAGGACAAAAATTAAAATATCTATGTTAAAATAAGGCATGCAAATCCATATAAGATAAACTACAAAACACTTCTGAATGAAACATAAATCCAAAGACATGCTGCTTTTTTTCTCAGGAAGGCTCAACATTATAAAGATATTACTTCTGAAGGTAATTTATAAATTTAATACAATGCTTAAAATAGTACATATTATTACTGTAATATTTTTGTAATATGAACCAGTAAAAAGCATGAGGAATACATCCTGATAATCCTATGGATTGATCTCTCCAGGATTTATTTTTGAGTAAAAAAAAATATATATATATATATATATGAAAAATTTATATAAAGAGAGGGAGAGGGAGAGGGAGAGGGAGAGAGATATGAGGGGGAAAAAAAGTCCCAGCTGGTGTAGCTCAGTGGATTGAGTGTTGGCCTGTGAACCAAAGGGTCACTGGTTTGATTCCCCAGTCAGGGCACTTGCCTAGGTTGTGGGCCAGGTCCCTAGTAGGGGGCATACGAGAAGCAATCACACATTGATGTTTCTCTCCCTCTCTTTTTCCCTCCCTTTCCCTCTGTCTAAAAATAAAATAAATAAAAATTTAAAAAATAAGGGGAGAAAAGTCTTAATGCAACCACTGTTTATTTAAGAAGCTAGAGATGAATACTAATCTACATATGCTGTCAAATCATACTGTTTAAAATTAATAGATAAACAATATTTTAAGTGCTATGTATCGGGGAAAGAATGGGTTGGGAGATGAGGAATAGGATCTAGTTCGTATTCATTTTTTCTATCTTTAACTTTGAATCATGGAAGTATTTCAGGTTTCCTATACAACAAAGTTGAGCATATTAAGCAGAGGTTAAACATTTAAAGAAAAAGTAAAACCAATAATTCTAATTCTATATTGAGTATAAAGCATAATTATATTGAAAGTGTTTTCCCAAATGATTTTTAAATCTAGTAATTTGTCATTATACTCCAAGGATTGAAAAAAATCAAATAATATGATTTGCTAATCCTATTATTAGTGGTAAGGTGGGCAGGTTTTCCCTGAGACTGTAATGCTGAATTATCAGTTAAAATAAATAATTTTGATTTATTAAAAACTAAAATGAGTACCAAACTCATGACATATATAAATTTTATTTTAAATTATAATTTCTAGCCCTATTAAAGGAGCTTAGGAACAATGTTCAACCCAATAACAATGAACACTTCTGTTACTCAAATTATAATGTATAAATACAATTTTGTACTGTAAAGAACCAAAGTTCTGAGCCTGAGGAAAGAAATACAAAAAAACAGGACATAGTGTCATATCACAAAAACAAAAGCCAGCACAAGCTACATGGCTTATGCCAAAAGAACTAAGGGACCAACTCAAAGAGGGTCCAATGGTATAACAAAGACATACTTTGATCATCTGTTAAGATAATTAATGGATTAAAACCCACAAAGCATGTTTAAACTTATAAGTTCATAACAATTTTTAAACTAAAATAATTCCTTGCTAAATTTAAAAACTGAGTCACTTGTCATACTTTCCTTACATGTACTGTTGGAAAATGTTGAATGGCAATAATTTTTCTTTATATAACTTTTTAAATTAACTTAGAAGAATGAGCTATGTGATTTAAAACTTTGGAACATTTAAAGAACCAGTGAATCAGGCTAAGGGTCGTAAAAAGTTTGTCAAGTGCACAAAGAGAAACATTGTTAGCAAATTATGTGTCTGAGAAGAGATTAATATCCAGAATATTAGAAGACTCTTTAAAAGATAACCCAATTAAAAAGAGGCAAAGATTTTTATTTGACATTTCTCTAAAGAAGATATACAAATGACGAATAAGTAAATGAAAATATACTCAATGTTATTATTTATTAGGGAAATGCAAATTAAAATGGTGAAATACTTCACACCCAAAAGAAAACAACCCAAAAGAATGGTTGTAATAAAAGAAAAATGGAAACTATCAAACATGGTCAGGGTGTGAAGAAATTAGAACCATTCTACATCACTGGTAGGAATTTTAAAAAGTGCAGCCGCTTTGAAAAAGTTTGGCTGTTCTTAAAAGTTAAACAGAATTCTCATACAAATAAGAAACTATCCTCCTAGATACATAGCCAAGAGAGTTGAAAACATGTCCACACAGAAACTTTTACATGAATGTTTATAGCTACATATTCACAAATAACCTCAAAATGTCAAAACCCCAAATGTCCACCAAGTGATGAATAAAGAAATGTGGGATATCTCAAACAATAGGATATAATTTGGCCACAAAAAATAATGAAGTATTGATACATGCTAAATCATGGATCAACCTTGAAAACATTGGGCTTAATGAAAGAAACCCTTCACTAAAGTCCATCTATTGGATGATTCCATTTATATTACACTTTTGGAATAGGCAAATCCATAGAAAAGGAAAGGCTAGTGGCTTTCAGGAGACAGGAAAAAGGAGGCATGGAGGGTAACTGCAGAAAGTTAAAGGTTTCTTTCTGAAATGGTAGAAATATTCTGAAAACAGATAGTGGTGATATTTACATTATTTTGTGAATATACTAAAAACCTCTGAATTTTACACTTTAGAGTGAATTGTATGGTTATGTGAATAATAGCTCATTAAAAATAAATTTAAGAATAAAATTATGGAAAGCATATAGATATTATACTTGATTAAATAAGTCTCAGAATCACAAAGGTCTAGTAATCTTTATTTTGAATAGAATAGCAAGGTGAAGATCAAATAAAGGATGTGGTCATTTATCGCTCAAGATGGTCTTAAATTAACTGCCAATGTTTTCAGTGTGAGGGAAAGAAGCTCTCATACTGTATCCCTCAAAAGGTAGTATGCATTCTTAAACTATGTGTTAAAAATAATTTAGGTTTAGTTACCAGCTATAGACCTGTTTGAAAGTAAATACATATGAAATCTACTGATTTTTTAATATTAAATATAAATGAGTTTATCTTAACCAGCGTTTGACTGTTTAAGACTTAATAAATTATTTGAGTTCCCGACTGTCTATAAGCAAGAGACAGGCTGGGAAAGCTTATTACTCCTCAAACCAGCCTTATGCATTCTTTCTTTTTTTCAGATGGGACTGTTTAGTTTGATTATCTCATTATTGTTCCATTTATATGGATGTCAAAAAACTGATTTTATATTTCGAATGTCTTCAGACCAAAATGAGACTTATATGGACTTACTGCAAAGGCCACTGCACAATGCTCAGAAATCTTGGGCTTTGAGCTGGCAGGGATGGGGATTGTGTCTCCTGGGGTGGGGTCAGTTTTGCTCTGCATATAGAAGGCCAAAAGGAGCCAAGAGAAATTTTTGATATCCAGAATAGGTGGGCTGCACCAGTTACAGCTAGTACTCTTTATATTTTTCATTTGTTCCGCTATATGTTTCAATCTCTTTGATGTCAGGTTGGGATACTGAGAGCTGTCCTCAAGAAAGGGCCATAAGCAGATGCAGAATGGAATACAAGCGGATGTGATGAGTGTCATTTAAATGAAAGTTGGCATTGTGCATCTCCTTCAATCCTCTCTTCCCTTGAGATTACAACATGGAGTCGTATGTTCCAAATAGCAGTTGAGAGTGAAATAGCTCTCACCAGGTCACAAATGACATCATGTGAGTGAAAAGTATAGTTTTATTTTCTTAAAGTGCTGAAATTTATTTTTTTATTTCATTACATAACTAGTATATCACAATATGATTAATCCATTGGCTTTCAGTAACTCATTTAACTTAAGCTTATAGTTCCAACATGTAAATATTTGTTTCTTTTTTGTTCTATTTATTCTATTACAGTTGTCCCAATTTTCCCCCTTTTGCTATCCTCCATCCCACCACACCAGCACACCCCCACAGTCCATCCCTACACTGTTATTCATCTCCATGGGTCATTCATAGATGTTCTTTGACTACTCCTTTCCCCCTTTTTCACCATTCTCCCCACCCTGCTTTCGTCTCTCAGCTGTCAGTCTGCTCCCTGTTTCCACATCTCTGGTTCTGTTTTCCTCATTAGTTTCTTTTGTTCATTATATTCCTCTTATAAGTGAGATCATGTGGTATTTGTCTTTCACTAACCAGTCTATTTCACTTAGCATAATAGTCTCCAGTTCCATCCATTCTACCCCAAAGGGGAGGAATTCCTTCTTCTTTCTTTCTGCTGTGTGATATTCCATTGTGTGAATGTACCACAGTTTTTAGATCCACTCATTTACTGAGGGGCACTTAGGCTGTCTCCAATACTTGGCTATTATAAATAGTGCTGCTATGAACATTGGGGTGCATAAGTTCTTTGGAATTGGTGTTTCAGGATTCTCAGGGTATATTCCCAGCAGTGGGATCACTGGGTAAAAAGGTAGTTCCATTTTTAGTTTATTGAGGAAATTCCAGACTGTTTTCCACAGTGGCTGCACCAGTCTGCATTCCCACCAACAGTGTAGTAGAGTTCTCTTTTCTCCACATCCTCACCGACACTTGTTGTTTGTTGATTTGTTAATGATGGATATTCTGACAGGTATGACATGATATCTCATTGCGTTTCTAATTTGCATCTCTCTAATGATTAGTGATGCTGAGCATTTTTCATATGTCCATGGGCCAACTGTATGCCCCCCCCCCCTTGGAAAAGTGTCTATCCAGGTCCTCCACCCATTTTTTTATTGGAATGTTTATCTTTCTGGTGTTGAGTTATATGAGTTATTTATATATTTTGGAGATTAAACCCTTGTCTGATATAGCACTGGCAAATATGTTCTACCCGATAGTCCATTTTCTTTTCATTTTGATGATGGTTTTTTTAGTCATGCTGAAGCTTCTTAATTTGATGTAGTCCCTTTTGTTTATTTTTTCCCTTTATTTCCCTTGCTCTATGAGATAGATTATCAAAAATATTGCTCCATGGGATACTTGAAATTTTACTGCCTATGTTTTTCTCTAGGTCTTTCATGGTATCACAACTTATATGTAAGTCTTTTATCAATTTTGAGTTTATTTTAGTGTATAGTGTAAGCTGATGGCCAAGTTTCATTTTTTTGCATGTACCAGTCCAGTTCTCCCAACGCCATTTATTGAAGAGGCTATTTTTACTCCATTGTATGTTTGTGCCCCCTTTATCAAATATTAATTGACCACGGAGACATGGGTTTATTTCTGGGCTCTCTATTCTATTCTGTTGATCTATGTGCCTGCCTTTACCTCAGCACCAGACTGTGTTGATCACAGTGGATTGTGGTGTACTTTGATATCAGGTACTGTGATTCCTCCAACTTTGCTCTCCATTCTCAAGATTGCTGAGGCTATTGGGGGTCTTTTTTGTTGCCATATACATTTTTGAAGTATTTGTTCTAGATCTGTGAAATATGCCATTGCTATTTAATAGGAATTGTGTTGAATCTATTGATAGCTTTGGGTAATACGGACATTTTAATGATGTTAATTCTTCCAGTCTATAAACAGGGTATATACTTCCATTTATTTGTATGTTCCTCAATGTCTTTCTTCAGTGTTCTATAGTTTTCTGAGTACAGGTCTTTTATCTCCTTGATTAAATTTATTCCTAGGTATTTTATTTATTTATTTATTTATTTATTTTTGTTGCTGTAGTAAATGAGATTGTTTTCTTAGTTTCTCTTTCTAATAGTTCATTGTTAGTGTACAAAAATGCCATTGATTTCTGAATATTGACCTAATATCCCATGACTTTGCTGAATTCACTTATTAAGCCTAGTAGTTTTGGTGGAGTCTATAGGGTTTCCTATGTAAAGCATCATGTTGCCTGCAAATAATGACAGTTTTACTGCTTCCTTTCCAGTTTGGATGCCTTTTATTTCTTCTTCCTGTCTGATTGCTGTTGCTTTGACCTCCAGTACTGTGTTGAACAAGAGTGGTGAAAGTGGTCACCCTTGTTTTGTTTCTGATCTTAATGGAAATGTTTTTAGTTTTTGCCCTTTAAGTATGATGATGGTTTCTTATAAATGACCTTTATTATGTTGAGGTATGCCACCTCTATTCCCACTTTGCTAAGTGTTTTTATCATAAATGGTGCTGTATTTTAGCAAATGCTTTTTCTGTATCTATTGATATAATCATGTTATTTTGCTATTCATTTTTCGTATGTGATGTATCACATTTATTGATTTGCAAATATTGTACCATCCTTGCATGCCTGGAAAAAAACCTACTTGATCACGGTATATGATCTTTTTAGTGTATTATTGGGTTCAGTTTGCTAGTAGCTTATTGAGGATTTTTACATCTATATTCATCAGAGATCTTGGCTTGTAATTTTCTTTCATTGATCTGTCTTTACCTGGTTTTGGGATTAGAATAATACTAACCTCAAAAAAAAAGAGTCTGGGAGTCATCCCTCTTGAATTCTTTGGAACAGTTTGTGAAGGATTAGTGTTAGTTCTTCTTTAAGTATTTGGAAAATTTTGCCCATGTTGTATTCGATTCCTGATTATTACTGGTCCATTCATTAGTGGGCGTTCCCCTCTGGCTCAACACCCACTACATGTTGTATGCTGTCGTATAGGTTCTGGCAGAACAAAGTAAAATACACCAGAACAAGAAAACTCCCCTTCCTACCACAGTAATATGAATAACAAGAGAGCAAAGAATAATAAAAGCAAAGAAGGAAATGGAATAGTAGCGAAAGAGAAAAAGGGAAAAAGAATATGAGAAGACCAAAGGAAAGAAAAGTGATTATGAGAGGAGAAACGGGAAGAGAGCTACTACTTGTAATGAAATGAAAAAGGAAAATGGGGAAAAGAAACACAATAAAGGTAACAAAAACAATAAGTGGAGAGAAAAAAGGGAACAGTGGAGTACTCAAAGGTAAGAGAATAACAGATGTGAAAGAAAAATTAAAGCAGTAAAAATAAAAGAAAAATTAAAAATAGATAATAAAACAAACTAAAAGGCTATGAAAAAGAAAAAAAAAATAACTAAGATCATGAAAAAAGAACCAAGTGGATTTTTCTCAGCACAACTTAGGTCTTGCCTTCTGGTTTCTCCCTTAGATGCTGCTCTGATGCCTGAGTCTGATATAAGCCAACATCAGGCTCTGTCCACGTCTGGTCCTCAGCTGCTTTCTCCAAGCTACTGGTGATCCAGTTTGTGGCTGATTCCTCAGGACTTGGCAGCTCCCAGGGTGGGCTAAGCTACTCTGCAAGCTGGCTTTTATCAGTACTGGGTCTAGGGTTGTGTCAGCAAATGTCCCGAGTAGCCATAGGATTTGACTCTGCCCGTCTCTGCCAGCTGACCTGCTGTTAATCTTAGACTAGTTGTAGACCAGACTATTTCTGGGAGGGCTTCTGATGGAAATAAGGGGCTGTGATTCCTGGATCTCCTGTGTCAGGTGCCTTACAGACTTCAGGGAAAATGGTGGGTGTGTAACCCGTCTCCTGAGCTGGTAACTGAGTCTATCTGGGATTATCTCCCTGCACTAGGCAGGGCTGGGTCCCTATTAAGTTTCCTGAGCCCAGATTTTGGGTCTGCCAGACTTTGGAGGGTGTTTCTGTGGCTCTTACATGAGGGAGAAGTACCAGTCTGTTTCCCAGGATAATGCATGGATTGGTTGTGCTTTGCTGCCAGTCTCTGATGACCCCTGAGTCTATTTATGTTGGTGTCTCCTCAGCAAGGGTTAAGATGCAGGATGGCAGAAAAAAAAGAAAGAACACAAGAGAGAGCAAAACTGAAAAAAGAACTGGAAAAAAATGTGCTGAGTAGAGTGAACAGGTTTTCAGAGATTGTGGTAAGGGGATTTCCAGAAGGTAGGGAGAGTAGTATCTCACCGGGTAAGGTGATTGAATTTCCCCTGGGAGGGGCTAACTCTTCTCAAAAAGTTGGCTGTTTTGTGGCTTAGGTATATCGGGGCCCTGAAAATCCCAGAGCCACTCTCCCAAGACACTCCTCAGTGCCTCCCACTCCAGACTGTCCTTGTACAACTCCAGACTATACCACCTTCCCTTCTCTGGGGCCCAAGGTCTATAGCCACAAAGGCAAAAACTGTGCTTTCCCCCTTTAATGGAGGAAAAACAAACAAATGAAAAACAAAGATGGTGGTTTTGTCTCCAGTGGTTTTCATCTCTCCCCAAAGTAGAGAACCTGTTTATTGGTGGGAACTTCCCCCTGTCTGGCTGACTAAGGGGTTCAGCCCCTCCCATGACCTCCTTTGCCTTGATGGGGCTTCCAGGTGTGGGTTGATTCCCCAGTCTGGGCATGTACAGGAGACCATCTATCCACACTTCTCTCTCACATCTACACCTCTCCCCCAAATCAATAGGTTATATCCTGTATGCACTGTTCTTTCAAGTCTCATATCATCCTATGGGGTAGGGGAAGGAAGGGAAGAGTCTAGCAGCAATGTTATAAGATGGGCCAGTAATGGGGTGCTTGCAACCACTCCCTCCAGTGAGTCTCAGCCTCAGGCTCCCATCTCTGCATCCCCACTGAGCCACTGCACTCCTGGCATGGTCTCCCCAGCCAACCCTGCCCTGGCCACATCTCCACCCAGGCTCTTCCAGCTCCTGAGCCAATCTGCAGCCTCTTCAGTCAGACACTGTCCCATCTGTGGTTCCTGCGGAACCCGGGATGAGGGAGGCGACAGCTTCCTCCCCTGTGGGTACTGCAGTCTCCCGCCCCTGGCTCCTGGCAGCAGCTGGGTGTACAGCCCACCAAAGAGTGGAGGGCACAGAGACAAGCCTGGGCACCCAGGTGCAAGCATTCCGGAGACTCCTTCCTGAGGAGGATATTTTAAATTCCTCAAAATGGCTCTTGTTCCTAATCTGCACAGCCACACGTGCCAGGCTGGGCAGCAGCAGTGGCTGCTGCTCCACCAGGAGAGCCCAGGCCACACTCACACACACCCGCACACTCGCCCGTGTGCATGCTCACTCACTCTTACACTCACATGCAGCTGGATTTTCGAGTTGATCATTCTGTGGCTTAGCTGAAAGACTGGTCCAGGCTGGAAGCAAGAGGATGGTTCTTCCAGCTACTCTGCAGCCATCTTGGAATGCCCCCATCGTGTGAATATTTAGATACTGATTATACTGAATTTATGCAGATGCTTTAAAAGTAAAAGTCTATTAATGAGCTGATCCTAGGTCCAGGCCCAAATTAAGCAACTAGTTAGTTTTAGCTACTATAATTATTATCATTATTATTATTAGCTTTTTCTTTCCCTAGAAAATTACAAACAGATTAGGGTGCAATATAAATTACACATATTAAAAAATGTACCTCATTGGAAGCATTTATTCAATGAAATAGGAAAATAAAGAAAAATGTGGTGTTTGAGAATTAAAAATAACCAAGATATATTAGAACTTGATAACAGTAATAAGGATAAAATAAAGAAAATTTCTGCCATTTTATGAAGTTTATATTAAGTTAAAATATAATTTCATACACCAAAACTTTTAATTCCCTTTACTAATACCTATCAACCTGAAGGGGGAAAAAACAAAAAACAAAAGTAATGTGGCTTCCTGGACCTGGAGAATGAGGTAAGTATGCTGAAAAAGAAAAGTTAATAAAGCACAAATAAAGAGACCAGTTTGGGGACTAAGCTAATAGAGACTAAACTGAGTTCTGATGTCATGTAGTGAGCTAGGAGCAGTAAGTCATTTTATTTTTTATTTTCTGGAAATATTCATCTTTCAACAGAAATGTGAATTCTTCTTTTATTTAAAACAAAACTAACACACCACAAAATAAGAAAACTAAACTGAATTTTTTTCTGCTTAAATATTTTTTAAAGAAAATCTTTTATTGTTGTTTAAGTACAGTTGTCTCCATTTTCCCACCACCACTTTCCCCTGCCCCACCCACTCCCACCTCCCACCTTCCACCTTCAATCCTACCCGCCTTTGGCTTTGTCCATGGGTCCTTTATACATGTTCTTTGATGACACTTGCCCTTCTTCCCCCTATTATCCGCCCCCTCCCCTCTGGCTACTGTCAGTTTGTTCTTTATTTCAATGTCAGGGTTATATTTTGCATGCTTGTTTGTTTTGTTGATTAGGTTCTACTAGCCATCAGAGAGATGCAAATTAAAACCACAATGAGATATCACTTCACACCAATCAAAATGGCAGTCATAAACAAATCAACAAATAATAAGTGCTGGTGAGGCGGTAGAGAAAAGGGAAGCCTAGTACATTGTTGGTGGGAATGCAGACTGGTGCAGCCGCTGTGGAAAACATTATGGAATTACCTCAAAAATTTAGAAATAGAACTGCCTTTTGACCTGTCAATTCCACTGCTGGTATTATATACCCTAAGAATTCTGAAACATAAATTAATTTTTTAAATCAATGTCTTTCTGCCAGGGTTGATTTGGATTAAGAAATAATTGTCAGAAAATATCAGGGCTTTACTACAAATTTTCCTAAAATTAAGAGTGGGACAGGAAGCTGCATACAGACCAACTGATGTTCAGTGTGACAGTAAACTCTAGAGGTCTTTGAACTTGGATAAAACAAGTGCAATCATAATGGGCTATTTATTCAAATAGGATGGGGCCAAGTAAATTACATATGCAATATGGGGAGCATTATAAATGACTTCATGGAAATCAAAACATGATTGAGTATGCCAGTACCTTTTGGTAAATAATGACTCAGTTAGCTACAACACTTAAACTAAAATATCCATTTATACATTAAACATGTTAATTGGATTAAGAGTTAAAAAAAGGATCCTGAGGGTGTACCAACCAGCACAGCTCCTGGCACATAGCAGGCACGAAATATCTTTGAGATATTTCATGATTTAAATCCATCTATGAAGCTGAAGTTTTCCATTTGTCTTGGCAAGAAAACTGACAGTTTGTTCTCCCTAAAGGCTCAAAATCCAATTATACCATACAGATCATTAAAAGTCACACATGCTGTCCTTAAGGGATGGAGAGTTGGAGTGTAATGAGAACTACACCCATTAAAAGTGCCTATGAAAGAGGAGGCTCTGTTATCTGTGTTTCCTTAGCAGACATTTTCCCTCCATGGAAATAGGTCTCGTGCAATCCATGAGTCAGGAGAATTAACGGTGTAACTAGCAATTCAGGCCTTACAGAGAAAATCAAGCCCTCATAAATTGTGTGAGAGCAAATAAAGCCTGCAAAAATGGGACAGTTAACAGAGCAATCAAATTTCAAAACTGCCTACCTGCACTGGAAAGTGTGCCAGTGCTGAAGAAGAGAGGTGAAAAGAGAAAATATCAGCTACTTACAAGTGTACTAACTCTTAGGAACAAAGAGCGTGTCAGATGTTCCAGAAGATCAGCTCTTCTGGGAGGAAAGCTTTAGACATCATCATATGAAGGGTCTGTATAAGAC
The DNA here is from genome assembly GCA_004026545.1 of Mormoops blainvillei. Taxonomy (NCBI): domain Eukaryota; kingdom Metazoa; phylum Chordata; class Mammalia; order Chiroptera; family Mormoopidae; genus Mormoops; species Mormoops blainvillei. The sequence continues at coordinate 162,857 of PVJD01000127.1, read as the reverse complement.
ACCCAGCCCTCACTGTTCAATGTCTTAAATTGTGCATCTAGCCAAAATGCCAGCTGTAAGGGTCCTATTGCTCTTGTTTGGGTATACCTGTCTCTTCTGGGCCACACATCCATTTTCCTGCCATTCTTACTTATTTCATCCTCTCTAAAGATATTTCAATTTCAGCTATATAATTTCCCTGTCTTCTTTACATCTAGGATAGGAGGTTGCAACCAAAGCTTGGAATTCTGCTTGTGACTTCTGGAGAAACTTATCTTTTGTGATATAAAGAAAATAGTCATGCATTACCTCTCTACCCTTGGACATTGCTTTGGAAGGACATATTTCCTGGGGTACCTGCAGTTGCCTTGAGCCAATTGAAAGGGACAAGTAACAGATGGAAGCTAGAGAAATGGAAATGTAGTGTAACAGGGTACAGAGCATGGGTCCCCTGAAAATGAGGGAACCCTACCAACCCTGCAAAAAGGGCAGGAAATGCCCACAAAGTGAAGAGTGCATGTTGCATAACAAAAGCAGACTAACAGCCTGAGCCTTCCTGAAGGGAGGAGCCGTGGAAGGAGGCTGTTACTCCCTGAGGCAAATTGTGTATATGACTGTGAGAACTCCTGTATGCTGGCAGACTGACTCATGACATAGCCAGGGGAAGCTCATACAGTGCCTGTGTGAGCTGTCGGGGCAGATGCACACTGGATGCATGTGCATGGCTGGTAACTCTTACCCTGACTAAAGATGTAAGCTGAAAGAGGGTCAGAGACACTGGGGAGCTGACAAAAATGGTGGACACTACTGCTCTATAGGAAAAGCTGGGTGTTCAGTCATGCAGGAAGTTCTGAGACAAGCATTAAAAACTGGAGCGGGCAGAGTAACGCAAGATCTGCCACAAGGTCTGGAAGTCTGCCTCGAGGTCTGCCTGTTGGTCATTTGGTCTGTCTGTAGGGCTGGAGGTCTGGAGGTCCGTTGGAAATATCCTCAGCACCCCACCTGAACAGAAGACAGTGGCAGAGCTAGTGGAGCAGCAGGAAACCTGCCTGGCCAAGCACAGAGACCCACTGGTCAGCTGATGGCTGGAGTAAAGGGGGCTCTGTAAGAGAGAAACTGACACTGAGAGAGGAACTCAGGACCATGCATCCAGACTCATGAAAGATGCTTAGAGCTGAACTGGGACTGGGAATGCTGAGCTGCAGACTTCTGAATTTCTGAAGAATGGTACCTCCGAGTGGCATATTCTGAAACTGATCTGGCTTAGCAGAGGGACACAGAGCCACTAATTTTGGGGTGTTTTAAAGGGAACAGGACTTAGCAACAAAAATCTACCATTACTCTAAATCTGTATAACCTTTAAATAAACAACCCCTTACTTTTTCCCCCAAACTCTTGTCTTGGGAGTCACGCTTCTTGGCAGTGGGCAGTAGAACCCCCTAGCTGTTTTAGAACACCACAGGCTGGTTCTGTAACAGTAGGAGAAGCCTGGGAGTTGATTCCCTCATTGATGTGTTAAACTGTCCTTAAGAACACCCAAGGTTAGCTCTTTTTTGATGTGAACAAATAAAGGTTCTTGTCATTTAAACCAGAGCTACTCAAATTTCGCTGTGCACAAAAACCACTTAGGGATCTTGTTACCATCTAAGGAGATGAAGGGGGGTGCCTAAGAGTCTGTGTTTCTAGTAAATTCTCAGGTGATGTCCAAGTTACCAACATATTGGGTCACTAGTATTTAAACTACTTTTAAGTTTGCATTGAGTCACTTGAAGCCATATGCATAATACATGTTAAGACAGATGAGTAAGGGATTTGAACGTTGAATCCAACCTAAAGATACACACAAAGAACCTTAGGAATTCACCAGCTAAAAAATTCAGAGATGTAATCACTGTGAACAAGGGCTTTGAGGTTACCAATGTCTGTGTTCAAATCCTGATTCTGTCGTTTATACACTATTTGACTCTCTGGATCTTGACTACTTCATCAGAGATCACAACCATGCATCTAGCATGGTTGCTTTAAGGTTTAGTTGAGATAATGTGATATAAAGCCTAGGCCTTGAACAAACTGAGTTCCCTTTTACGATGGGATTGGCAGTATGGAATTCTTTATTGTCAAGCAGCACTCATACCAAAGATTACTTAGTTAAAATGGTGCTAAGCATGATAATGTGAGAGCAAGACAAACAAAATGACATTGATTTGGTCAAGATAGGATAAAGTATATAAAATAAAATGGTGTCACTCATGTCAATCAAGATGGTTGCCAGTCAGCCATGACACTTTGGTTCAAGAAGGAAACTACCTAAGTCATGCCAGACCCATCTGGCAAGGAGGCATGCCTAAGATACCTGCAGAGCAGGACCACCCACAGATAGGCTCATGGGAAAATTCTCCACTCACCATCAGGGGTCCCAAGACATTTATCAAGAGACCCAGAGGGGTAGAGTATACATCCCTCAAACTTATAACTTAGGTAGACTTAAGATCGTTATTGAGACAGCTGAGCTCCACACACCAAGGTGGTGCTTGCTGCTGTGCTGATGTCTTGACTGCAGTGTTGCCGGAGGCTGTGCCCTGCTGGGCTGAGGACTTCCTTTGCTTTGCTGCCATCTATGCTCTGGGATCTGGAGATTCTGCCTCATAAGACACTGATAGTTCCACTGCCTACTGTGCTTTCTCGTCAGCCTGCAGTCTGAAACTCTGGGATTCAGGTTCGTCATTCCCCAGTTCTCTTGTCATGTTATTACTGATTATTTCTGAAAGATTATTATTGTTATTAGTTTGGTATTGATTTGGATCAAACCTGCATTAATAAAGGCTGAGTGAACCTGCATTAATAAAAGATGAGCGAATAGCACAGTAACCTCTGCTGGCTCCCTGCTATTTCTCGGTGCCAGTGTCGCCTGAAGGATTGGTGGTCCTATAGGCAGCTTGGTGCCTTCAGCTCTTAAGGTCTGGATCAGATGACCTGAGTGGGAACCAGAGACTGGCTTATAGGAAAGGTTATATCACAAAACATACACTTGTGACAGATAGAAAAGGACAGGTTGTGGTCATCTGCACAAGCTTTCTTTGTCATCAAGTTGCTATATCATAAGCCTCTGATGCTCATATCAGACTATCTTACATTTAATTGAAAGTCTAATAAAAATATTCAAAGCTGGACTTTAGTACGATATTTCTTTTTTAAAACCTGCCTACCTTGCCTTTGATGAGAAAAAAGCCTTTTGAATTTGCAGACTCTCTTTTCTAAAATTGTTGAAATATTGCCAAAATGAAATGAGTGTTGTTAGTAGATCTGATCAGTGGTAAATAAAAATCTATTGCCTACGGTGATAGAAAACTGGGAGGTAATGCAATTCTCCTAAGTCAGGTTGTAAATAGGATTGCAGACATTGGCAATGCATTTAAATATTGCAACATGCTTCCTGGATTTACAGAGCTTAAAGTCTAGGTGATCTTTTCACTTAGCACATGTTTAGAAGCCTGGGTGCTTTGGTCAATACCATGGTCTGAATGTCTCTAGGAATGATTTGGAATGTCATTGGCATAATGCCAGAGCAAGTGATTTGACTAATGACTTCCCAGACATATGGCAACTGTGGTTTGCTGGGCAAGCCTTCCCATGAATAGGAATAGCTCTTACATATCTTCAACAGCATGTTCTCCTGACATGAGGAGATTCATGCAACTTCCATGTAGCTACAGTGATACATTGGGCTGTCATTTACCATTTAGTATTACTGCTATCAAATAAGTCTCAAAAATGTCTGGAACTATATGTTTAAATATTCAGAATCCATTCTAGTATGGGGTGAACTTTGGTTAAAACTCTCCTTACTGAAGGAGTACCATAGAGGAGAATGGCTGAGGACATGGGCTTCTAAGTTAGCTGGAGCTAAGTGTTAGGCTACTCACTCATTAGTTATATAAATATGGACATGTTATATACTTATCTGAGACTCAATTTCATTATCTATAAAGTTGGAATCATAATACCTGTTTTAGAGCATGCTGAGAAAATTTAATTTGATAATAAATATAGAGCATTTAGCATATGTTTGGTACTTAGTAAGGGTCTAATAAATTTTAGATGGAAATAGCTTATTTGAACCTGAATGAAAGCATTTCTTTATTCTCATTTTATTTCTTCATCCTATAATATTCACAATGGTAAGCTTTGTCAGAAGAAAAGATTTCCCCAGAAAGTAGAGCCAAGTCAACACCTGATACACTTGGAGTTTGTTTAGGAACATGATTTTAGCAACTAGGAGTGGTAGACTGAGAAGAGTGAAATGCGAAATAGGGAAACAGGGAGGTATGCTGGTGTGGGTGACTGAGTTTCATGGGCCTTCCAAGTACCCTGTAGAATGTCTGAGAGGAGACAAAAAGAAGGGATATATAGTCTTCTGCTCCTGTATTCCATTAATTATATTTTAATGGGGGTATTATCATCCTCATAGGGTTTGCAGTGTGTAAGTGATGAGTCCGTTGGTTCCAAAAGACAGACAACATTATTGTCAGAGGATGCTCAGGCCAAGAAGTGAAAAATGAAGCACAGCTGAGGAGTCAGGTTTTATTTATGCTGCAGAACATGAAGGTGGAGAGCTTGTGAGGAAGGACAAAAGAAGTGGTTCATACATGATTTCAGAAGCCATGCCCTCAGTGAGAATTGAGAGCCAATCAATCCCCGATGCCCACCATCTGAGGACAATGACTTAAGTAATTCTCCTTATAGTAAAGACCAATATTTAAGTCACCTTATTCTAGTAGATCTACAACTGGAATCTGCAAGACCCTCAATGGTGATGTCTATGCTAAACATCCAATCAAAAAAGACACAGTCAGGGTGAGTTGAGATTCAGGTTTTAAAGAGCAGCCTTTCCCTTGGTTACAGATCGGAAAATGCAAATGAGCCAGCATTATCTTCTTAGTCTCTGAGTGTTGAGTCAGGGACCTCAATGGAGGAAATCAGTGACAAAAATACTTTTCTCTTTCAAAATAGTTTCCAAAAGTTATGTGTTTATCTCTGTGGAAGATTTAATACAGCTTACCTATTTTATTTTATCACTTAACTTGATTTTTTTTTTTAATTTGAGGGGGAAATGTCACTTGGAAAACTTGCTCCTGGGTTCCCAGAAATTCTTGGAAATTATATGTATAAATACATATAATATAGTGGAATTATGACCAAAGGCAAATATATAAAAAGGAAGTCCCACTTACACTGTTCCTCTAATAACTGGTGTTTAAAAAGGACCAATTATTAAACTCAAAATATGATGCAAATGGAAATTTTCCACTTGCCTACTAAACAGTACGTCTTCAATTGAGCTCTATTTAGCCTTTAAGGCAAAAGTGGGTTCCAGACAAATGTCTTTAACATTATAAACTGTATTAAATTAATTAACAAATAGATACACATTGATAATAATAATAAAACATGAGAAATAATGAACAGTAAAAGGTAAATATGTTTTAAATGTTACTCAAACAGATATTCAATAAAACCACATCTTTCAGATGACATAATTATTTTCATCATAAAAATCTCTAGTGGTTGAAATTTAAAATGTTGATTAAAAAGCTTGAGTTGGACTTTAAATCAGCCTAAAAAGAAATTTCCATTTTAATAAAATAGGCACAACTTTCCTTTGAAACATTGCAACTTTTCTTTTTTAATGTATTTACTGTTTTTGAAAAAGACCTGAAATGGGTCTTTTTCAGGTCTTTTTCAAAAAAAGTAAAACAGAAAAGAAAGCCTTTCCCATTTGAAATTGAGTTCAATGGAGTGGTAAAGACACAATTCCAAAGCATTCAGAAGAGTAATAGAATATCGCCATCATGATTCACACATTCCCAAATGCCTAGGTTTGGGGGTTGGTCCTTTGACTACACAGGAGGGCTACTGAGCAGTTCTGTGACATTTTAAAATTTCCTCCAGGTGTTCTGATGTTATGATTATCCATCCTGTCCTAAGGAATTTTAAAAACCACTAGAATACACTATATTGCCTAGATTTATATGAACTTTTATAGACTTTTAGACATCTTCTTAAAGATCCCTTATATGATGGGAGAAGATACTCTGAATTTAATCACCAAATTTTAATGTTTTCATGACTTAAATTGGTTTCATACAGTTAAGTTTATTTTACACTCTCAGTTACTTACTACTGCAAATCAACACAGCACAGGAATTAAGGCATTTTGTGCCTTCATCTCAAGTAAAAGAGCAAACACTGCTGTTTGTGAATTTTTTGGCCTATGAATAAAAACTATTTCATTTTTAATTCTCACCAGAAGTATTTAAATTAAATAGTAACAGATGAATTGGGCAGGCACAGAATACTGAATAAGAACTGGCAAAAGAAATAATCCAGCTCTTTGCTTTTACAATGAAAATGAGAATTGATTCTGCATTGAGAGAGAGAAGTATAAGGACCAAGTGTTTTTAAAAAAGCCTTCTCCACCAAAAGAGCAAAATAGCACTCAGTGGCATTGCATTGTTAACAAAAGTTCTTTATCAGAAACTATAATTTAATATTTAAGTATCTAATTTACATGTGACAAGGTATCATATCCAAAAAATTAAATTGCAACTAGAAAACTATTAACCACTAAAAACGATACCAAACACAACCCAAACATTTATAGGAAAGCAATAGCTAGAATTTGAATAGGAAAAAATGTTTCATCATATTTGGCTCATTAAACAAAGCATCCATTATAGCTTGTAAAAGAGCATTTCTTCTAATTCAGCAAATGTTTATCCTTTGTAGCATGAATAACATGTAAAGATAGATTTACTGAGTGTGCATATATACTGTGAGATGCACACTCAGGTGTTGATTTAAAGATATCATATCTACTGATAACTGGCTGACTTTGGAAGGTGCGGAAATCCATATTTCTACACGACCTTAATAATCCCACTTAATAATCCTTTTTGTAAACGAAATTACATAAAATACTCTGATTTTATTAACTGAATATTTTCTTAAGCATAATAGGCAATGAAAGATTTGCACTTATTGTACAGTTACAGTAAAGTGTTAGACTGCATCTCAGCCATCAAAGATCAGGGGCTGTAGTACTGATAAGTTGTGCATTATATGCAAAGATGATGGTGGACACTGAAATTAAAATGAGTACAACTAGTTATAGAACAAATTGGGGATAACGGAAGAAAACATGCACTATTCCTACTTCAATGCAAAACTAATTTTTCCCAATAAACCAACCCTCTGACCTTTCTTACACAAAGAAACAGGTTCTGCACCCTTAGCAAAACAGTAGACTTGGACTTCTTTATTCAAATTCTAGTTTATTGTCTCTGAGTGTGCTGTTCCAGTGTCATCTCCTTAAGCTGCCCTTGAAATTCTGGAGCATCTACAATATTACAGTCTCTAGGTTAGATTTCATTGAGCCTCAATATCCCCTTCAGTTCTATGTAAATAGAGTCCATTATTCATCTTCTTCTGGTTCCTGTGGTATCACGGATATTTCTTCCTTTAAACAATCACTGAAGAATCTGAGGATTGTGCTGTAGAGGTGATACTTGCTCTTCTCAGATATGTTATGACCTTCATCTGGATAGACCTGAGATGTAGAGGGGAAAGGAGATTAAAGTTACAAAGCAAGAATTGTCCCTCACAATTTATTCTTTTAGCCCCAAATGGCAAAGGAACTTCAGGAAATAATAACTTATGAAAATATCACTTAATTCAACTCTGAGTTCTTCATATAAAACTTTCCCTATTTATTATACTCATAAATAACACTTGAGACAAAGTATAATTTTTATGTAGTTAAATTAAGATTTGCTGGCAAAAAAGGTTTAGACAGTTTCTACATAACTCTAAGCCCCTGACCTCGCTTTTCTTAGAGCATTTAATTTAGAAAATTTAAGATTGTAAATTCATTCACTGTCCCTTCGAAATGTATGTAAATCTTCTCTCAGCCTGCTGCCAGTTTTACAACCCAGGAAATGTCTTTCTCCAGGGCTGGAAACAATCTCTGTGATACATAAACATTGAAGGATAGAGCACCCCTATCTCCCAGTCTCTGTGGAAGGGAAGAAACCTTGATCCAAGTTGTAAAACTACCTCTTGTCATAAAGATACAAGAAAGTTTATGTTACCTTTTGGTAAAGTCAATTACTAAAGGCAGGTGGACTACGAATCCCACTGCCCCAGCTTCAAAACTTTTATAGCCCCTTGTTTCAACAATGTTGAATTTAACCTCTCTCCTTTATTGCAAGTCTTGAATGAAGTCCTCCTTGCCTGTTTAATCTTGTGCAGTGTAATTTTTACATGGACAATATAGAAGACATTAGTGACTTCTACAATATAAACACAAATATTGTCACATTACTTCCTTAGTATGAAGTTTTTAAATGGTGTCTCGCTGCCCTCTAAGTAACACCACATACTCTTTCAATTGTTAATGGTATTGATGTGGGAACTCAAAAGTTGGAAAATTTTAGTTTTAAGTAATAGTCGATAAGCTTAGTAGTTAATGCATGTAAAAAGCTTTTGTCTCAGAACTGAAGGTACAGCCCACCCTGACTCCAGGAGACCACCAGAGACTATAAGCAATCAAGAAGGTATCTGAACCATTGTGTTCCAGGGAGACATCATTCTACCCAAGACACAGATAAAGAAAATCACCCAGGACACAGGACATGAGATAAGATAGAAAAATCACCAGTCAAGTGATGAAAGGATGTTAGGGAAATTGCCAGGCTACAGCTTTTCTCTGATTCACCTCTCTTTCCTGATTTCTAAATCCCTTACAAACACTCCCACCCCCCACCCCCCCTTGAATTTCAATCCCTAACCTGTACTTCTTCCTCCTTATTAAAAGGCTGGCTTGAAAGGAAACGTGAGGCTGTTAAGGTACAGAACCCACTGTTTTCTCAGATCCCTGGCCATCTGAATAAAGCGCCCATAAAGATTCCATCCCTCTCTGTTTATTGGTTCTGGTAGGAACGTGGACTTCCCCAGTTTCAGTATGACCCACCACCTGTTTACCTATATATCTTTATCTGTCATCATCCTAAACCTTGTTCCTGTGTTTGGGATATGCTGAGCTACTTTTAGTTCTTCCACATGTTGAGAAATCATTTTTTTTTCCTTTTTCACACGTTTTTCTGACTTTTTAAAGGTAAGTCCTTAATAAATGTATATTAAATATGGTTAAAGGAACAGATATAAATGGCATTTTACCTTCTCCGTCTTTCTCATAACATTTACCCACATCACTTCCCCCACCCCCGACTTTTTAGTGTAAAAGTAATGGAAAGTGAGAAAAAGACAAAGGGACCAGGAGAGAAATAGAGAATTGTTCTTTAAAAAACAAACAAAAAAACAAAAAAACACCTCATTATCAGTAATATGAATAAAAGCATTATGCAACTGTAAAGCATGAGCTGACCCTCATCCTCAGTAAAGTTAAGAAAAAATAATACAATCTTTGGTAGCTAAAAACACAGTAAAAATAATAGCATGGAGGATGGAGCAGCACTGAAGCTGTATTTTAATCTCATAACTAAAAAACCTAAGTAGAAAAGCCCATAAACACATTCTTCTGAAAAAATGGCTTACCTGCATAGTATAATTCACCCCAGCTTTTATTAGGTGTTTGATTAATTCTGCAGAATGCTGGAAATGAACTTTTGCTGCAAGAAATTAAATCACAATATTTGAAGGAAATATGTTTATAAGGATAAGAACATTTTATGCCATATTTTTCAAAGATGTTAAGAATTTTACTTTCCATATATGGCACATTTAAGAGATGTATACCTAGCTTTAACTAGGAAGCCAGTATATGCAATAATGATAGATGTTTGAGCTTTACATTATAAAAAAAAATAGGCTGAAAGAGGATCTATTACTAAGGCTCAACTTATTGTACAGGTGTTATTTAGATTTACATCTTTGGCTATTATTTATCAATTTTAATTGTTCACATTTTATATCATTATAACAACCTTAACATAATAAATGCTTATTTGGGTAACAGTACAGCACACCAGTTTCTATTCCTTTCTGAGGATTGCCAGAGCCCAATCTCCATTAGATAGTGGCATTCCATTTTCTTTTAAATTCGAAAAGAATACCCCATGTTGAGAAAAGAAAGTGTACATCTCATTATTCAAAGGCTAGATACGTAATATGGACCACGCTGGCTTGTCCTGTTTCCTTCCAGCTTCTTTCTGCCTGAACCTACGGTCCAAATCTCTGAAATCAGCGGCACAGCAGGCCGGGCTGAGCGGCAGCATCGGCCCCCACGAGCTTTGAAAACTTGATGAATCACTCAGCTGTCTGGACAGCACTTTGCTCACATGCTGCCTATTTATTCCTATACTATGTACATTTTCAAATTTCTGTAAATAGCTTTTAAGCTAGCATTTTCAAACTGTCTTGGTAAAACTGGGGCAGGCTTATCAATACTTTAAGAACCTTCATTGCTCTAATTCTATGATACCGATTAATACTACTACATAGCAGACAATAAAAGCTTCCTTTTCAATGTCTTGGAATATGACCATGTAATCTCTTAAGAAATTTATGACTTGCTGTATAAATTTAAGTTACAAGAAATTGCTAATGAACAGAAGCAATAACTGAGGTAAAATTATCTCTCATAATGCTCATTTGTTTATTGTAGGAAAACATTTTGGAAAGGGTTCCATTATTGCTTGGTATGGATACAGCTGCAAAGATAAATGTACTAGTGGATTTTCCAAATGGATTATTTTCCTGCTTTAGTTTCTAGTGCAAAGCCTGATATTTGTTATTCGTCCACTTCCTAAAACTAAACAGGGATATTAAGGTCAAATTTACTGAGTGAATTGATTTGCTGGTAATTTTGGAAGAAAATATTAATGATGGTTTATTACAGCATCATTGAGCCACCAAGTCCATATGGGGCGGTGTGTGTAGTGTATGCATGAGTGTGTGTATGTGTGCACATATTTGTGTGCATGTACAAAGGCATAGGTGCATTTCCTTTAGCATGACCAGTGCAGAACCTCTGTGGCATTTCATCAGATGGATGATGCACCAGGCCCATGACTGAGTCACATAGGAAAAACAATTTACCTTAATAGTTGCAACATATTGACAGAGAAACTTGAATAACGCTAATATATTCTACAGTGAATGCTAGATGTAAAATTATTTAATCTTGAATCTAATTTATTCCTATGACTGAAGTGTCAGAGCACAATAGGTAAGAGCCTTGATGTTGGATTCAAATCCTCCTTCTATGAATCACTAGTCATATGATTTTCATCATTATATAATTTAATTAATGTTTATTTTCCCAATTTGTTAAATAAGAAAAGTAACAATAACTACAGTATTTTTTTGTGGAAAACAGGTAAGATAATATTAAAAGCTTTTGGCATATTTTGTGATGTAGAGTCTGTACTTAATCGCTACTTATTATGATTACTACTAATACATGCCTAATATCTTAATATCTTAGAACAAAATTATAATGTCTTTCAAAATGTTTATGTTGCCTTTCATTATTTTTCACCCATCACAGGTAAGGTATTATCTAAGGTTTGTTTTTTGTTTTGTTTTGTTTTGTTTTGTTTGAGATTTTACAATAGTTTCAGATTTTCAGAAATGTTACAAAGACAGCATGGAGAGTTCTTGTATGTCCCTTACATAGTGTCCCCTGCTGTTAAGATTTTACATTATTATGGCACATTCATCACAAGTTGGAAGCATTTAGACATCATGTCCTTTTGACCTCTGTTGGTCTGTCAGAATTTTTCAAACTTTCTTTGTTTTTGATGATATTGACAGCTCTGAGGAATACTGAGTTATTTGGTAGACTGCCTTTCAATTGGGTTTGTCTGATTTTTTTCTCATTGTTAGATTGAGGTTATGATTTTTTTTTTTTTTGGACTAGAGAGTGGGCACAGAGTACCATTCTCATGAAATCACTCAAGGGTACAAGCTACTAATGTGAATTGTCACCATTGATGTTAACCTTGGCCACTTGGCTGAATGGTATTTGTTAATTTCTCTGCTGCAAACTTACTCTTTCTCCACTTCCCATATAGTGCTCTATAAGCAAATCACTAATTTCAACCCAGTCTAAAGGGCAGAAGGAGAAGAGTTAAGTTTGAGTATTTGAGGGAAGGGGAATACCTACATAAATTATTCAGAATTCTACCTAAGGAAGATGGAGATTCGTCTGTTGTCTTGTCCTCCATTTACCTATTTACCTATTTACCTATATCTATATATCTCTATATATTACATATAGATATGTAAATATATCTATATCTATATTTCTATCATCTATCTATCTATCTATAATTTAACATTGGCCTGACATGCTTGAAAGTTAAACCCTAGACCTGGTATGATCTTTGCTATAACACCTTTTCAGTTATATACTTTGAAAAATAGAGTAAAATTACTGAGGCAGGACAGAGTGAACTAACAAAAACAAGTTCAGAATTTAGGAAATTGATTCAAGGCTTTGACTAATTTTGCTCAATTGCCACGTAGCCCCGAATAAATTAGTGTCCTCCTTGAAATTGATTTTTCTCACCTGTAAGTGGGGCTATAAATAGCCAGTCCTCCGTTGTAAAGTTTTACATAGAATAATAAAAAAATATAAATTCTTTGAGCCCTGAACAATTCATGTAAGTATAAAATGATATTAGTTATTACTGGCAATGTCAGGCACATACATCTCCAATATTTAATGTGATAAAAAATAAGAGTTGATATGAAAGACTTTGTTTTAAACATCTAAGTGGGTAGCCTGTTCAGAATTTCATGTCAGTGCTGGTACCTTCTTGCCATCTTGCTATTTCTAGTTTTATCCTTTTGAGATATGTTGAATAATAACATAGCAGTAGTCACTAGTCACATGTGGTTATTTAAATTTAAATTAATTAAAATTAAGTGAAATTTAAAATTCATTTTCTCAGTCATTCCAAACACAATTCAAGTTCTTATGAACCATATGTGGCCAGTGGCTACTGTGTTCAACAGCAAAGATTAAATATTTCTATTATTCAGGACTTTTTACTGCCCAGTGCTGCCACTGAGGCTCATAACTTTCTATATTCTTAGTCCTAACTTCCTTCTTCCCACTTCCCATCATGAATCAGATTTTGTGCAACTCTGCTCTCTTCTTCAGTAGGTTTATAGGGGCCCGTGTAATCAAGTCCTTGGATGTACCCCTTTGCTAAAGTTCAAACACCACCAGTGACTAGCAGCAAATATAATACTTACTGTCAGCAGTCCCATGAATTATTAATATATTTTCTTCTTTTAAGCCATGGATATTATGAAGCACACTAGATGCCTATAAAGGGAAACACAAAAATCTGTTTGTAGAGACCTACCTAATTTTGCATTTTGACTGAGTTTTTAGAACAAAAATACTCTTCTTTGTTTGCTATTTTAAAAAGAGTTACCTGGTATGTGCTTTCTTCTTTAGATGGCATACCAAGGTATCTTTCAGAGAAAGCTGAGGCTGTGACCCAAGAAAACATAAATTTAAGAATAAACTAGAAATCATTGGAATAGCAAATTTCGTTATTTAATTTTTACATTTCACATTTAACTCTCATGCTCCAGTAAAACTAAATGAATCAGAGAGCAGAAAAAGAGCTGAAAACATCCCTGATAACAGACGATAAATGAGCTCAATTGAGCTTCTTGACACTAGGTTTTCTTTTTTCCTACAAATCAATACATTATATCAGGTCATTCTGTAGGAAGTACTCACCATACAATTTCAAGTCTGTGATGGGTGCAATCACTGATCCACATTTAAAAAGCTTTTCATCTGATTTTAAAATCATTGATGCAACATAGCCACCATATCCCTGAAAAAAATATATATGTATCAATTATTCCTGGAGGTAATTTTAGCTTTGATCATTGTGTTCAGTAATATGCATATCAGAATGTCTCATGTCCCAAATGTGAGCAAAGACCATATACTAAGGTCTCACTTCATACAGATAAAATTTTTGAAAAGAGTTTAAATTTTTATATAACAAGTTATTTTAATAACTTTAAGTAAAATAAAAAATTAATCATATACTACCAACTGTCAAAGCTCTGTTCTTTGATGTCATACCAAATATCTGCATACCAAATATCTGCAAGGCACCCCACACAATTTGAAGCTAGGTAAACACAGCAGTTATTAAATAATATATAATTTGGGGAAAATCAGATATTATATTGAGAATCATTTTATATTACTGATGGTTATGTAGAATTAAAGAGAATTAAATATCTTAAATCCATTGTCATAAACACAGATCCTGATTTCAACTACATATAACTAAATATTTGAAAGAAATGATATATGGTAAATAATGTTGCTATTCAGATGAGTTGGATTATTGTTTAAATTTAATTTTAAAATATTCTCTTGCAATGTTTTGAACTAATTTAATCATAGAGTCCTAAAAAAATAAATCAAGATATTCAGTTTTTGGGTTTTGTTTTTTTTTTTCCTTTTTGCAGTCCATGAGCTGGCCAGAAAAATTCCATGGAAATTTTAACAATTAAAGTAATAGTAGGCTAAGGGAATGGCCTACTGAGTTATCTATTCATTTTAGAAATTAATTTTAAACTGTGCTCTAGGCAGTGTTCTTCATCTTACTGGATATTACAGCATCCTAGGAGGTATTAAAAATATTAACACCCAGGCTTTAGCACCAGAAATTCTGATGTGATTGGCTCATGATAGAGTCTACTTTTGAAAGATTCACAGATGATTCTAGTTTGGTTTAGTGCTACAGGAATGTATTATTCTCACCAAACATGTGACATAATAAGCACAGAATTTTATATGCTTATTTGGAGCATCATTTAAATATTGGTGCATAAAAATCCAAAATGCAGTCAGACATTACCAAAGTGGCAGAGACCTTATGTAAAGAGTAGCAGAATATTCCACTCCAAAATATTCCACCATGGCTTATCAATTATTTTGAGATAGAGGTAATAAAGAACAGTTAATGCAGGGAGAGCCTTTCTCTGAACTCCCCTAAAGACAGATCCTCTAACAGTCACTCAATTTTTCTAGATCCTTTCCCCGCAACTTCCTTCATCCAGGGAAGACTGACTCTCGTCATAGGAGAGAGGAATAGGAGTTGACACCATACCCCTCCAAAAGTTCTCACAAACTGCATCTTCCATTTTTTCTGCTAAGGTCCCATTCATCTTGCTTAACAAGCATTTATCGCTCCTAAAAGGCCTAAATCTATTCTCTCGTTTCCCTGTAAAGATGGTAATTTAAGCCTGAATTCTAATCCGCCTCAAAGAGTTACTCGTTCCCTGGATATCTCCCTTGTAGACAGAAGGGATACATGTCAATAAACATCTTTTCATTTTTCTCTTTTCGATCTGTCTTTTACTACTGAGGGGTCTCAGCCAAGAACTCAGAAGAGTAAAGGGAAAATTATTTTTTACACCCCACATACATCAATTTTCTACTGGAGTATTCAGCTAGTACCCAGAGGTTTGAGCAAATTTTTCCCAACAATTAGGAGATAAGTGAAATAAAATGATCTTTTATAGAGTTAAGCCATCAAGAATGTATTTACTCAGTCTCATTAAGAGAAACAAAAATAAACTTTGACTAGCAAAATTTAAAAGTAAAGGGCTTAATCGTGTTAACACATCTAAAGAAAGAAGTGGAGGGGAGGAAAATAATTTCCTTCTACACTTTTGAGTTCTTCGCTGAAATGCCTTGTAATAGACAACTCAATAAAAGAAAATCAAACAGAAGTTTATTAACATGTATACCTCATGTACACATCGGAAATAATCAGATAAATTGAGTAATTCTGTGAGGTAGCTCAGGCCACCACCTTAAACACCACCTTCAACTAAACAAAGATGTTCAAGGAGGCCCATTACACATGGTTACCCAGAAAAGAACCATAAACAAGGCCTATTATGCAGGGTGAAGTCAGCGCCTTCTCTATTGCTAAGAGTTTCTTATGACTTAGAGTCATCCTTCACTTTCTGGTAGAGAGAGAGACACACACAAATGGAGATTTCCCTTATAAATGTACAAGTCTCAGAAAAAAAGAAACTTCAACTCTGAGTAAAAGTGTCTGCTATTTCCTAAAATAATCAGCTCAAAATAGTCTTTCTGCCAAAGAGACAAATTCTGTTGCGGCATATTCTGTTCCACTTCAAAAGTATGAAAGGGGCATGAAGAGTCATGCAAAGCAAGGAAATAAATAGTATAGAGTGAAAGCATGCTGAGCCCTTAAAAATTCTGCCCCTAGAGTAAGAATTTTTAATGTATTGTTTCTACTTCTCTATTTAGTAAAACAGAGATGAGACAAAGGTGTCACATTCACTGGTTTCAAGTATTTCCCACAGAGTAATACTAATCCCATTGTGAGAAATGCACTTTAGATTATTACATTTTAGGTGATAACTTTGCTGGTTTGAATTCCACAAATGCCCAAGTAAACTTCTACTGGTTATGTTATATAGCATGTATTATATGATATATATGACTACTTTGAGAGAACAGCTGAGTATTCCAACCCACAGAACAACTTTATATCACATATATAAATAATATAAATTAGTAAACTGGTATTATATTTTTTACCTCAGTTTTACGTGATTCTTAGAGGTTAACTGTCTCCAGGACTAAGAAGATGGTGCCCTCTAAAGGAGAGGCAGATCCTAGAAGAATGCTTCTCAATTTGAATGTTCATTCAAAGTGCTTGGAAATCTCCTTAAAGTAAATATTCTAATTCTGTACATCTGGTGTGGGCCCCGAGATCTGGTATTTTTAAGAAACTCCCAGGGAATACCTAAACTGCTGGTCCACACTTTGAATAGCAAGTTCTTATAGCATAATAATATAATAAAGAACAAACCAGGACATCTTCCTAGCTTCAGCGAGCATTCCCTAGACTAGTGGACCTTTAAAAAATAAATCAGTGCCCTTAGAAACAATTCAGTATATGGAAAATGGGCTGTGGAGTTCTCTGCGTGATTCTAAAGTGAAACTGGTGTTGTAAATCATTGCTGCTACACACGGATTGCATTTTACTATTTTATAAAATATGAAATGGTGATACTAATGAAGTTAAATATTCTTCAAGGCAATGATAGTGAAAGCTGTTGAATATGATTCTCTCTGTACCATTTAAGAACCTAATCCAAAATGCTGCTTTAATTTAATTTATTTTGGAGAAATAACTTCAATTTCTAAAAGAAAATCAATGCTGGTATGAATTAGAATAAATTAAATGTTTGCTTACTTTCCTCACCACCATTTCATATTTATTCACTTAATGCAAAAGTAAATCATAAAAATGTTTCTGGAAAATATATTCCAGAAGAGGGTATGAGAGAGAAAAAGATTGTGATTTTAATTCTGAAAACAGCTCACATCTATCAGAAAGATGCCAAAACTGGTGGTCATCATATTGATTCTGTAGTCAGTTAGGGGCCCCCAACCTTTTTTGGCAGTAGGGACTGATTTTGTGGAAGATTTTCCCACGGACAGGGGGTAGAAGTGATTTTGGGTTGATTCAAGGGCATTGCATTCAAGCTCGCCTCCTGCTGCACAGCCTGGTCTCTAACAAGCCACAGAGAGTACAAATCCACAGCCTGGAGGCTGGAGACACCCGAATTAGAGAATGTTTCTGATTTCATTTAGATAAAAAATAACCTATACTATAGGCTGCTCTATTTCAATAGTGCTGTCTTTATATTGGTTGCTCAATGATATTTTCCCATTCATTACAATTATTATGTCAATTACATTTTCAAAGTATTTTTGCATTACTTATAAAATTTTAACAACTTTATTTTATTTTTATGAAATACTGCTTACCTGTAGAATACTTGTAAAATATTGAAATGAAATTTAATATGAAAAGCCAAAAGTTTTCTATGCTGGCTGAAGTTTTTATCTTCCCTTTTCCTCTACTATCCATGTGATAGTTTTAGAATGCAATGTATTTATTAATCATTGCTTTCCTGGTGTTTTCAGGTGTAACATTACAACAAGTAAAAAATTATTTTCTAAAAATATATGTGTGTGTGTATAAATTTCACACAAAAGTATTCTTAAAAATATTATCATTCTATTTTGCAATAAGCTTACATGGTTGGAAAGCATAGATTAAAACAGCTTTCCAAATTCTTAAAGATTGAACTAGAACAAATCATACACACAACAAAAAATATGGACCAGTTTCTTACAGTTCACTATTTTAGCATTAGGAAAATCAACAGTGAAATGTGCTGCAGAACATTTACTTTCTACTGGAAAAATTGACTATAATGGACAGAGTTAGCTAGCTAGAAGTAAAGGTAGATGCAGATTTAGATAAATACACCATTAAAAAAATAATAAATTGTAGATCAAAAAAAAAAGAAAGAACTGGAATTTCAATCAAATATTGCTGGATATCAAGGAGAGAAGTTGGTCAAAGATAGTGAATTCCTGGCCCTAGTGCTGCTATTTACCCATCTTTCCCGGTAATTATATTTGCTATAATTAATTATAATCAATTTCTTTATTTTAGGTTCTCCAAATATGCTCTCTTTCCTAAACTGGCATCTACATGAGACTCTTCTCTTTGCCCCCTGTTTGCTGAATGATTTTTCCCATCCAGTTCATGTTCCACTTTCTCTATGAGGCTGTTCACAACCTTCTGAACTTGTTCCGAATTTCCACAGTAATAAATGTTTCCACAGCTCATGTGGCCCTTTCTGCCTGTTTATGTGCATAGCAAGTAAAGTCCTGAAATACATAAGCCTAAGTCCTTTGTAAATTATTACATATATCAGGACCATTAAGAAGTGAAACGTACTCCACTATGTGCTCTCTTATAAGGATGGAGGTAAAAAAATAGCATAATAAACATAAGATTTACCATTTTAACAACTTTTATTCTTTTATTTAACTTTATTGTATTTTTTCCATTACCATTTAGTCCCTTTATACCTCCTGCCCCGCAACAATCACCACACTGTTGTCCTAACCACTTTTAAATGCATAGTTCAGTAGCATCAAGTGTATTTATGTGGTTGTGAAGTTGATGTCCATAATATTTTAATCCTGTAAATCTGAAATTCTAAACCCATTAAACAACCCCTCTCCTTTTCTCCCGTCCTCCAGGCCCTGGTAACCAGCAGTCCGCACTGTCCCCATGAGCCTGACTACTTTAGGTGCCTCACATAAGGGGGACCACACAGTGCCCATCCCTTTGCTCCTGGTTCATTTCATTCAGTACAATGTCCTTATTGTACAGTCTCTTCAAGGTTCTTCCATGTTGCAGCATGGGATAAGGTTTCACTATATGCACATTTTAATGTCTCTGGAGTTTCCATTTCTTTGAAATTATCACTTTCCTAAGTATTTTTGTTTTTTTCCCCCACTAATGTCCTTACCATTAATGATGGTCTTTCATTTATTTATTCATTTGCATTTATGTTGGGGTAATATTGTTCACAAATATTTTTACTGATACCTTGAATATTACTGACAGCCAGAATTAAATACAACAAAAACATGGTGTACTGAGGATATTTGAATTAATTAAAGAAGAATGGGAGTGATTTGTGCTGATTTATATTTCACTCATTTGTTAAGTATCTTTTTATGTACCTAAATGTCAGTATATACTACTAAAATGTATGTCCCAGAAAAATTTCCAGTTATTTCATGTCATGTGTCTCTCAGTTCACTTATGAATAGTAGAAAATATTTCATATTTAAATCTATGGCCATCAAGAATTTGCTTTATTTAAAATAGTGCAAGGTCTTCTTCCTTTTGTCTCTCTGTCTTTATAGTGTCTAACCCAGTGATATGTATAAGCTAGGTGCTTAATAAATATCTATATGAGGTTGATTTTATTACCCTAATATGCTTTAAACCTGAAATAAAAATTATTACAATAAGAAGTAAATATTGTGTGAAAACACAGAGGCCATAACAATGCATGTGGTCATCTTTCAGTTTCTGAGCCGCTGTAGTCTTCCCGAGTGCTTGCTCTTCCCGCTGTGCCTTAAGTGATTTCTATGACTGGTTCCCTTCGATTATTTATGTCTCAGTTTAAATATCACTTAATGAGAGGGCCCACTCAGTCTAATAACATTGGCTCTTCCTGCCATTAACTTTTATCCCTTAATTTTTTTTGTAAGACTTATTACCATATGAAACTATTTTTCATTTATTTGTTTACTATTTGTTTCTCCTCTAGAAGGTAAGCTTCATGAAAAGAGAGCCCTTTTTTGCCCTGTTATTCTAACAGCAGGCACTAATTAGATACTCAATAAATAGTTGCTGAATTAATAAATTACTGAATGCATACATTTCCAAGGATAATACAGATAATTGATAGTAAGATATGGAAAGTAATTACACATACAAACACAATATCTCTACTACTTACCTTTCCAAAAATGCTTAATCTTTTAGAGTCAATGTATGGCAGCTTCAGTAAAAATCTACAATGAAAAGAAATAACTACAGTTATATCTTCTTGAGTTAAATGCACATGGGAATTCATTCTTTGTGCACACACACAACGACAGGCAAACTAGAAATACTTTTGTGGGTGCAGCTCTATTCATATATAAAAGTCACACATTTCAAAATCTTGCTAGTCAAATGATGGTCCAGTAGTTTAGGTGCCACCTGGCAACTTGTTAACAAATGCAAATTCTTGGATCTCATTTCAGACCCACTGAATCAACATCTACGTATTAATAATATTCTCACCAATTTCTACAAACTGTTTTAAAGAACCTACTAGATTTCTCAGGTCACTTTTTTATGCCAGTGCGGTAATGTTAAATATGAAAGCTCAGAAATTGTTAATTAGGGAAATAATAGACATTGTGGATTATGATAAATAAAAAATATAGTGGTATAATTAAGGTCTCTTTTATTTTCACGAATCCCAAGTGAATTGTCATTCCACAGAGGAAGTATGCTAATTCTTTTATTATGGTGCTAAGAGAGAAAGATACTTGAAAAAAATGTAATAGTGTTATCACTAAAATACAAATCTCTGAGTCAGCATGAGTCATATTATATATCATATTCCTAGATTCTGTCATTAAAGGAAAAACAATAAAAATATGTAGCCACTTACTTCACAGCTGCTATTTGGTCCTTGACTTCTACTGAACCTAACCTTCGATGTATCTCCTGCAAAATTTTCAGGCCCTGGAATCCACTTCCTCTGCCATCAAATCGTGCAATGATGATATTATCTGTGTCAACAAGTACTGAATCCCAGTCAATGTGGAACTTATCTGTAACCTGCTGGCTTCCTGGTTCTTCATCCCTGCAATACCAACACAGTGGATCAAAACAAGAGTGACTGAAACTTTGGAGGAAATTTTAGCTTTCAGCCTTAGTACGTAACAAAAATTATGGAAAAGAGGTATGATGGCTATTAATAGTTCTATTAACTTTTGATGAAAACTTCAAACTTTAAATTCCATTTTTCCTTTGTAAAATTTTAAATGAAAATTTCTTTGAAAATGAAAATGCAACACTATATTTAAAACTGTGCATAAGATATTAATTTATCTCATTTTTTCAAATAGAATAAATGAGGAAAATTCACACATTTTTCATCGGCATTTCTATAGAATGATCAAGTTTACATTAAAGCTCAACTTTATTAGATTTCTCCCAGACAGTGTTTTAGAAATGTCTTTCAAATGGCATACAAGGGCTAATGATTCTGATAGCAGAATCAGTTATGGACTCTCAAGAATAATTTAACAAGAAATGTACAACCCTAAACAATGTCACACTTAAAAAGAAAAACTACATTACTATTGCCTAAATTTTTGTTGCTGTTACTGTGGTGGTGGTGGTGCTGGTGGTAGTGGTGGTGATGGAATTCTCACTGAGGAGAATTTAAGCAAACAGTGAAGAAAGCTCTTTTTCATCACTAAAACTGACAGCAGGAAAAGAAAGCAAAGAAACAAGCTTGAAAAATTTGGAAGTTAAAAGTAAAGAAGGACTCGCAAATGATAAAGCATGAATGCTCTCTCTGTAAGGAAAAGGTGATAAAATTTTGAATTGTCAGATTCCAACGGTATTCAATATTTTGTTATCCAAAATATAGAAAAGGTAAAAATATAAAATAAAGCAGTGTCTCATAAAATCATGCAGATTATCTAGGTCCAATCCTAAGAACAGTATAAGCACACAATGAGTGATCCCTGTGATAGTTCTGAAGAGCATCAAAACATCTAACCCTCTGAAAAGATTTCTATTTTTAGTTGGACTACACACCAGATATCTTTATTCTGTTCACTCTCCTATACAGACATCAAACTCTTTTGCCTTCGTATTTATGCTAATGTGTTGCCTAGAAGCAGTAATACACACACACAAGTTCTTAAATTACCACATTTGTAAAAGAAAACTGTGCAGTAAATGGAACTGAGCTGATACAGGGGTTGTTCATGACCAGTGCGTTAAGTAAAGAAGGAAGAAGTAGGAAACAGGAAAAAACTTTGGACAACTAAAATTTATGGAATGCTGTTAAGGACTGAATTTTGTCTCCTAAAATTCCTGTGTTGAATCTGTAATGTCCTTTACATAGAACATGACTGTGTTTGGAGACTGTGTCCTTACAGTGAGATTAAAGTAAAGGTGGCCATTAGGGTGGGCCCTAATCCAATCTGAATAGGCCACAGGGATTGACCCCGAGGGTATGCAAGTGCACAGAGAAAATACTGAAAAAGCAGCAAAAGGGCAATATCAATCTGCAAACAAAGAAACCAAACTTGCTGACACCTTGATCTTAGATTTCTAACATCCAGAACTACGAGAAAATGCGTTTATGTTGTTTAAGGTACCCAGTCTGTGATATTTCCTTGTTAGCCCTAGCCCTGCTGAGGTTGTGGCTGATACGAGAGATAGAAAGTCTTTTCTTAAATTTTGTTATGTATGTTGGGTGCATAGGTTCAAGGTCATGACTACCAATGCATTGGAACATGACTAATGTTAAGCCATAACGTTTAAGTCATCTGTTTTGTTATAACACGTGTTTCATAAGGTTGTGTTATATTTTATAGTATATTGTATCTGAGAGATACCGCAAACTCTGAAGTCTGTAGTTGTTTCTTTATCGAACTTCAAAGTCAGTGTTGTGTGTATGTGTGTGTGTGTTTCACTTATCATTGAAAATGGCTGGAAAATTATATTGCTTCAATAATCCAAGAGATATTGCAGGCCTTCAGCAAATGCTACTTGAGTCACTTATCAAAATATTTTTGCAAGTGTTGTGAAAAGTATTTATGCCTTGAGCATAGCAATACTGTTTGTGATGATTGCTACAAATATTTTGCAAAGTCAACTAGTTTTGAAGATTCTGATTAATTAGTATTAAAGACAGTGTTTGGTTATATTTTTAAGCAATGTCCATGTTTCTGTTATTTGAAAACAAAAATTTTTATTCTTTACATTTTTATATTTCTTTGTTTAATAATTTCTAGATTATAACTGAAAATAAAAAGAATATGTATTTTATCATATCATAAATGCATATTTGCAGCGTTTTTATTTTTTATTTTATTTTATTTTATTTTATTTATTTTATTTTTTTGCATTTCAGCGCATACTAGTAATGATTGTATCTCTCGGACACATGTGACCTATGCTATAATATTTTTTACCACAACTTCCACAGGGCTAATAAATTCATATAAATGTTTTCTGTTATCCAAGCACTTAAAGAGTACTTAAGATTATTACCTTATTACTATACACTACCAACATTTATTTAACCTTTTTAAAGAGCAAGTTACTTGTTCCATAGTTTATTACATGTATTATGATTCTTACATAAGAAATAAAGAAATTGTGCCATGGAAGTTATTTAATCACAACACTCCCCATTCACTCCTAAATCCCAGTGGTGATCCTGTGTTTCAAATCCAAATCTGCTTTGTCCTTCCATAGCATTTGCAGTCTTAGTTCTCTTTTGAAATTTAATTTTTAAGTTTATTTTAGTTTTGGCAACCTTAGCTCCTGATTTGCTTATTGGGAATTCTTCTCACACATGCCCACATGCTCTAACCCAGAATTCTAATTGACTATTTCAGAATGAAGTCTGGCATTTTTTTTTTCAGTTTCCTAGGTGATAGTGACATAACCTGCTTACCATGTGAGAGAGAGCATGAATCACTATGCCTGGCACAGTTTCTGGTTCATGCAGAACACAGCAAATGCATATTGAAGTACACCCTTTCAGGGGAAGTAGACTCAGGCCAAGTTTAATGTGCAAAGCCCTTAAAAGGCCTTCACTTTAAATAGTGACACTGTATTTTAAAGCCTGGAGATTTATTGCAAATATTAGAAAGCAAAACATGATTCACAGAGGACAAGATACAAGGATTAACTTCGCCCTTTAGGCTGAGTAAAAATATGACAGTTTGAGTCCTAACTTCAGTCTGAACAGAGGCAATATACTAAAACTCTAAGATTCAGTTTCCTTGTCTTTAACAATAGTAAAATTATGTCTTGTCTCTCTCACAGAATTTTGCAAACATTAAATAGTATAATGTATTTGAAAATATTTTATGAAATATAATATCATAAGCAATATAAAACCATTGTTAGATTCATCAAACAACAGAAAATATTATTACTTTCTTGTTGGAAGCCACTTTTGCTTATATTGAGCATATTTCCTTACAGGTCAAAATAAAGAACTACATAAAGGATTTTGGACAGATCTACAGAAATTAAACTGGGCAATATTTACGAATAAAGATATTGTACCATGTTATATGACCTATTATGTCAGAGGGACTTCCATTTTCTAGGTGGACTAATGATACCTAAGCACAAGAAAATTAAAAAAGTTAATCACATCCTTTGGAGTGATTACCACTGAATTGTTAATTATTAAGGCAGAATTTTCCAAATTTAACTGCTGGCAGCAGCTCTACGTTAATGTAAATGTTTTGTTAATTTGGAAGATATGACCCATTCCATCGTTCATAGCTATTTTAGGAATTCACAAATAAGTTAAGTTTAGACAAAATGTAAGTAGTCACAGACATGTTATGGTGGGAAAAGAAATTGTTATAAAATATCATTTAAAATAAGGTACATTCTTAAACTTTTATGATCAGCAAACAGTTGCCAATTTCTTAAAACAAAAGCCTTCAATCCTATAATCATGCTTTCAATACCCATGTAAAACAGTACAATTTTACTCCTTTGTTATTTTCTCTAAATTGCCATTTTTAACTTCAACCTTGTCTTCATGATGTTTCCATGTTAGAGCACAATATTATCTTAACACATTACTAGCCAATGAGTTTAACACATTTCTTTGTCTAGTTGGGTTTGCCATCCTTTCATTTTTTTGTTATTTAATACAGGCATATATTTTTCAAGGTGAGTTATAAAAGAACATGAATTATGATGCTAATGTTACCATTAAAAGAAGTAGCCCAGATACATGCAGGAACAAGGTGGAGATTATTAACACAGTGTGGAACAAAAAACATCAGATTATTTTTCTTATAAAGACAAGAAAATACTACTTATTAGGTAAGGTAGAGGTAGCAAGGTGTTTGGTGGTTGACCTGCCTACAAGGCGTGCACTATAGACCAGATTACCTACCACACAATAAATTCGCACCACAACTCATGTGTCTATTGGTCAAATAGACTTTGTGAGCTTCAATTCATCTGCTTCCTTTTTGTTTTTTCTTTGATTGTATCCTTAACCTTTTTATTTTCTACATTATTTTGCTTTACTCTCTCTGTTTCAGAAACCCCTGGGGACCCATACAAGAGAGGATTGAGAATGGGGACATGCAATTTGGTTGAAAATTGTGAAAAGAACAGTTCTATCTTTTTTAAGCATTGGAAAGGTCACAGCTATATGAAACTTGTCTACTTCCTAACACAAGCAGTGAAATTGAATTAAGACGGTAAACTTTTCTTAGATGTTAAGATATTCGAGAGCACAGTCTTTGTCCATTTTTGGACCTTTAACACTAAACGTGTCTGTACGAATGAAGAGTTCAGGATGTGAGAATTTAATAAAATTTAGAAAAAATAGATGAGTAAAATGCACAATATCTAATAGATCTTTAAAATGACAGAATAAGCCACCTTCTCATGAAATAAAAGAATATCGTCTAAACTACAACTGAGTGTAAGAGATTTGTTCAGGTTAAATATTTGGTCAGATTCACAAAGTGCCATTTGATTTTGTGGAAAAAGGGTTGAATTTAGGCTCAGAAGAGATAAATTTTAGTCCTGACTTTGATACCACTAAGCTGAGTTCCCTGGAGCAATTATATGCTCTTTTTATCTTCATTCATTGTTTTTATTATTAAGTAAACAATATTTTGTACATAGACAAGATTATAATCAGTTCATTTTTAGAAAGCCTTTTTCCTAACCAGTAAAATTTTTGTTAAAATAAATGGAAGAAAAATATTTTCCAGTGAGGGCAGATTCCATGACTGATCTATTGCATTGGCATTTTTTTATTCTTACATGGAAACTGCTACACTATAGCATGGCTGAACCTTGAGGACATAATGAATGAAATAAACTGGTCACAGAAGGACAAATACTGTGTTATTTCACTCATATGAAGTGCCTAGAGTGGTCAAATTATGGAGACCAAGAGCAGAATGGTGAGTGCCAGGGGCTGGGGTGGGGAATAGAGAGTTAATGCTTAAAGGGGACCTGTTTTCTGTTTGGGAAGATGCAATTCTGGAGATGGGTGGTGGTGATGGTTGCACAACAAGGTGAATATATTTAGCTGAACTAGATACTTAAAAGCGGTTTAGATCATAAATTTTATGTTATGTGCATTTTACCATAACGAAAAAGCTTAAAAATACAAAAAATAAAAACATAAAAATAAAATTGCAACCCTGAGAGCTGCACATCTGTGTCCATTGGAGACTGGAAGGAAGGAACATAGACTCTCTTATAATCAATATCCATTCTTTGCTCTTGCTCGGCCTAGAAAAGATCAACTAACTTCAGCTGCATAAGTGCTAGATTAGGGTTATAGTCATTGAGAACTAAGTCTTGCAATTCTATTTCGGATATAATAAACTCAAAGAGAGTGTGACAAGAAGGGTGAAGAACATAATGGAAGGCAAGGGCTGAGCCACATCACACTTAAATTCTTAAGGAAAATCAATTGTCAGCACTTCTGATTTTGTTCTTTAGAAGATATTCATTTTACAGTAGAATGTGAGTCTGACATGGGAAAGAGGCATCCTTAAACAGTATTTGTCTTGCTTGAATCCAAAATTTACTTTATAGAAATGTATAAGCTGAAATCATTTAGTTGTAACATATGTACATCTAAAACCTAATGAAGATACATACATTAGCTAAGGGCCTCTTGGGCCAATTCCTTCTATTTCTCATTTTATTAACCTAAGATTTCTTATGGGTGAATTGTCCTACACGCAGAATGGCAGAATGAGTTTTCTCATCCACCTACTACACCATATGAGAAATAACATTGCTTTTCCTGTCAGAGAACTGTTTCTTGTCCATATCCCCATCTTCCTTCATTAGAAATATTATTAACATAATCTTCAAAATCCTGAGACATGGTTTGTTTACAATATAATTTTTGGCTGACCTACTTTTCTCCTGAGCTATAACTAGTGAAGTGTTTGTTATGTCTCTATCCAAGGTTATTTATGTCTCTACCCAGACCTTATCTTACAGTTTCTGGCCTGTGTTTCTAGTGGCAATTATGACAAGGTCTACCTGATAATACATCAAAAAGCATGCTTATTGACTAAATTCTCAAATTGTATTACTCTCCCTCACTTGTGTTCATGTATGTGCATTCATAAATCTTATCCATGTTAAACCTTTTAGAAAAATTGCCTTTGTTGATGGCCTGAACTTTATAGGTATGTGAGGGTGTCACTGTGGACACAGTGCAGGTGATCTGCTGATAGCAGCAAACTGATTTATGCCCAGTGCCTTTAAACAAGTCACTGTCTTTACGCTTAAGTTTGCTAATCTTTGTTGTTTAGGATGATAGCAATAGTGTTCACCTAGTAGAGTTAAAGCAAGGATTAAATTAAATAATATATATAAATTGCTTAGCAAAGCATATGGTTCTTAGTAGGTTTTAAATATTATTAACTCGGTTCTAGTTAATACTATGAAACTTGACCTTTTCACCTTCCATTCTTCTGTTAAAAGCTGAGCTCCCAAATTTGGCCATCCCTAGGCTGCTCTGCATTCATAATTCTCAAGCCTTTAAATAACAATAGTCATTTATTTTTTTTAATTTGGCATAGTCTAAATAAAGGAAAATTCAATTGCATTATTTTTTTCTACTTTTCACAGTGGATGAGTCATTAAGTTAATTTAGAATGAAAAGATGTATGTATGTATTTGTATCTTTTTGTTTATGTACTTGATTTCTTTCTACATAGTAATGTATGTTTGTACATTTGAGTATTATTATATTTTTGTGACTATATTTGTAAGTTCTTTCTTCTTCTGCTTCCACAGATATATCCTTATTCTAGTAGTATAAAAACAAGAGTATTCTATCCTAAAATACCTCCCTAGATTATAGAAGTTTTGACAGAATTTAGGCCTTCTTTTTGAGGCCTTTTAAAAAAATGTTTTCTTTATATTAAAAAAACTGCTCAGACAATAAATTTATTATTTTTTAAATCAGAATTTGTATTTCTGAATTTGGGAAGGTATTTTGTATTAATAAAACTGAATATTTTTTCATCATTTCCCTACTCTTCTTAATTCTCCCCCTTTCCACCTCCTACTTTTCATAGAATAGCCTTCTTCATACCAGGGTCAAATTCTGTTTACTAATGGTATTCTTCATGTCTTTTTTCTTTTGGTTTCTCTTGAATGGGAAACAGAGATTGTCTCCTTAGAGTTATACAAAAACTGCATGACAAATAGAAAGCCAAATAATAAAAAGTTTATCAGAACACACGCTGAAATACTGAACAGTATGTATATTAAGGAGCCAGCTATAAAATTCAAAAATGGACTGTTAGTATTAGCCACACAAAATTAACCTCAGATACACATTTTAGCACCTGAAAATAGCAGAAGAGAACCAATAGAAAGGGGCTACAGGAGTATCTCCCAGACAAAAATTGTGCAATAAAATGGAAGGAAGCATTGCTCTTTAATCAACTCTGCTATCAAAGTCCTACTGCATTAATTCTTATCCATTGGCCAATTTCCCTTTAGAATCATTTTTAACAGTGAGTGGGGAGGTAGAAGGAGAAAAAGGGTTAATGACCTTTACTTTCAGTTGCTGTATGTAAGCAGAAAGTATTGGGTAATAGAAAGAACAGAACTTTTTAATTCCCCCTAAAAATAATAGAGGTGTGCATAGGATTATGTAAACACATCATGAAATATTAGTATTACTTTTCCAGTTGATAATGAAAATTAAAGTTACTGAAAGACTATGTAACAAACACAAAGGAATGATTGAGGAGCTAGTATTTCCCAGGGAGAAAAAAAAACAACCTTTTTTTTTTTAATACCTAGAATATCTGGGTGAAGTCAGATGATGACAAAGAGAGGAGTAGGAAACAGATGAAGATTTCTGTATGTTTTGTTAAGAAATATGAATTTCTAATCATCAGAGAAAAAATGACAGGATTTTAGCTAGGAGAATCTCATTTTCAGATATGAGTCTCACAAAGTTTACACTAGCAGCAGAGTAGAAAAGCAACTGAAAATACAGGATAGAACAATAAACCAAAAAAAAGAGAAAAAGAAAAAAAAGGAAGATGGGAAGAGAGTAGGAAGAGAGCAGGTTGGCAGATTAGAATGGAATTATCCAGATATGATGTTTGCTTGGTATGGGGCTTTGAGAAGAGTGTGGAATCTTACAGAAGTTTGACCCCCTTGGTATGTGTCCCTGTGATACCAAGAGCACAGTTCTGAATGCAGAGCTTGGCCTAAAGGCAGCCATTGAAAGGGAACCAGCATTCCTTCCCTCTTGGTTGTCCTAGTAAACATTACCTGACCGTTCTCTCACCCCTCTCCTCTCATACCACAGTAACAGTTGCGATTGTTAGCAATTCTATGCACCCTTAGTAACCAGCCTCAAAAAAAACTCTGGGAACCTGGGAATGGGAGTGTCCTCCTCCGAGGGACACTCTTCTTCTCTCTCCAGGCTTGCAGTGCTGCAAAGTCTCCCATGTGTTTTGCTCCCTGCCAAACACCCACAGGACAAGAAACGAACAGGATCTCTGACAACCACATTGGTTCAAAGATCAAGGCAAGACACTATGACTCTATGAACATAATTCACAATTCACAATTTTCACCAATACCCACATTGTTTGTTGAAAGGAAAGTGTGTGTATGAAAAACATATAGATGTTATCTTGACAGTTCAAGATGAGTGGCTATTAATTTCACTTATTACAAATGTTAAAAAATAATTATATAGAAAAAAGGTGACAGCTCATTTTCATCAAGATGGCCAAGTTGTAAGATTTTGATATGCAGACCACTGACAGAGTGATGAACTATCTAATGAAGAATGAATAATGATCTCCAGTTAGAACTGCAATAGTAATTGTGTTCATCTGGTTTTGGACATCATCCATTTATTCACTCAACACATGTTTGTGGAGTGGCTCTTATGGCAAAAAGTAGTTGCTATAAAAAATACACAAATAAGTTTGGTATTGTTTAATACATGGAATCCATAAATAAAGATATTAACATTTCTATTTTCTTAAGAAATGAAATCTTTCATATGCTAGTCTATTAATTAGTTTCCTAAACAGTAACACCCAGCCTTCAGATTTTCCTTCATAAACATTGGTCCAAAATGTAATGGGAATCAGAAATTCTTTACATAATACCATCACAAATATTCAGGTAAAATGGAAAAGTGACAATATGACAGATATGGTTTAAGATATATGGAGAGCCTTCAAACAGAAGGTTATATGAGTATAGCTGTATAAAAAGGCATGGATTTAAGATTGTAATAGGATATAGATGATTTGATGAAGAGAAGGAAAGAAAGCTTCAGTAAGATAAGACTTGATGGATAACCATGAATTCATTAGACTTTCCAGAGCAGTTAATTTAAGGATAGGGAACAAGGTCAAAGGACAAGATAGAGTGTACTGCATTTCATAAATTAATTGTTGAACAGTCACTGCTTCCCTGATTTAGACCTTTTTATCAAGTGTGGCCTATATAAGTTAAACATCAAAAAGTAGAAAATGGAAAAATATGATGATTCCTTGGCACTGAATGAAACTACCCAGCTCAACAGTGCTTCACTTCATGGATACAGCAAAGAAAGAAACAAACAACCTTTATCTTTAATAATAATACATATGCCTGAATTGCTTCTTACCAGGGTCTAGACATTTAGATTTAGTTATGTATTTATCAAATAAACATATGTAACTGTAGGTTAACTCACATGATCTCCAGTCTTGCACTATTAACAAAATTACAGCATAGTGGACAGGGATTCATAAGGTCCCTCTATGTATGCTTAGGCATTGGGGAGGTATACCTAACTAATCTAAAGAGCTATTACAGGTTTCAAGACTCTTGTCATCTTTCTGTGTCTCTATAGTCATTAATACAATTTCTTACACATAAAAGCAACATGTAAATGTGCATTGCATTAAATTACATATACATGAGTAGAAAATAAGAATAACATAAACAATAACAGTTCAAGGTGATAAATGCTGAAATGAATATAGGTGTATGCATATCCATTTCATTTTTATATATGTATAAAATAAATATAGACTATAGGGTCCTTGAAGACTCTCTGTAATGTTAAACAGGAAGACTAGAAACTGACAATTAAACATCTGAAAGGAGACTAGATGAAAGGCAAAGGGGGTCATGACCTCATAGAGACCACTTCAAATTGAGGACACCAAGATACATTTGTAGTGGCAATGCTCCTCAGATTGTTCATTACAGTAAAATGTCTTGTTGCCATTGAGTCATTAGCCCTTTCAATATCATGAAGTTAGGTCTGGGTTTCAGATAACATGGATGTAGAGAGATATTCAGAGGACCATGTCTTCTGAAGGTCAACAATGAATATTTAGTAGAAAGGAGTTTATTAATTACCAATGGTCACTTTCTCCAAGCCCAATCTTCCTTCAGCTACTCAGGTATTTGCTGCAGCCTGTCTTCCACTCATGTATTTATTTTAGAATTTCCTGGTTAGAAACCTACCTGTGCATGTGACATCAGAGGCTCATTCTGTTGTGAACTAGATGTACCGCACAGAATATCATTAAAGTGCAAACACCAAAATCACAAAATCATCTCTTAGCCTAATTTAAATAATAGTCACTTTATTTATTATTCTTCACTAATTGCTTGTTTAGGGAAAACATCAATTATCATTATATTCTTTTGTAGGGTGGGAAATCCGCTTGTCATTGAAAACAGGTTTAACCTTAAGAGAAAAAATGCCTTTAAATTATAAGCAATCTAAAAAAATAGTTACAAAACACTTCACACTTAAGTCAATCTGACATATAAAGATTTCCAAGCATAAATATTTTAGAAACGATCATGCAGTTTAAGACAATAGATCATTTCTTAAATTAAAAATTTAAAAAGTCTTCAATTTAGTTTTGTAAGTCTTATTCTGCTAAAATTCTGAGAATTTACATCTGAAAACCAAGTTTAGATACAGAACATTAATATTTACTATAATCGGCTTATAGAAACTAATGAATTAATACTCACTTTCATTCTTCTTTTCATCAACAAAAAAAAACAGTAAATTCTATAGGACTGACAAAATTATTTTATATGTTTTATTAATGAATGTCTATTAAATAACTTTATGAATGTTAATATTATATTATATATAAATATTAAAAATACCACTACTAATAACTATGATTATGGTTATAATATATTAATACTAAGTGGAAGTGTTTATGCTCTGGTGTTTATGTCACTATGGTGATAGGTTTATATAAATTATGCCATGGTATTATCTCCCATTTATTTGTAAGGGAACAGACATATTGGTAAATCTTTGAGCTATGATTTGAATACAGGCCTGACTCCTAAGCCAGTCCCTTTACTCTACCATTCTGGCTCTAAAAAAGACTTGAATACCCTTTCTAACAGGAGAAATTGAGTCTTGTGCTGGTTTTCACATTCCTCTTATAAACTAAAAATCACCCACGTCAAAGTGCAAATCTGACACTGGGACAAGACACTTGGCTTCTCTGAGTCCAGGCTACAGAGGATCTGGAACTCTTGTCTACTTTTTCTCCCAACTCTGATGCTGCTCTGGAGCCCTTGGACATGCAAGAGTAAGGATGTCTAGCAGGGTTCCTTTCCCTGAGAAACTGTATTTTTTAGTGAATATAGAGAACAACCCCTTTTTCCCAAGGCAGACGTGACTGAAACAGAAGATGAGGATGGATTTCTTTTTTCTTTTTGTGTCTATTTTTAGGCCTTAAATATTTTCCTCAATGTATTAGACATGTAATTCTTTTTTTTTAAAGATTTTATTTATTTATTTTTAGACAGAAAGGAAGGGAGGGAGAAAGAGAGGGAGAGAAACATCAATGTGTGGTTGCCTCTTATGCATTCCTAAGTGGGGACCCAACCCGCAACCCAGGCATGTGCCCTGACTGGGAACTGAACCAGCGACCCTTTTCTTCACAGACCAGCATTCAATCCACTGAGCCACACCAGCCTGGGTTAGACATGTAATTCAATAGGAATCGAAGACTACTAGGTGAAAGAGAAGAGACGAAAGAAGAAGTGAAGATGAAAAAGAACACATAAGAACTTCCCCAGAAACACACCAAGAGGTTTGGGGACCTTCTGGGTATTAGGGACAAAGCAGGAAGTTCTGAGCATGAGAAACAAAGTGAGTCTAAAGGATTATAGGTAGGAATAAACACTGGGCTAAGGAAAAATTTACATATTGCATTTTTCATATTTTTGGCTTGTTAAAATGAAGTGGAAGATTGCTTCTACTTATTAAAATACCTAAAATATCAATACAATCTATATAAAAGAACAGATTATAATCACATGTATTATAATCATGTGTGTAAGGTACTTCATATGATGTATTTCATTTACTTTAAAAGCAGCATTAAGACATAGGCTATATTGCAATATTTGTTTACATTTGGAGAAAGTGAGCCTTACAAAAGGCTAAGTAACTTGCTCAAGGACATACTGCTCATAAGTGACAAGACTGGAATTTGAAGCTAGGTAGTTTGATTCCACAGACTGAATATTGTACCCTACATGATAACAAATAATGTTATTTTCATCTCTACCATTCCTACTGAGGCTCTGATATAATTCTAGACTGTCATTGCAATATGCTGGCTGGATTCTTAATAGGGAAAATAACATAACTCTCAGGAATACAACACTACATCAATATCAAGTTAGTTAACCATTATCTCTTAGGGTACCACAGAGTCACAATATAGTCTCATAGAAAGTATGGATTAATTTAATTATAAAGTCAATTCCATGTTGAAAATACCAAAGAGTCAAGTTTTCTGAGCACATGGGCTGCTTCCTGCTGGCCATGAATCCAGGAAGGAAAATTGATAAATGTGATCTAAGTGTAACCAAATGTTTCAGCTTTGGAAATAAATGTTTCCTCAATATTACCCAAACAGATAAAGAACATGGGGCTTATATGTTGCATTATGTATGTAACTTAAGGAAGTTATGCTAAGTAAAATAACCTGGTCACAGAAGGGCAAAAACATCATGATTCCAATTACATGAGGTACCTAGAGTAGTAAAAAACATAGAAGCAGAGAGTAGAATGGTGGTTGCCAGTGGCTGGGGGAAGGAGAAATAGGTAGTTGCTATTCAGTGGGTAGAATGTGTCAGTCATGCAAACCAAAACACTATGCCTGTATTTAATATGCTGTATTGTGAACACAAATATTTAACAGGTAGATCTCATATTAAATGGTCTTACCACAATAAATTTTTTTATGAAACTAGCATAACTTTGATATGACAAATATATCCCTCAAGAAAGAAAATTACAGACTAATCAATATTTTTTTTCTTTAAGGGTATAGGGTTAAGACATAAAGCAAATTATATATTTCATGACACCCAGTAGTAACATTGGTTTCAATCTGGGATATAAGAAGTACAAAAAATTATACATCCTTATATATCATCAATGGTCATGCCTCTGAGGAACTGATACAAACTGAAGCTGACCCAGTTAACTACACTTCCTCTGTTGTTGTTATTGTTTTTAATCAGGATGCTGTCATGTGAGGCATAATAGAAATTATAAAATCTTTAGATTCCTTTTTTTTCCAAAAACAAATAAAATACTTACATTATTAACAGTAGAGCATACTTGTTGCGGTCCGTAAAGTCTTTGGGAAAGGACAACTGTAAAGGAAGTTCTTTTAAAGAAAGAGCAAAATATTAAAGATGTAGAGTCATTTACATGTAAAACTATAAGATGCAGAGAAAGTTGTTCTTAAATAACATAGCATGCACAAAACTTTACCATAGTCATCAATATGAAGCGTTTTAATTTCTGACTTTACTATCTTCTTCTTCAGGATAGCTTCCTTCAGCATAGAATTGCTTTCCAATATAAAATATTCTACAAATCAAAAAATGTGGTGTAAATCACTAACTGCTATGTGTTGATCAAGAATCAGTGCAAAACAACAAATAATTATGCAGCTGTTACATTTGGCAGGCGCTGTGCTAAAAGTGGTGATTAAATGCTCGTAATTCCTCTCCTGGATAACTACAACAGTTTTCTAACTGAATTCCAGTGACATTTTCTCCAGTTGCCCTTATACTTAGAATTATCATTTACATTTTCAAATGCAAGTCTGATCATGTTACTACTCTGCTTATGAATATTTAAAAGAATACAAAATTATCAAGCACGCAATGAGATGAAATTCACAAAGCCAGAATTCCAATACAAAATTATCAAGCATGCAAAAAATCAGAAAAATGCCACACATAATCAGTTCAAAATTTAATCAAGAAAAAGAACCCAGAAATGATGCAAAATGATATAATGGATAAATATATTAAAACAGATTTTAATTATATTTCATGTGTTTAATAAGGTAGAAAAAGCATGAGATGTTAAGGAGAAATATGGAATAAATTTAAAAAGGACACATTTAATTTCTAAAAGTAAAAACTGCAAAATCTGAGGTACATGAAAACTATGAGACCTAAGATGGAGAAATATTGGGTGGGATTAAGAGCATATTAGAGATCACAGGAAACAATTAATGTATTTGACAATGTAGCAATAGAGAGTATAAAATTTAAAACACCAAAAAAAATGAGAGGAAGAATTGACAAACATGAAGGGAGCATCAGTAAGTTACTGGATTTTTAAAAGATATATGAAATCTATAGAGTTATCAGGGAAATTGTATACATTAAAAATAGTGAGCTTTCTAGTCCATAGATATGTTTGTGTGTATATATACTCATTAAGGTCTTTAATTTCTCTCAAAAGTGGTTACTTTTCTTTTAGAGGACTTGCATTTTTTTTAAGATTAATTATTGAGTGTTACATGATTTTCGATATTATTTTAAATAGTATTTTGAGCTACTTTTAAATTTTACATTGCATCATAGTTCATAAAACAGTTGATTTTGTATATTGATCTACACCTATAGCCAAGATAAATTCACTAATTATTTCTATTAGTTTTGTGAGTGGGTGTTGGTTACATTTATTTTTGTTTATTTGTTTTCTGTTTTATTTACAACTCTATCTTCAAATAAAGACAGTTTTTCTACCTATATATTTTTCTTCATTTCACTGGCTAAGTCCTCCAACACAATGTTGAATACGGGGGATGACAGCAGATATTCTTACTTTTTCCCAATCTTAGGGTAAAAGCACTCAGCCTTCCGACATTAAGTATAATGTTAGTTGTAGTGTTTTTGTAGATACCATTATCGAGTTAAGGAACTTCCTGTCTTTTCTGAGTTGTTAATATTTGCAATTATCATTCAAATTAATCAAATGCTCTCTAAATTATTTGGATTTATAATATACTGTACTGAATTACATTGATTGATTGTTGAATGTTATAGATAGCATGGATTCTTCAGGTAAACCCCACATAATCATAATATGTTATCCTTTTATAAAATGCTGGATTTTACTTGCTACTATTTAGTTAAGAAGATGCATATCTATATTCATAAAATACTGATATTTTGTCTTTGTAACATAAATGTTGGATTTGGAATCTGGTTAATGCTGGCATATAATATTTTCTAAAAGTTTATGTAAGCTTAGTATTCATATATAAAATATTGCACAGAATGTTCCAGTGAAACTAACTAAAGTGGGATATTTCTTTGTGAAAAGAATGTTAACTGCAATAAAATTTTTAGTAGATAACAGAATGTTAAAAACTATATCTCTTCTGGTTTGAATGTTTAACACTTTCTGTATTTTAAGAAATTTATCTGTTTCATATAAGATGTCAAATTTACTGCCATAAAAACTACATATATGGTTCCATTACTATCATTCTAATATCTGTAGAATCTTTTGTTGATATCATCTATTTCATTAATAAAAATGGTAATGATAGTATACTTTTTATGTTATGAATCTATGTAGAATTTTATTGATCTTTTCAAAGAAAAATCTTTTTGTTTTTATATATTTTTCTCTACTGTTTTTCTACTTTCTGTATCATTTATCTCCATTCTTATCTGTGTTATTTTCTTCCCTCAACTTTGTGTTAATTTGCTCTTCTTTTTCTAATTTCTTAAGATGGAAGCTCAGATGATTTATTTTAAAGTTTCTCTTTCTTAAAAAGTAACAATTTAGAGCCATAAATTTATTTCCAATCACGATGTTAGGCTTCCCCAAATTGGGATTAGTTTTGTTTTCATTTTCACTTGGCTTAGAATATTTTTAAGTTATTTTTCTCAATTCTTCTTTAATAATACCAATTCTGTCCTTCTGTGATTAGTTTATTTCCTTAGCATATTGTCCTTAAGGTAAAACATGTGTTATTGCATATATTCCAAACCCATACTATTTATTAGTTACTTCGAAGTGTAGTCTCATGGCAAAACATTTCAGCCTCTTGATTTTTTATTTTAACTTCACTTTTGTTATTCTAGTTTGAGGGTGTTGTTTTATTTTTCATCTGCATTTTAAACATTTTTGCTCTATTACATTTTGATTTGCTTCCTTCTGATAAGTCCACAGTCATTCATGGTTTTGTTCCTATGTATGTAATATGTGGATAGAATGTATTTCTATTTTTGATTATTTAACTTTTTATCACTGTTTTTCTATTGGGATTTATCCTGTCTGAGGTTTGTTGAGCAATTTTTTCAAAAGAGATTAAGCAAAGAAAAAAATCATAGACACAGACAACAGTATGGTGATTACTAGAAGGAAAGGGGTCTGGGGGAGGTAGAAGGGGGTAAAGGGAGGATAAGTGATGGAAGGAGACTTCCTTTAGGGGTAGTGAACACACAATACAATATTCAGATGATGTATGATAGAACTGTATACCTGAAACCTATATAATTTTATTAACCAATGTCACCCCAAAAAAGTCAATTACAAATTTGGATTTCACCAGTATTTCATCAAATATTTTTCCATGCCTCCCCTTTCTGACTCTAGTTAAAAATATAAATTAAGTTGAGCTCTTCATTTGTTTCATTTTTTTTCCCCTCTGTGACTCAAGGTTTCTTTGATAATATTTCAAATTCACTGATCTTCTGCAAGGTTTAATCTGATTTTAGTACTTATGAGTTAAGTTTTTTCAGGTATTTTGTTTACAATATTACCGTAAATAATATATATTGTTTTTTTTCTATCTTAATTTTCCTTGATCTTTTAGCCATATTTACAATAGCAGGTTTTTTTGTATTTGTCACTGGGTTCCATCACCTCTGTCATTTCTGAGTCTGTCTCTATTCACTGTCTTTTTTTTTCCTAATAATGAGTCATATTTTCTGCTTTATTCACATAGCCAGTAATGTTTTATTAGATTCTGACTGTTTTGTTATTAATTCATGTTAGTGAGTTCTGGATTTTGCTCTGTTATTTTAAAAAATATTGGATTTTGTTCTTCCTGGCAGATGTTTTCAGCTATTTGCAGGTCAGTTTAATCATTTCAAAGCTTTTTAAAATATCTTATTTAGTGTGGATTTAAGTGACCTTTGTTGTACGTACAATTCATTTCTACTGCTGAAGTCTGACTCTTCTGGGATCTCTCCTAAACATTACAGTATCCTGCACTGTGTGAGCTCTAAATTTCCTAGGCTCAAAGAATGTCTTCCTATAACTTTTATACTGTATGTTTTTAGGCATTTTCAGCAATAGACTGAAGACGAATGCTTAGAGCCCTATGCAGATTTCTGGGGTTCTTTCTCCCTGTCTCTTCATCCTCTCAAGTGTCTTTTCACCTTCCCAATATTCTAAAAGCTTCCATCTTTCTGAATTCCAATTTTTGCCTCTATCCTGACTCTACAATACCATAATTCAGTTTCATCTTCATGTCCAAAGTGGATTGCTTTCAGAACCCCTGAAGAATCCATGATCTGAGGATGTTCAAGTCCTTTGTATAAAATGGCATAGTATTTGCATTATAACCTACATGCACCCTTCTGTATACTTTAATCTCTAGATTATTATAGTACCTAATAGGATGTAAATGTTACATACATAGTTGTTACAATATATTGTTTAGGGAAAAATGACTAGAAAAAAAGAAGTCTGTATATATTCAGTACAGGTGCAACCATCCATAGGTCTAACTACATATTATAATCAGCAACAATGTAATATTTTTCCTTGAATGTTTTCTATGCAGGTTTGATTGAACCCATGGGTCCAGAACCTACAGATACAGAGGGACAATTTGTACTCTTCTTGGATTGCTCCTCATTTCACCAGAATTCAGAAAATGATTCTAGCCAGAAAGCCAGAGCAATTACAATTAAATCTCACTTGTTTCCCTTCTTTCAGAGATGTGCAAACTGCCTTGTTTTCCCATGCTTGAAAATTGTTGTTTTGTATATTTTATTCAGTTTACATTTTATTTTTTTTCTTTTCCCTTTCTTTCTTTTCTCCTTGTTTTTCTCTCTTTCTTTCTGGCAAGACGCCATGTCTACTTTCAGTTACTCCATGGATAGATTAGGAAATTTTAAAAACTGTCAATGGTTTATCATCAATAATTTATTGTTAAATTCAAACTCTTTAGAATGAAACATAAGACTTTATGATGTCTCCAGTCTATCCCTATAACTTACATATCTTTGTCTTTTTTAAATATGCCTTGTCCCAGACACATTGAATCTTTTTTGAAAGTCTGAACATTTTCATGCTTTCTTATGTTTGTACATTCACATTCCTCCTTCCTGAAATGCCTTTCCACTGACTTCCTTTTTTGATTTGTGCCCCCTTTTACCAGAAAAAGTATTATATTGTATTGTAACAATTTAATTTTCTTTTTCCTGCATTGGACTTTGAGTTCTGTGTGTAATTTCAGGCACATCAAACAACCTCTTTTGTAAATAAATGCCATTTTCTATAATACAAATTAGAGAAATTAGGTGTTCTCAGAGATTTTTTTCCTATCCCCAATACGTAAGAAAGTTCAGATTATTTAAATAACAGTATATTTTCAAGAAAGCTATCCAAAACATTCAATTACAAAATTTAAAATGTAAATACTCTGTAAACATTCATTATGGATTCAGCATTTAAAATCTAAGAATGGTCATAAAAATGCTCTTAATGCACTTACTTGTGGGGAAAGAAAGCATTTATTTTTATAAGAAGCCACTATTTCTTGACATTTGCTAACTATAATGAGGACAATTTTTAAAAACTAGAGCCTGTTAAATTTTTAAATTTAAGTACAGACTATCGTGCTAAAACCTTTTTAATAAAATAAACAATGTGGGGAATCAAGATGGTGGAGGAGTGAATGGAAGTAACACTGACCTCCTCCCAGGACCAGTCTGGAATTACAACTAAACTGCGGAGAAATCACCCAGAACAAACAACTGAACAGTAGCAAGAGAGAAGCCTTATAACCTCGGACAGACAGAAGAATCAGTTCAGCACAGCCTGCTTGGTAATGAGTGAGGCGGAGACTCAAAAATCTGGCTGGGCATCCTCAGGTGGCCACTGCAGAGGGATATTTAAGTAGCCAGTTGGATTCACCTGAGAAGTGAGGGGTTCGAACCATAAGCGAGGATC
Organism: Mormoops blainvillei; assembly: GCA_004026545.1. NCBI lineage: Eukaryota > Metazoa > Chordata > Mammalia > Chiroptera > Mormoopidae > Mormoops > Mormoops blainvillei. Next base: position 121,568 of record PVJD01000127.1, on the reverse strand, counting down.
CCCAGCCTATAGTACCAGAGCTCAAAAAGTACACAGATAAACAGCCAGCTGCAAAAAGTGGCAGGGCTGTTCTCTGCCTGAGATGGGTGACTGGAGGCTGAAAGAGCCATTTAAAGGACCAACACATAAATTTTCATCTGCAGCAACTTACCCTGGGTTCTGGCAAAGGTAGGGGCAGAGTGGGCTAGAGACACCTGAGGACAGACTGGGAATGGAGGCTTGAGGGAGAGAACTGAAAAAGTAGCCTCCGGGATCCTAGTGCTGAGTCATCCCCCATGTGGCAGCAGCCATCTTGCTCAGGTAGACCACTCCCCTGAGCTACAGCAGCCTGAGAGGAAACAATACTTCCGTCCCCAGAAGGGACTCTGCCCTGGCCCTGTGGTGCTTAAGTCTGACTGCTGAGTGCAGAGTGGCAGCCACAGAAAATAGATCCCCAAAAATGGGGGCAGAGTGGAATAGAGGCACTTGAGGAGAGACTGGGGATGGAGACTTTGGGGAGAGAACTGAAAGAGTAGCCTCTGGGATCCCAGTGCTGACTCATCCCCCATAAGGCAGCAACCACCGAGCTCACAGAGACCACTCTCCTCTGAGCAGAAGCAACCTGAGGGGAAACATTAGCCTAGACCCCTGGAGGGATTCTGCCCCACCCTATGGTGCTTAAGCCTGACTGCTGAGTGCAGAGTGACTAGATTAACAACTGAAGTAGACAGCCACAGACAGTAGATCCCAGGAAGACTCAAACACACTGCCTAATGTCACACAGGGCCAACATCTGACATCACCAGAGATGGATCCGGAAAGAAAAAAAATAACAGTAAATATTAGAGGTTACCGAGACGAAATCCACAGTCGTCTCCTCCATGATTTGCAATTTTTTTTACTATACAGCTTTTTTAACATTCATTTCTTGTCCATCAAGTTGGTGCATATTAAGTCACTAGATTTTGTACTATAGTTTATTTCTCTCCTTCCTAATAGTCTCAATCTCTTCACAGCTTTATTAAGACTGGTTCATTTGCTGTTGATAGTGGGAGTACAGGCAGGAGTTGTTTTTACAATGGTGGGTTTGTTTCCTGGGCTTTGTGGTTTTGCTTTTGCAGCCAAATAATAGGAAGACAAAGAAACAGCCCCCAGTCAAAAGGAAAGGAGGAATCCCCATAAAGACTACTAAATGAAATAGAAGGAAGTGAACTATCAGATATTGAGTTCAAAACAATGGCTATAAGGAAGCTCAATGAACTCAATGAGCTCAGCGAGAATTACAATAAAATACAGGGAAACTACAAGGAACTTACTACATACTATATCAGCATGAAAAAAAGACATAGAAACTATCAACAAGAACCAAGAGGGAATGATGAATACAATTTCTGGATTGAAGAACACAGTGAATGGAATCAAAAGCATGCTAGATGCTAGAAGCAGAGGATCAAATCAGTGAGCTGGAGGACATGGTAGAAAAAAACTCCCAGAATGAGCAAGAAAATGAAAAAAGGCTCAAAGAGAATAAGAGGGGTTAAGGGACATGCAGGACACATGAAATGTAACAATATCCATATAATAGGATTACCAGAAGAAGAAGAGGAGTAAGGGATAGACCACCTGTTTGAAAATGTAATGAGGGAATACTTCCCTAATTTTAGTTGAGAAAAAGTTACACAAGTCCAGGAAGCACAAAGGGCCCCAATCAAGTGGAACCCAAACAGACCCACTCCAAGACACATAATTAAAATGGCAGATATCAAGGACAAAGAATCTTAAAGGCAGCAAGGGAGAAACAAGAAGTAACATACAAGGGAGCCCCAATAAGGCTAGCAGCTAACTTCTCCACAGAAACACTATAAGCCAGAAGGGAATGGCAAGAAATATTCCAAGCAATGAAAAGCAAAGGCATGCAACCAAGACTATACTACCCAGCAAGGTTCTCAATTAAAAAGGAAAATGAAATAAGGACTTTCCCAGGCAAAAGAAGGTTAAAAGAATACACCTCTACCAAACCAGCATTACAAGATATGCTAAAGGAACTGCTTTAAGGAGATGAAGAAAAAGAGTGAGAGAGAGAGGAACACAGATAGAAAGGGAAAAAATGAATAAGTAGCTATCAATAACAACTTTAAATGTAAATGGATTAAGCGCTCCAATTAAAAGACATAGAGTAACTAAAGGGATAAGGAAAAAGGACCCACACTTATGCTGCCTACAAGAGACCCACCTCAGAACAAAAGCCCTATATAGGCTGAAAGTTAAGAGTTGAAAAAAAAAAAAAATTCCAGGCAAAGTGACAGGAAAAAAAAGCCAGGGTAGCAATACTTGTATCAGACAAAATAGACTTCAAAACAAAGTCCATAAAAGGAAACCCAGAAGGACACTTCATAATACTCAAAGGAAGAATCCATCAAGAAAATATAAACATTGTAAACCTATATGCACCCAACATAGGAGCACCCAAAAATATAAGGAAAATCCTGGAGGACTTCAAGAAAGATATAGACAGCAACGCACTTATGGCAGGGGATTTTAATACCCCACTGTCAACAATGGATAGATCATCCAAAGAAAATATCAGCAAAGATATTCTGGAACTGAATGATGTAGATCGAATGGACCTAAATGATATATGTAGAACCTTTCATCTCAAAAAAGCAAACCACACATACTTTTCAAACACCCATGGAACATTTTCAAAGATAGACCACATGATAGGACACAAAACAAGCCTCAACAAATTTAAGAAAATTGAAATCATATCAAGAACTTAGACCACAAGGGCTTAAAACTTTTTCATTGTAAAAGTAATATACACCCACTGGAGAGCATTAGAACACTCAAGAAGAAAGAAGAAAAAAATCTCCACAAAAGCTGCCAGGTAGATGCAAGAATTTTATTTATCATTTGCAAATATTTTCTTCCCTGACTTTTATATTCATTTTCAAATAGTTTTGTTCAAGTGGCATAAACATTTGGACTCCTTAATCACTTAGGAATATAGTTTAAAGATTTTTGAAGAAATGACTTTAGTAAATGTATTTTCATTGTTATTTTTTAATTTTTTAATTTTTCAATTACAGTTGACATTCAATATTATATTATTTCAGGTATAGAGCATAGTGGTTAAGCACATGTAATTTAATACGTAATCTGCCCAAAAATTCTAGTACCCACTGGCACCATACATGGTTATTACAATATTATTAATATTATTATTGATTAATAATATTATTAATTGATTAATAATATTAATATAATATTGATTAATGAAGGACTATTTACAACTATATAGACGATATACAGGACATCACAAAAAATAGTGCAATGACCCAGGGCTTGTATGACAGTGGCTAGGTCAGTAGGCCACAGAGAGAGGGCAGTTACTTGGAGATTGTGTAGAAGTTCAATAGTGTCCTCAAGCCAGGACCTGTAGCAACTTGGGTGACTTCACAGGGATAAGGTCAGGGGTATAGCTCCTACAAAATGACTTTTTCTTTTCTTCAGCCACCTACACAATTTACTTTAGATGAATCCAAGTGACAGTCAAGTGACAACAGAACCTAAGTCTTCCATACATATTACTTCTGGGAGAGAGACCAGGGCAGAGTAAAACAGAGTTGAGAGTGGTTGTGGACAGACAAATGGAAAATGTTCAGCACAATAATTTATATTCCATTAAAGTTTACTTACAAATTACCCTTTTTTAAAGTTATGTTATACTTTTTCTCTATCATCAATAGCTCTATTATAATTTTCTCTAGAATTGTTTCCTCAGCATAAACTATTATAGGGAAAAACACTAAATAAATAGATATACAAGATTTAAGGCTTATGGCTTATTTAAATATTTGCTATAATTTATATTTCTACCATGAAATTAAGAGGTTCTCATTATATCCTCATTAGCAATGCAAATTTTTGATGTTATTAATTTGTTAGAAAAAATTACACAGCAGTATTTTACTTTGCATTTCTTTGGTAACTACAGGATTTGAAGGTTTTCCATGTTTATTAAATAATTTCATTTTTCTTTTTTCAATTTTCTTTTCATGCCCTGCTCTACTTCATGTGGCCCTAAAATGAGTTGTGACTGCCTGAGTAGTGTAACAAAGTTTAATGGAAAGATCCAGTAGTTCAAAGATTTAGTTGCAATTAACAGTACATTTAATCTTAATAATTGTCTTTTGAAAGGAAATTAGGCACCTGACCACTGTTCATAGCCCCCTTTTATTTTTCTTGGCCCTATGATGATCAGAATTTGCTTATAAATGGGGAAATCAAAAAGATTTCCTTTAGACAAAAATGTTTCATGATTTACAGCAAAACTTATTAGAAAACAACATTGCCTTGTGATCATAGAATAAAATTAATTAAAATTAAAAAATGATTTTTAAATAGTTTTACAGACTATACAATATATACAAATAGTTGCCTTTCACTGTGTGCATCTTATGTTATGAATATATCTCATCTCAGATCCCACAAAAGGTATGTGATGAGCTCACTATATACAGTGATATTTCTGTCTATAAAATTCAACCTACTTTCTATTTTATCAGATATACTGTTTTTGTTATCATTATTGCTGCTTTTAGTATTAATATTGAATAGATTTAACTTACAATACCCTTTTAAAGATTTATAGTTATAAGCAGAAACTGAAAGATGTGCTAAAGTTGATACAACCATACAAAACTCAACTACAAATCTAGAAATTTTGTTTTTTTTCTGGAATAGGCAAGAAGTCTTCATATGGTAGTATTTGAAGAGTATAAAAGGTCTTCCTCTGTACTCTAAAATCGACATTTATAATTCAACATTGCACTTTTATACCTGCATTTCTTTTAAGCCTAGGCATCCCAATAAAACTCCTGCCTAAATGTGAGCAAGTGATGTGAGAGACAAAAACACGATAGAATCAGGTGCCATCACGCAGTAGTGATCACAACCTTATTCTGGAATCAGACTGTCTCATCTGATTCCTGGCTCTGTCACCTATTAATATGACTCTTGCCAAGTTAATTTATACTGTAAAATAGGGTAATAAAATTAACATTCTCAGGAGGTGCTCTGAGGGTTAAATAAGTTAAACATAAGCCTAATTTATTATATTATAGCATCCTATAGTAAATCATTGGAACATAAAGATATTCATTAAATATTTTTTTTTAATTGGGAGAAGGAAAAGAAACATGGAAAAAATAAAAAGAAAGGGTGGCAGGAAACAATCTGGCTATTCATTGTTAAGATTAACTCAGCCATGTGTTTAGTTAAGTACTCTACTATATGTTCTTCAACATATTGACCATATCTTGCCAGCAATGTATACCCAGCCTCTGTCATATTGATTGGTAAAGTAAGTGCTCACTAAGTTGATGGACAGTTGAATAAATATATAAAAGAATAAATGAATATATAAAACTAGAAAGTCCTGAATATCTGGAACAAGCAGGTAAACTATATATAAAAAGTATTATATATTATATAATTATTATATTATACCATTATAATATATGTATATAATATATTATATATTATATGTATAAAATGATCTTCATAATGTTTCCAGAAGTACACAAATGTGTTGCTCTAGAGGAACAATTTATATGAGGCCCAGGGGAGAATAATCCGAGGGGGCAAAGGGACTAGTCGTCTGAAATATACCGAAATGAGCCTCATCAATCACTCCTCATTTAATACAGACACAGTAGACAACTTATTTCAGGCATATAAGTTCAACTGTAGCTGTAATATGACTGAACCACTTGCTTACTCTTTCTCTTACATACACAAGGTCAAGCAGGTGGTGCCGACACAGCTTTCCTTGTGCTAGGGACTCATTTGAAGGTTCTAAAGAGTATGACACACAGAATAAATAATATAATACCTAAGACCAATACTAACCAGGACTATTTTGCATTGCTGTGTTCACATACTTACTTGCTGGGTTATCTGTGGTATGTAGGCTGATCACTGGGACCCCTGGACCTGGATTTTAAAAATATATGTATAAACATTTTAAAGACATCTAAATAACAACTACTGGAAAGGCTACATAATAGAGTTATATTTTTTCCCAAGTAGAAATATTTCATAGTTAAAACATAATGAAACAGAAACTGGACCACTAGCTTCATTCCTTTCTGTGGACATTTTATCCAGAAAAATAAGAACATATGGGGAAAGAACCTGTTTGCATAGATTAATGTTAAGATTCCTTTCCTCCAAAATGTCCTATACTTCCATATGTCTATGGTTTTAGCCAGTATGATGCAACTTACTCTTTCTTTCTCTAGTCTTTTATAGAATAGTCACAGATGTTCATAAATTATGATTATGACTGTGACACCTCCCTCATCTGCACAAACAAGATTAAATCCTATTTACCACTCAGTCATGAAAAAAAATGCGTGCATGTTTGAGTTGTTTCATTAACAAGATAAATAAAAATGAAGGCTAATTATATTTTAATTTTAAAAACTATGTTACTGAAAATGCTAATTATTTCAAATATACTAGTTAAGTCAGGTATAACCATAAGAAACTTCACTTCTCTAGGGAACTCTATATAGAGGTCTAATTATTTTTCCCTGGTGTCATCAAACAAGAACTCTCTTTTTTGATTACTTCATTTCAGATATCAAGAGGAAAAATAATTTAAATGAGTTAAGTGTTGATTTATTCTTCACAGTGCGATAAAAACAGGACAGCTTAGGCTAAGAGCTGAAGCAGTAGCATTCAGTTTATCACAATACAGCAGGACCTATCTCATTTCAACTTCTGGGAAATACAGTTCCTTTTTAAAGAGACAATACTTTTTATCAAAATAACCTAGAGATACCACACCCCTGTGTAAGACAATACCATTTGCTGATAGAAGAAGTAATTGGGGTGAGCGTAATTTGTCTGAAGTGAATGGGGCTAGACCCAGGAAAGTAAATTTCCTAAACATTTTCCACAACCAAGTCATTATTTTAATGACTGTTGTTTTTCTGAAATACAGCTAAATTAGTTTATTATTGTAGCATGACTTTGCTGATGTAAATATGTTTAATTTCTTTTTTAAAAGGTCCATGTTCAAGTAGCCCTTGTTGATCATGTCTGCTTACTACCAATGCCCACTTCTAAATGAAGTATATAAATATAACTTGTACCTCAGTAAATACATACATAATTTATAACTTTTAACAAAAACTTATAAATTAAGAATATTAAATCATATAGCTAGAGAGTAACAGTTAGTAATGACAGTAATAGACATTGATCAGATAAAATAAATAAAATAAACTTTATCAGAAATCATCTATTACCTTTACAGAGTAATAAGAAATGTTGATTCATAGGACTAAAACTGGCACCAAAATATGTACATCGTTCTTTCATAAAATTACATGAAATGCATTGACGATTCAATAATCCTTCAGTAGAAGCACTGGGAAAAGAAAAATAGTTAGAAATACTACTATTACAGGTATTTGAATGTAAGTCATCTAAATTTAAATGTTACTATTAACAGAACTAAAGCACTACTTACATGGAGTTTTCTTGTAAATGATGACTTACCATACAAATGCAAAGTCAATTTACATTCCTAATGTTAAGATATACACAGTTTCCTTCTATTTAATAAAATTAAAATTATGCATGTAGACCTGCATGTATGTAATATGTAGGTATGTTTATAAATAAAGAAACTGATTTCCACAGAAATCAATAAAACTTCTTTTTAACTGCATTTTCTGTAGGTATTTCTTTGTAAAGTATTAAAAGAGCTTGCCCACAGAGACTAGCATAAAGTCATCATCAATTTACATCAGTTGAAAGACTAATAAATGTTTTCACAAGTCACAAAAAAGAAAACTCCTTATTTACTCAAATCAATGTTCTAAGCATTAGAATTTGATATTAGTGTGAAATTTTTCCACTAAATATTTGCGCTGATATGATAATATATATATAATGTTAGTAATCATACGTACTTCAAGGCATCAGGGAGTTAAGTAAAAAGAAAAACCATCATCTCTTTAGTTTACAAAAATAGTGGTGCTTCAAGTCAGAGAGTGTGAAATATATCCTCAAGGTTAAATTTCATACCTAGAATCATTAATTTTTTTAAAAGGTTGTCATAAATTATCTATGCCAACAGATAAAAACACTGTTGATAATTTAATGAATGTTGGTTTGACAAAATATTCTCAATTTTACTTTGAAATGAAACATGATTTGGGCTATACATTTGGAAATGACTCGTGATCATGCTGATTTTGATGTGCTGCAGGCATGGGCATGGAGACAGGGATTTTGACTTTAGCATCAGAAACACCAGAAGTAATTAGGAGGGGCTTAAAATTCACATTTTCATATTTGAAACATCCTGAGTTCATTATAATGTAATGTTTTTACTAATAAATGTGATTAATATACGCTATGCACTTAAGTACCTAGCATACTTAATATGTATTCATGTAGCATACATGAATATGTATTAGTGACTAGAGTATACACACACGTATGCACACAAAACATTTGCCATTTTAACCATTTTAAGTATATAGTCCAATGACATTAATTATATTCACAATATGTGCAACCATCACCACAGAAAAATTAAGGATACATACTATTTACATGATGATACTTAGTGACATAACTAGAATTTAAAACCTTTACTCTCTCTACTCCATATAAATTTTCAGATCTAAGTTCCCTAGGGGTTAATGTCATTAATTTCTCATAGTTTAGACTATGAAATTACTGAAATAAGAAATGAAAATTTTGAGACAAAAGTGTAACATTGAATATGGTAGCAGTTCTGATTCTGCAGGGATATCTAAATTGTTAGCCAATGATTATTTTTATGGCCTTGACAAGACATTGATAGAGTTTTCTAGATTAAACACTAATGTTACCTTACAGTCAAGCCAACTGGCGTTTGATAAGTTATTTAAGGAGAAATTTATTGGTACTATGTTTTTCTTTATAGCACAGCCTGTTATGCTAGAACCAGTCACAGAATAATTGACTCTTCTGCCTCATTCACTAAGGAGAAAGTCAAACACACAAATCTAAGAAATTGTGATTCAAATCACATTTTAGGCTAATAAAGGGAAGAGAAATTGAGGGAGCTCCATTGACTCAACCTGGATAAGTCTAATCTTCTGACACTAATTTTCCTTTAAGACTTTTTTAAAAATGAGAGAAATAAAACATTAGTCAAATATTTCTACATCTTAAAAGGTTGTCATGCCTGTCAATATCAATCATAGTATAAGTTTCAAAGAAGATAAGCTTCATGTATCAAAAAAAAAAAGAAAGGGACCAGTACTTGGATTAAGACCTCTAAACCAAAACTAGAATCAGCGTCTTTTAATAAAAAGCTGTTCTTCCTTCAGAAGTCATTAGGATCGAGAACATAGGTTCCAGACTCTAAGAAGAAAGACAAAGAATATGAAAATGACATATTGGAAGGGGTGATAAAAAGGAGAGGCTTCCTTCAGATAAAAGGAATTTATGCATAAATATAAATATATGGAGAATTAGAGGGAGTTAGGGCACTTTAAACGGGTATTTTCACTCTCAAAGGAGAAAATCTAAGCTACTTGGTAAGACTCAGTCATGATACTTCCTCAAACATGATGAATTTCCACTGAGAATATTCCGTGGCAGTTTTGACACTTTAAAATTGTAAAATAGAAATTAGAAAGTGTATTTAAAGTCCAGAATTAATAAATTGTTTGGCAGATGAAAACAAAAGTCATTCTTGTGATGTCCTATTGAAACTTTCTGAATGAGGAGACATTTTAATATTAAATAGGCTTGACCTTAAGCCTCTTTTATGAATTTAACTTTCCATCTGGGAAAATTGGACAGATGAAAATATTCCCCATCCACTGCTTTATTTTAGTAAACGAGCATTACTGGCTCTAATAACAAACTTAATGGATTTTACACAATGTCGGGGGGGGTGATAATTCCACTGGATCCAGTCTATTAAGCATTCACAATGCTTTTATTTTGTTCAGAAATAAACTGCATGTATAATATTAATACCTTGAAAATTTTAAATGAGGTTTAGTAGAAGAAAAGACCGCTGGGGAAAATATGTGAACATCTATGATGTAGGTAGCTTAGAAAAGCAAGACTCAAAAAGAAATATTTTGAGACTATAAAAACAGGTTAAAAAAAAAAAAAAGAGCAGCAAGATGGTCTCCACTCTGGTTCAAACCCTTGAGGACCACAAAGGTTTAATTTGAGCGACTGGACCAAGAGTGTGAGGTTCTGTAAAGTTGGCTCTTCCCTAGCCATGTCAAAAACAACTTCAGATTTTTCCATCCCATCATTAAGCTGTATAGATGGCCATTAAAAATCACCCTGTGTAGAGAGGTACGGGCATGGCTTACCTGTACAACTGCCTCCCTCTGGGAGAATACTCAGTGCTCAGAAAGTAACTGCCCAGGAAAGAAAACAACACAAGCATCAGGCACAAATCTATTTTTGCCACACTCTTTTTACTTGAATTTTTATACTATCAAGAATATAGAAGAGCCTTTCTATTATTTAATCACAGCACTTTGATCCCTTTAGGAAACATTTAAAAAAATATTATCATACTTTTTCACAATCTCAGTCTCTCTGGGACTGTGTGTGTGCACATGTGTGTGCATGTGTCTGTCTGGGTAAAAGGTAGAGTCTTTAAAGTAAATGTTATGTGGTCATGTTGTTTGTACTAGGACCATGGTATGCAAAACATAAATCTGACAGAAAATACTGCAGTGGACAACTTGACTTCCCACCTGACCTTAGAACCAAAAATACTCACATTTTTTGAGTAGTTTCATCGTATGCCAAGATCTTTATCACTTCCCAGTTTCCTGACGTTAAATGGCGTATGGTAATTTGCTCACTTTTACTCTGTCAAGAAATAGAAAATATTAATTTTTAAAAACTTAAACAGCACCTCTCTGGCCAACACAAAAATAGTAACTGCCTATGTCACTTTTAATTCTTTAATCCTCAAGTAATATTCAGTTTCTTGTTTTCTGTCTCAATAATGCACACACATTTATATAAACATAGACTCTGGGAATACAGTGCCTTTATTCTTATGCCATTGGAAAACCATTAGAAGATACCTCTAGGTGAGGGTCTCCTGTACATCATCTGGTCAGGTCTTCTTGACTATTGGTGCAGCTATAGAACTCTGATAAGTCTTATCTAAATGATTGACAGCTGTGTAGTTTGGACAGATTTAAATAAAACATTTCAGAACAAACTTTATTCCAAATAAGCATTAAAGATTATTTTTCTTTCAAACTTTATACCATGTACATCACTATAAGATTTGCTATTTTCAATTAATAATTTATTTCTGAGGTTAATCCATGTTGATGCTTGAGGCCATGGTTTACCTTCATTGTTATATGGTATTTTGTTGTATAAATGTAGCATTACTTATCTTTTTCTTGACATTTGAGTGTTTCCAAATTTTTGCTTTTTAAAAAAATTGTCTATGAACAGTTTTATTAATGGCTCTTGATGGCCATGGTGGAGTTTTCTCAAGACAAACAACAATAAGTGATATGGCTTAGTCAGAGGATATACATGTCTTCTACTTAACTAGATAGCGACAAAATATTTTCCAAACAGATATATAGCAATGTGAGTTTCTATTGCTCTGCACCTTTCTCACTTCCTCATCAATAATTTCATCAGGCATTCAAATTTTTGTCACACTAATGAGTATGAAATTGTATCTCTTTTGGTTGCTTTTTGTTGAGAAAATAATCAAACCTTCAAAAATGCGAATGACTAACACATGAGTACTCATACAATCCTTACCTAGATTCACCAGAAGTCAACATTTTTAATACCTACCTCTTTTCTTTTTTTGTTTGCTGAATCATTTGGCAGTAAGTAATAAGTGTCAGGCTATATCAGGTTATTTCAGCCCTAAATACTTTAATATGCATCTCTCAAGGTTAAAAAATATTTTATCATATCAGCAAATAGCATATCATACCTGTGAATATTCATATTAATATCATCTAAATATATTGTCTATACTCTAATTTCCATAACTTCTCATATAGTATATTCTTAAAATGCTGAACCCAATCAATATTTACATATTGTACTTGGTTTGTCACCTTTCTATTATCTTCTGAAGTAAAACATTATCCCATCTTTTTGATTTCTACAACATTCACCATTTTTAGGTCTCTTGGTCCAGTGATCTTACAGAACAGCAATTTTCAAGCGGTGTTCCACAACAATTTTTAAAACGTAATACCTGATTATTTAGTCAGGGGCACTGAACTCTTTTTCCTTAGACTGTCAAATTAAAAAAATGACAACAGCCAGCTCTACAATAGCCATCCAAAGTGAATGAATCAAATTATAACTATTTCTTAGCCATGGGATGTAAAGTACAGCATAGGAAATTGGATAGCCAATGAACTTATATGCATAACCCATGGACACAAACAATGGTGGGGAGATTGACTGGGGGGAGTGGGGGGTGCTGGGCAGAGGGTAGCAAAAGGGGAAAAACCAGGGCAGCTGTAATAGCATAATCAACAAAATATAATTTAAAAAATATATTTTTAGTAAACATTTAGAAAAAAAGCTGAGGATACACACTCAAGGAAAATAAATATAAGATGGATGTCAATCAGGAAAAGAAAAAGTTTGTACTCATGAATAAATCACTTTGATATCTCTGAAAAAAATTATGCCTATTTTTTGTCAGATCAGCAAAAACATATATATTTTTGATATGCTGCAGACTTTTAGTAATTACTTTATGTGTGCCGTGAGATGAAAAAGGTTGAAAATCGTTGTTATAGAATATTTATCATTTTGGATTTTCTGATTGTTTTCTAATTATTTAATTTAAGCTAAACATTTTAGGCAAGAATATTACATAGGTGATTGGATCCCTCTGCTTCACATAAGGACACATACATGATTACACTCCCTCACACTCATGACGATGTTGTTTACATAATGGTGAGATACATTCACTGTAAAAGTACATTTTGCTTTGTAATTAAAAGCAGAATAATACATGCACATTATATAAACAGCTTTTTCTCCATAAACTTCTCACTAAGTAGCTTTGGTATCATTCATTTGTGACTTTTCCATGAATAATTATTATTTCAAAGTGATTTTCAGATTCTAATAACACTTCTACATTTGTTAAGTAGCACTCTTCATTAAAAAGAACATCCCCTATTTCCCCCCCTCAAATATGTTAACTCTCTTTCTCTTCTTCTTATATTATTATAGACAAACATTTTAAGTATTATTTTCCATCACTGTTCTTGTTCTTAAGAATAATGAAATTGTCAAAAATTGGTTAGTGGAAACTCCTCAATTCAATCCCTCTATTCTTTGAAAATGATTATAATTATTCTTTGAGTATGTCTTTCTTTATTGCACAATAAGATGTTCCAAGAACATTGTACTTCTTATGTACCATATCTGTAATCAATCATTCATCCAAGGAGTTTTCTTCTACTGGATTACAGTATTTGAATTCCCCCTTTAGTTCATGTCCATGGGTCAAATATGGCCCAAATGAAAGAACAGATCAAAACTCCGGAAAAAGAACTAAGCAACAAGGAGATAGCCAACCTACCAGATGCAGAGTTCAAAACACTGGTAATCTGGATGCTCACAGAAATGATTGAGTACAGACACAAAATAGAGGGATAAGTGAAGGCTATGCAAAGTGAAATGAAGAAAAATATACAGGGAGTCAAAAGTGAAGGGAAGGAAACTGGGACTCAAATTAATGATTTGGAACAGAAGGACAAAAGAAAAACATACAACTGGAACAGAATGAAGAAACAAGAATTCAAAAAAAAAAAAAATGAAGAGAGGCTTAGGAACTTCTGGGACAACTTTAAACATTCCAACATTTGAATCATAGGGGTGCCAGAAGGAGAAGAGGAAGAGCAAGACATTGAAAACTTGTCTGAACAAATAATGAAGAGAAAGTTCCCCAATCTGGCAAAGAAAATAGACTTCCAGGAAGTCTAGGAAGCTCAGGGAATCCCAAAGAAATTGGACCCAAGGAGGAACACACCAAGACACATCATAATTAAATTACCCAAGATTAAAGATAAGGAGAGAATCTTAAAAGCAGCAAGAAAAAAGGAGAGAGTTGCCTACAAAGGAGTTCCCATAATACTATCAGGTGATTTCTCAAAAGAAACCCTATAGGCAAGATGGGGCTGGAAAGAAGTAACCACTATCCATTTGTAATTTTGTGTTTGTTTTCTTCTATTTCCTTCATTGGTTCAGCATGTTCTTTTTCTTTCTCTCCTTCTCTTTCTCTCACTCTCTCTCTCTCTCTTTCTCTCCCCACCCCCACATCCATGTGTTTGTTTTCAAAGAGTAAGCATTTTTTTTCACTTATTAGTTCTACATTTTTCTGTGTATAACCTACTTTATTTGTGCTTCAAATTTGCTTACATCTTTTATATTTCTCTTGTTTTTTGCTAATAATTTTATAGTTATTTGTCTTGGAAACTCAATACACTTAATTTCATTCTTCCATTTTCATTTTTAAGTTTGTAGAGCTATTTTTATTATAACAACTGATTCTGATATAAAGGGTTATTCTTCTTATTATTACCATTTTATACATTTTTCAATTTTTATTTGAATTCTCCAAAGGTTTCTTTAATTGATTTTGTTTTTAAAATTTTCCAGTTAGAAACTCATTAAATATATCTATTATTGATTTCTGGACTTGTTACATTGTGATAATAGCATGGTTTCATAGAATTTCTAATTGGTAGAACTTGAGCTTTTTCAGTGATCTAATGTATGTGCAACTTCTGTCCATGTTCCATATATACTTAAAAAGGTCATATATTTTCTCTTATTTAGATGTGTTTGGACCTATATATGTATGTATATTAAGTGATACTGTATCTATAGCTCTACTTAATTTTTATCCAGTTGACTCACTTAGGACTGAGTATGACCAAATAAGGTTTCATGTACAAAGTGATTTCTGTGCATATATGCTTTATATAGGTAGTTATTACACTAGCTAGGGCATAGATATTATATCATCCTTGTAACTTGTGCCCTTGAGCATTATAAAGTTTCTTCTTTTGGTCTTCTTGTTATTTTGGTGAATAAAAGCTCTCTTGTCTGGCATCAAGATTTTAGCCTTACTCCCTCATTGTATTTTAGAAGTGTATTTGCATGAAAGATTGAATTGTTAGGTTTCATGAGCCAATCTAAAAATATTTAAATTTTTTTAAATATAAGCCAATTTAAATGTATTGCTTTAACTGATACCTTTTTAAAAACTAAGATCTTTTTCTATTTATCATGGATATTATGTTGAATAAATTGAATAAATTGTCATTCAAGGCAGTCTTTTAATAAATTTTTAAATATTTTGAAATGTCTTAGGGTTTTATTTTAGTTTTACATGTTATCTTCATATTAATAACTTTAATAATGTTCTTATCACCCCCTAAAGTTATCTTTCGTTTCTTGAATATTTTTCTTGTTCTGGTTTGCTATTGTTGGTTTATGGAGTTTTTAAATAATTTTTCATTTTTAAATAACAGTTGAAATACAATATTATATTAATTTCAGGTGTACAACCCAGTCCTTAGACTTTCATATAACTTACAAAGTGATCATCCAATAAACCTATACCCATCTGACACCAAATATGGTTACTACAATATTATTGATTATATTTCTTATGATGTACCTTATATCCATCCCCATGACTATTCTGAAAATACCAATTTGTATTTCTTAATCCCTTCACCTTTTTAACTCATGCCCCCAACTTACATCTCATCTGTCAACTGTCAAAATGTTTTCTGTACCTCTGAGTTCGTTTCATTTCTGCTAGCTCATTTATTTTGTTTTTTAGATTCCAAATATAAGTTAAATATATGGCATTTGTATTTCTTTATCTGACTTATTTCACTCAGCACTGTATGCACTAGGCCCATCCATGTTGTTGCAGATGGTAAGATTTCATTAGGGCTGAGCCATATTCCATTTTATGTATGTACCATTTCTTCATCCCTTTATCTATTGAGGGACACTTAGGTTACTTCCATATCTTAGCTATTGTAAATAACATTGCAATAAACACAGGGATACACATGCCTTTTTAACTTAGTGTTTTAGTTTTCAGATAAATACCCCAAAATGAAGTTGCTGGTCCTTCATTGCTTCTTATTATATAGCCTTTGTTTTAAAGTCCATTTTGTCTGGTATAGGTATTGCTACCCCAGTTTCTTTTATTATTTCATTACTATAAATTTTTTTTTCCTTACTTTATTTCAGTCTGAGCATGTCTTTTGATTCAAAGTTGATCTATTATAGACAGCATATGGAAGGGTCTTACTGCTTTTTTTTAATTCATTCAGCCACAATGTCTTTGATTGAATTATTTAACCCATTTGCATTTAAAGTAATTGTTTATAGATTATGTATTGTCATTTTATTATTTTTAATTTTATCTTTTTTTCTTCTTCTTAAAGGAGACCTTTTAACATTTTTCATATTACTGGTTTAACAGTGATGAACTCTTTTAGCTTTCTCTTACCAGTGAAACTCTTTATCTGTCCTTTGATTCTAAATGATAGCTTTACTGGGTAGAATGATCTTGTATGTAGGTCCTTCCTTCATCTCTTTGAATAATTCATGCTGATCCCTTCTGGCATGCAAAGTTTCTGTTGAGAAAGCAACTGACAGTTTTATGGGAGCTCCCTTGTAGGGAACTAACTGCCTTCTTCTTGCTGCTTTTAAGATTCTCTCTGTATTTAACCTTTGACATTTTAATTATGATGTGTCTTGTTGTGGTACTCTTTGGATTCACCTTGATTGGGACTTCTGTGCTTCCTAACTTGTATGTCTCTTTCCTTCACCAGGATAGGAAACTTTTCTGTAATTATTTTTTTCAAATGGGTTTTCAATTCCTTGTTCTCTTCTCTTTCTGGCATCCCTATGTTGGTTCTCTTAAACTTATCACAGAGACTCTTTAAGCCATCTTTCCTGTTTTTTTTTTTCTGTAATATATACTTCATTGCAGATATCGTACTCTTAATTTCTGCTTGTTCTTTTTTTTTTATGTTTTCTATCTCTCGGTTGAACTTATCACTAAGTTCATCTACTCTTTTTCTAAGTTCATTGAACAACCTTATAACCAGTGTTTTGAATTCTGAATCTGGTAGATTTCTTGTTTCCATTTTGTTTAGTTCCTTTTCTGGATTTTTGCCATTCTTTTTCATTTGGAACATGTTTCTCTGTCTCGAAATTTGGACTGCCTCCCTGTGTTTGTTTCTGTGTATTAGGTGGAACTGCTATGTCTTCCAGTCTTGGTAGAGTGGCCTTATGTTATAGTTGTCCTGTGGGGTCCAGTGGCACAACCTCCCTATTCCTCCCTATTCATCTGAGCTTGGTGCCCCAGGTACTCCCTCTGTATAGACTGTGTGCACCTTCCTGTTGCAGTTGAGCTGTATTTGTTGTTGGTACATCAAGAGGGATTTATGTCTGTCTTATTGTCTCTGAAGACTAGAAGAAACCATTATGGATGCTCAGCTATGCAGGGGCTAACCCCACAAAGTAGGATTCACTTCATCAGGACTCTGGTGCCTGCTAGTTCACCTTTTGAGTCTGTTGCTCATGGAGGTAGTGGATTTGTGTTTCAGGATGTTCTAAAGCTATCCATTGGGTGCGTTGGCTCTGGGGCCTCCCAGGAGGTATAGGCCAGGATAAGGCAGACATAAACTACAAATGGCTGCTACTTGTGCTGGAATAGGGGTGCTCAAGAAAGACCAAGCTGCAAAGACAGGCTGGATGCCAATAGTACCAGGCCTGGGGCCATTCAGAAAGAGGTATGAGGCACACCAAGACCAGACACTGCTAGTTTGAAAGATTTTAGAAAAGACTGCAACATGAACCAAAACAGACCATTTATATGGAAAAGCCACTAGAAACGGCTTGATGCATGGTATGCGGTCTTGGGGAATCATGAGGGTAGGGCAAACCCTGTTAGCCAGACAGGGTTTAGACAGAAACTTAGATACAGTGCCTGTGTTTGGGTGGGGGAAGGGCTTAGCAAAGAAACAATGACTTTGTCAGCACCTGTCTCTGGGTGAAAGCTGCTCTTGTAGCCCTTGCTCTAATGTCAGACAATTCATTTTATCTCCATTTGTCCCTGGTGTCTTTCTAGCTGCTGCCCCAGGACTGGAGCTCAGACCAAATGAGTCAGAGTAAATCCATATTGAAGACTGTTAAGAGGAACTTCTGGGACTCCAGCAGTCCTCCTTTTCACTCAAGCCATAACCCAGCCAGACATTATAGGGGCTTATCTTCCAAGCACCCTTAGTGTTCTGGTATGGGGCTGAGACCTCTCATTCCTGATGGGCTACTCCTGCAGCTGACACACCCCTCACAATTTTTAACACTCACATGTGAATATAGGACCAACACAGTCACATCTCCACCCTTCCAACCAGTCCCTCCTAGAGGCATCTTCTTTACATCCTTATTTGAAGGACTTTTGTTTAGCTAGATTTCAGGTGTTTCTGAATGACAGTTGCTCTGTAGTTCTAATTTTGATGTGGTTGTGTGAGGAGGTGAGCACTGCATTTACCTACTCTACCATCTAGACCAGAAGTTGTTTTATGGTTCTAAATGCTGCCTCTCTTCTACTGTTTTATTATGTTAACAAAACAAAACAAATAGAAGAGGGAGGCTAAGAATAGTATAGGAAATTGAGACACCAAAGAACCGATATGTACAACCCAAAGACATGAACTAAGCGGGGGATGATGGGATGGGGTGCAGGGTGGAGGGGATATAGGGGAGAAAAGAAAAACAGGACAACTGTAATAGCATAATGAATAAAGTATACCAAAAAAAAAAAAGAATTCCAATAAAATATCAAGTGTATCTACTTTTCCTGTCTTCCTATATAACTCTGAACCTCCTACTTCTTTAGTTCATTTCATTCTATTGGCTGATATCTTCTTTTCTTGATAGCCATTAGCACATTATCAGCAATGTCTGTTTATCCTTGGTCACCTTTCAATTAATTTATTTTTGTTACTATTTTTTTTAATCGTATTCCTGAACTTCATTGCTTTTTGGTTTACAACTTTTCTTTCTACATTGTAAAGTCATTCTTAAGTTTTGAATATCTCATTTGGTAATTTTATATCTACAAATGTTTATTTAACCATATTTAATTCTTTTTGGTATATTATTTTACCTTATTCCTCTGCTTCATAGTTTTTTTGAACATGAGAAATATATTTATGTACTGAGTATTTTTATTCTACACTCTGTTTTCCTCATATAGTAAGTCTGCATGTCAATTGACTGCCATATTTTGATATTTATCAATATCTTAGATTTTTCAGGATATAGATGCATGAGGATGATGAATGATTAGGTGGATAACAAGAGTTCTTTTACTAGTATCCTAAGTAGCAGTGTTGCTAAAGAACACTACTATTACTAGTACTCTGAGAAACAGTGCTCCAAAGTGCACCCTAAAATGGCACCATAGGAGTAGATTTACATATTCTGATACTTATTTTTTTTTCTTTGCAGGGTCCTTGATTGCTGCCACAAGTGTTCACGTGTCCCTTTGCAAGTATATTCTAAGAGAAGACTCTCTGTCAAGTTTTTTTTTCTCTCTCTTTTTCTTAGGTGGTGATTTTTTTTAAACTATCATATTTTTAATGGTTTTGTGCACATTCAACATACTTTATTTTTTATTGCTTGCTTTAATGCTGATTTTTAAAATGAATGTTACTAATGTTCTCTATAGTTCATGCCTTTCTCAGCTTAAAGGTGTTGCCTTCATTCATAAATTTTGTTTTTTGAATATGGATTTTGTTGAATTTATTGAATCTTATTTATCTATTAGAATGATTATAATTTTTGCATGTAGATGCAAATATAGTAAATTATAGCACAGGTTCTTAATGTGAAACAAATTTGGAATTTTTGTGTTGAAAAATAACAGTAAATTTTTAATCCATTGAAAAATTAGTTTGTCAATATTTGGTTTAGGAGTTTTTAGCTGGCCTGGAATTCACATTTCTCATAGTCTTTATTTGGTTAGGTTACAAGATAATATATGTGTTATAAAATGAATTGAAACATTTTTTTCTCTTTTCTGAATGAGTTTTTACAAAATTGTATGTTCTTCTTGGGTATTTGGCAGAATCTACATTTAAAATCCACCTGTGCCTGATGCGAAGAAATGTTGAAACACTGCTTTCATTTCCCTTACAGTATAGGACAATTCAGGTTATCTGTTTCTAAAATCAGATCTGGCTATATATTTTTTTTAGGAATTTATCTATTTCTCAAGTTTTAAAATTTATTGACATGAGATATTCATAGTGTTTTAAAATATATTTTTAAATCTGATATTATATGTTCTCTTTTCCATTATTTACATTTTGGGGGTTGTCCACTTTTTTAAATTAACTGTGATAGACATTAGGTTTAATTATTTTTGCAAAGAACCAATTATTTATTTTGCCACACATCTTTATTTAATTTTTGCTTTCTAGATCATTAAATTCTATGATTGCACCTTTCATGTCCTTCCTTTAATTGCACTGTCTTTAGAGAACATAATCTATTAGCTGAGTAACACTTCAATTGCATTTTTGATATAATACATTTAGAGTCTAGTATTTTTGATGTGAGAAAGTTTTATTCAATTGTCTACTTTCTTATGCTACTGGAAGCAAAAACTAAAAGGACATTCTGTTTTCTACTATGTATATGTAGTAGTAGAATTTTTCATCAAAAATTTCTATGTCTTGGTACACAGGTATATTTTAATATCTCTCTAAATTTTCTATTCCTTACTCTAAACGTCTAACTGTTTAAGGTCAACAAACAATATATTACTTATTTAATTTTTTTATATACTCTCTGATGAATCATAGCATCTTACAAGTATTTGCTGAATAAAAGTATAAATCCAAAGATGAAACATAATTTCTGAGACATGAGGCAAGCACTTCCCAAAGGGGCATGGAGTTCTAAAGCCATTTACAGACCTACTTTGACTGGGTACATAGTATAGCAGGATACTAAGATCTTAAGGTTTTAATACATCTTTTGTGCCCAATTTCAAGATTGGAACAAAAGAAAAATATCTCAAAACATTAAAAAGTACACTTTAGTTAATAGTTGTCCATATCTGGAAATGCTTTGGGCTTACAGTTTTCTTGGTTGTTCATATTTTCTGTTTTTCAGGGAAGTGTGTGTGTGTGTGTGTGTGTTTTAAACACAGAAGAGTGGCCACATTAAAAGTGATCATGAGCAAAAAATCCAATGCATTGAAAAATATCTGAGCACAATGTTTGCAATAATAAAATGTGCACATTATTCACTCCAATGATGCATATAGGGTCAAAATTATGCTTCTAGGTCTAGAACCCAAAGGACTCTTGTTGAAAGCTGTTATAACAACCCACGCAACCTTTGAATTTTACTTCAAATATTTGTAAGTTCCCTGCTCATGTTCTCTCTACCAGGGCTAATCTGCAATGGGGAATAAATATGAACATTTCACGTATAATGGTATAGATTGCCTTTTATAGTTATATAGTTACAGTTATTTTCCATTAATATACAAAGGATTACATCATAGCAGTGAGAATATTAAATTTGATCTTGATTCTAGGTACATAACCCCAGCACCAATCAGAACATGGCAGACAACCAGTAAATACAAAATGAATATTATGGGACTTGAGTATCTTTATGAGGGGCCATCTATACTTCAGTTTGTTTTCCATCAACCTTCAGCAGATACACAATCATAGGTAAGGAAATTAACAAAGCAGAGAAGAATCATTTTCACTCCAAAGTAAGATTCTTTCTATACTACCATGATCATTATGACAGTCTCTTGTTTGAACAGAAACACTGATTATGAGTACAAAATCACAACGAACTTTTGACAAGCACAACTGGACAATGAACTTTAAACTGAACTCATTTTATGTCTAGTTTTAGAATAAACAGCAAGAAAACTAGTGATTTCATTCATTCTCAAAAGAAGGCTGAAAATCTAGGGTATTCAGAGAGAGTGTTTTTATTTAGGACATTAGATATCATTCTTCTCTCTTAATTGGTATAGATTTTATCTTACTAAAATTAAAAATTAATTTATATTTCTATTTACAAATTGGAAATATATTGTATCAGTAAAAGTTTAAAAATGCTTGTAATTTTTATGTGTTTCCACAGTTCATTCAAATTTTAAAATTATATTCTATTTAACTTTTAGAGTTCCTAGATAAGGGAAATATTGTAATGCTTAAAAATAGTATGCTTCAATTTACTGTCTATTCATCACATGAGGTGAACTAATTGATTTCAGACAATGTCCTAATCAGATACAGTAGTGAAATTTAATGAAAAATTGTATTGGGTTGATTAGGTGGTAAAATTATGGACAGGGGCATGTTATTTTCTGCAGCATTTGTAATGAATAATGGCATTTAAAATTATTTCAAGTGAGATCATCTCTCATGTGCAAATTTGGTATTGCCACATAGAGAAAATGAATGGACTCACCAACATACATAATTTTTCATTTAACACAATTTTAGAAGATGACAAGACAATTGCTTATGCTTGTGAGTCTGAACCACTTAACAATATTGAAACAATGCTTCTTAACCTGTATTAGAGAAAAAAGATGGCCATGTCTTTGAAAAATAAACCTTTCTCCTAACTGAGCTGCATTGCAAGATATAGGATGTAGTAGTTGCAGATATGGGAATTCAGAATCTAGGAGTCTACGTGAGGCATGCTTTGGAGAAACTGGAAGGAAAAAATATCTGAAGTGATCAAAAGTTTAATGATTGAAGGTAAAAGAAGTTTTGCATTATTGTTTGAATCAGAAACATAAAATTGATATTAATACTGTGTATTTTACTCAAAAGAACAATTTTAGCTATATAGATTTTTGAAAAAGCCATTTTTTATTTTTATTAGTATCATCTTTATGAAATATATGAAAGTAGAGACAATGCTCACAAATTCTGTTTACACATATTAATTGAAAGTAATCTAGAAATACTCATAACTATATACATATTTAGAAATATTAACTTTTAATGCAGAAATTCTAGTTATCTTAATAAAAACTAAATAAACTATTCATAATATAAATAAGCTTGATGTACAGTACCGTGGCATCTATAATTACAACAAATTGCTACTAAATGAAACATCGAATAATAATGATTAAATATGTCAGCTAAATATTAATATTTTAAAAATTGTTTCTCAAAATTATTTAGCATTAAGGGAAAAGTAGGCTTTTGTTTAAAATTTAAATTTAAAATATAACAATGAAGTACTTTAGTTTGCATGAAATTACAATTACAGTATAAAAAGATGGAGGAGAATACATGCATTTCTTCTATTTTTATTTTTTTGGAATTAGTATAACAAGAATCACTTTTATAAATGAGAAAAAAAAACCACTAAAATATTTGTAATGCAAACCAACATTCGCTATAATGAAAGTAGCCTGAGACTGGGAAGCTCTCAAATGCAGCTAAAAATGAAGTACTTATAGCTAAGCATCATGGGGGGTTTCCTGAGTGCCCACTGCCAAGTTGTCTTCCTGTCATTTCTCACTTTCTGAGCACATCAATTTTAAGTGGAATCCTCTAGCATGTCAAGGGAAGGAAGAGAGGATAAAAGTCATCAAGGTTGGTATGCATTACTTTTTAGATTGAAATCTATTATATTATTTTCGGAGAGCCAATATGGCACTCTGTACCTAAATCTAAGAAAATTTACCAGTACACATATGCTTTGTTCGAGTATCTTTTGACATCCATAGA
Source organism: Mormoops blainvillei (assembly GCA_004026545.1). Taxonomy (NCBI): domain Eukaryota; kingdom Metazoa; phylum Chordata; class Mammalia; order Chiroptera; family Mormoopidae; genus Mormoops; species Mormoops blainvillei. Next base: position 97,683 of record PVJD01000127.1, on the reverse strand, counting down.
TATATTTTTGTTGGAAATCTTATAAGTAGAAAAAAGTATATATAAAAATGTTCATATCTGAATAAATTATATTAAATGTTAGAAATGACTTTAATGATGATTAAAGCAGATTCATTTACATACAGTACAGTATATTTATTTATTTATTTTTATTTTCCCTTTTTTCTTTTCTTGGTTATTTAATTATTTATTTGTATATTTTATTGAGTATGCTATTACAGTTTTCCCATTCCCCTTCCCTTTATCCCATCTGCCCTGTACCCCATCCTGTCATCCCCACACCTCTTAGTTCATGTCCATAGGCTGTACATATCAGTTCTTTGGTGTATTTTCTTGAAAGGCTAAACAACTATGAAAATCACATTTAAGGGTAATATTAAAAATAAAAGTTACAAATAAGTAAATGATGTGAGGGAATATTCATAAATTATTTTTAATGTTATAATCTTAGATATGTGCTTTGACTATAACCTTTAAAAGAAAATAATATATTTTAATATAAAAAAGTCTTAGAAACATATAAACTGACAGTATGAGAATGTGGGGTGATGAGATTGTGTTTGATTTTACTCCTTTGTTCAGTTCATTTTGTTTAGAATTTTACAAAATTTATATTACATATGACAATATAGTAATCATATACAAATCATAAAAGAGCTTTTTTGTAACCTATTAAAAATTGAGGCAAGGGAATTCAAATAATTTACTCAAATTTTGTGTACATTCATGCATGTGTGTGTGCAAACATAGTTATAAACTGTATTTACCTAAGCACTAACTTCTGATTCATTAAGAAACTAAATTAATTTTAGCCATATTGTCAACATATTCATAAATTATCATGCAATCATGTTTATTTATTAATGATACAAAGCACAAATTCTCTGAACTGTAACCAGAATAGATCAAAATGTTTCTATTTTAATGAAAGTTTTGCTATAATCTTCATATAGAAGAACAAAGTAAACACATCTGCTCTACGAAGTTGTTCTGAACATTGCAGAAATAATGAGTTAGACTAATGTCAGGATTTACAAAGAAACTTTTGTTAGGGGCATAAATATATCAATCTCTACATGCCAACATCAACAGCCATCCCCAATTCCACACTTTTTAAAAGACACTATTTCTTTAATAAGTTGTTGAGTAGGTTGTACATCTTGGAATTGTATATAATATAAAGATTTATTATATATCTTTCCCTATCCTTCATTATGTCTTAAAATATTCACAATTTCTATGTAATTTTGACCACCTAGGCTTTTAAAAAGCTTCTTGAACATAAAATACTGGGATTTAAAGATTCAATGAGGTATTGCAGTCAGTTGTAAGGCTTGAAAAGTGATTTATGTTTTAGGCCAAAATCTCTCTGGTATTTATAATGACAAAATTTATTATTAGTTAGCAAAGTGAATCAGGTAAAGCAATTTGCTGGTGAAGCTTTCACCAGTTCACATTAAAGAAAAAGTTTCCTCAATCCCACCAGGCTGACATAATTATTTAATAGCTGGATACTGAATCACCAAAATTTTTATTCTTACATAAATGCATAGATTTATTTAGAACATAAATAAGATCATATTATACATTGGTCTTTATCCTGTTTTCCAAGTAACTTGATACACTATGAAAATTCATCTACATTTCTACTGTGGAGATTGTATGTTCCAAATTATTTATTTTAGTTTATATTAAAATAAAAGTTAAAGCATGACAACTATTTTAATAGTCCAGACTTTGGGAAAGTTTTTAATATTAAGCTATTGACATGAGTTTTTGAGAATTTTAGGCACTGAGGTGCACAATATAAATATGCATAAAATGACGATGATAAAAGGCTGAGGGATGCGCAAGGTTTGAAAGTTCTAAGAACACAAGAGTATCTAGTTTGCTAAGAGACCGTTTCCCACATTCATATTTATATTTTGTGGTATGAAATTGATTCTTGGCTAGTTCTTTTTGTAGAACCCTCATAGAAAATTCCAATTTATCTACAATGCTTTATCTTTATAAATTGTCTTTTAACTACGAGACCATGGTATTAATTTATTTGGACTTAAAAGAAACTTGATTTCTAATGAATATTTGTAATTGGTAATTCAATTTAAATGGGCTCATTAACCTAGACATATTTAAACTACCACTTGTTAATTTGCTGATATTTTATAATTAGATAAATTGTATAAACTATTAATACTCAATTGAAGTTTAGAGAAAAAAATAATATTTTCTTTTTTTATCTGAAAGTCCATAAGAATATAAGTCTGTGTTGTATTTCCTTGTGTGGGCATACCATACTTTAGTCAACTATTCAATTTCTGATGGGTGTACCCCTACTGTGTCCCAGGGATTAAAGCTAAAAAGTCAAAATTACAAACTTACTTTAATTATTATTTGCTAAGGAGAAGAAGGCAAGCATGTAATAGACACAGTAGGTATGCACTCATTTCAATATAAAAATTCAATTTATATTTATTCAAGTAATTGAAAACTTTATAAAACCTCAAAAATATTACTTGTACAAAATAGGTAATATGTATTTGTTGATGAACAACAAAAATCTTCTCTAGATTTTTCTCCAGCCCTTTAAAGTAGGGGATGGGTACTTTTCATTTATTAAATTCTATATCCCAAGGCCCTCAACTCACAGTATATATACACAGCTCACTAAATTTTGTTGGATGTTGAGACTGTATTTTTTGGGAGGTGGAGGGGAGGAAAAGCCTGAATTAAGGTTATGGATGAGGATTCCTTTTTCTAAAGTGTCCCCAAGTTGGGAATATGGCTGGGCTCATAGGAATTACCTGTAGATTTAGAATACCACAAGCATCAGGCCTTCATGAACATGATGTCAGTGAAACCAAAACATAGGAAAAGCACTTACCTGGAAAAGGAACATAGCTATGTGGTGAAATTCTCCACGGCCCCCTTGCTTAACAGGAACTGTCATAAAAAATTTGCTGCCATCTCTAGAAAACACGGGCTCCTCATTCTAAAATACAAAAGTGATATAACAACCTCAGGATGATATATGAAAGTTGTGTTACCAACTTGCTAATTCATGCAGGGATTAGATGAATTGTTTATTTAGAATTAGTCTGGAAAATGGTCAAATTATTTTAAAAAGTGTATAACAATATTTTTAAAGTGAACTGAATGTATTATGTATATTTATGTGATGGGAAAGACTGGGAAGTTTCTTAAATACTGGGTAGAAATAATTTACAATTAAACTAAATACAGTTTTTAAATTGGTTCAAGAAAAAACTTTCATATTTTTCCATAAAACATAATTTTTAGCAATTTATATTTTAAAAATAAGGAAAATAGGAAGATCTTCACCAGTTTATCAAAATATTTTTAATATAGAAAATTTAATAATATAATATTTAATATATTTTTCTGAAATCTTTCACTCAGCAACTCTACTTACTTGAAGATACATTTCTAATGATGTATAGGTAATATATTAAAAATACAAAAATCAAAAGGCCACAAAATTGAAAGGAATTCATTGAAAAACCTTTAATTCATATTTTCCATCCTCACTTCTTATCCCTCTTTGAGCACACAAATATAAATGCCCAGTTGTTGATCTTTCAACTTAAACTCTAGTGGCATTAAATCAATAGAGCTATTTTTGATAATTAAATGATGGAAACTATACATAGTTTGCTTTTCTTGGTCCAGGAGAAACATCAAGAAAATGGATTTACCTGACAAAATACTGCATTCTTTTCTGTTAGATGGGTGACAGTGATTGTACATAGGGCGTAATGAAAGGCTTCAATATGGCTTTCTCTCTAAGTCTTTAAAGAGGTTACAAGCCCTTACAGGTGATCAGACCTTCTCCTCTTTCTGATCTAATCTCCTTCCATTCTTCTATTCCTCATTGTGCATGTTTTTGCTTCAGGGCCTTTGCACTATTTATCCCCCTAGTCTGGTTGTTTCCTTTATCATTCATATCACTGCTCTATTTCACCTTATCAGTGAGGCAGTTCCTGATTACCCTGTAAAAATGGTGATCAAGGAAGCCAGATCATCCCACTCTGTGCGAATCTCTCATCCCCTTTTACTTACCTTTTATTTTTTTCCATAGTGCCTAACACCAAGGAACATATTATATTTTGTATCTGTATGCATTGTATATATATGAATGTATGTGTGTATGTGTGTATTTAGGGACACAGTCGTTTCCTACAGAAGGTAAACACCATGATGCAGGAACCTTGAATTCTTCATTGTTGTACCTCCAGAAGCTAGGATAATGACTATCATAAATTGTGCTTAATAATTAATTATTGAATGAATAAGTAAATTAGTAACTATTTTAAGAATAGCGAGTCTGATTCTAGCTTTATTAGTAAGAGCATTCATAGATAGAAATATAAGAATAATATCTTACTAATGGACATCATGAACATTTATGAAAATATACAATGATATATGTAAATTTGAAACTGAAGTAATATACAATTCAAGGAAAATTGTATTATTGGGCATATAATAAATATTGAAAAGATACTTGATTATGTAAATCACATCTTTTAACTATAAGAGAATTAATAATTCTGTATATTTCATCTCTCTCTCCTGGGATATTTCTTTCTTTGCCTTTGCACGTGGTGTTTCTTCTGTTTGGAACCACTCTTCTTCTTCTTCCTTATTCCTTATCCTTCTTTCTTCTCTCTTCTTCCTTATCCTTCTTTCTTCTTCCTTCCTCATCCTCCCCCTCCCCCTCCTCTTCCTTTTTCTTCTTCCTCTTCTCCTTCCTTCCCTCCCTCCTTCCTTCCTTCCTTCCTTCCTTCCTTCCTTCCTTCCTTCCTTCCTTCCTTCCTTCATTTCTTTTCTTTTTCTTCTTGCTAAATCTTCTCATTTTTTGCTTAAATGTATGAAACAAAAATCATTTCCAAATTTTCCTAGTTAGACAGACTCTCCTATTTAAGAAATTTCTTCTCAGAGATTCAAAAAAGACCCCTGTATTCATCTCTTCATGGCTTGCAGTGCACTCTTTTATATGCTTGACTTCTTTCACTAGGCAAGTAGTGATTAAAGTAAGTTTGCAATTTTTGCTTTTTAGTTTTATTGCCTAGGACATAGTAGGTGTACACCCATAATTGAATAGATAAATGCACATATACGATAGACAAAAAATATTTGTTTTTTTTTCAATCACTCAATCACATTTAGCCTAACCTATTACTCCTCCCTTAATCAACATTCTCCACTTGGTTTTGCTTCAAAAGCACATTGTTTTTTAAATGGCCTGAGAACATCTGAGAAGTCTCCATTTTCTATTGGTTCTCCAAACCCGGTGCTTTAGAAATAGCTCAGGACTATAATCTTAAATTCATAGGTGGGCTTAAAAATCTTCAGCACAAAACAATATCTGGCTATAAATATACCATACCACTCTAGGCAGAACTCTTTCCTACAATCAAATAAAAGAAGTAGATCCAATATCATTTTCCATTCTCATGAACTTAAGCAAGTTAGTGTATATGACATATAGAGTAATTAATTAGGAATAGCAAATTTTATTCCTGAACAAATAGTGCACTGATTATCTCAAGTCTAAGTCTCTTGAAGCTTGGGCAAACACGCCCACTTCTGTCTGTTCTTCCTCCTGTCCAGAAAGTAAGCATATACTGATTATAGTAAATACCTAACTGTCTTAGAAATTTGCTTCATCTTATAACTACTGCCATTCTCATCTTTTAAATTTCATCAAATTGTAAGTATTTCATGAAATTTCCTTAGAGCATCTGGAGAAGTCAACTGTGACCAACTACCACTTGCATTTTTTTACTGAATAATTGGTAACTTGTTTCTTTGCTTAAAATGGTTCTATTAAACATTCATAAGTTTGGTATTTAAATTATAGATAAAATAATGCCAAAAGACCATGTATTGTATGTTAAACTATTATGAATATCACTTGCAATAAAAATGACAGCAAAATAGATTTAATAAGGCAGAATAATTCAGAATACATTGATATCCATATATTATATTTTTCATTGTTTCTACATTCAGTCTTTAAATTAATTTTGTGAGAGTCCATTATTGGCCACAAAATCAAGTTTTTTTCCTCCAATTTCATTTTGTACATGACTAAGATTAAATAATTAATATTAATATATTAGATGATATAGAGAGATAATAGATATCTCTGCATGTGTACCTGTAATTCAACTGAGCAAAAGTTTAGATTCTTTACAGTACTTCTTACACATTTTTTAAATCCAGCATATATTTATGGGGCTTTTCTTCTAACCAGAATCTATATTAGGCATTTGGTTTACAATAGAGAACAAAAATGAATATTTTTCCTGTCTTTGTGAACTCAGTAAAACAAGAAAATCACAGAAATAATTGTAAAAGTATTACACAAAAATTATATTTTACTGAGTTTAAAAATTATATTTTTAAATATAATTTAAAAAATTATATATTTTAAAGTTGACTTTAAAGTAACTTATATTAGGAGGTGTGATTTATTATGTCTGGAGAAGGCGACTTCTTAAGTAGGTGATTTAACGTAAGTTTTGCAAAATAAGCAGCCTTCATATAAGAAAGTAGCTGATGGACTTCTGTTCAGAAGAAAGGGTTCATGCAAAGGCCTTGTGAAATTGAGAGCTAATGTGACTAGAATGAAGAAAACACTGAAAGGATGGTATGGCAGAAGCTGAAAATGCTTTCAACTTTTTTCCTTGTAGACCCATTAAGAATGTTGGTCTTTATCTGCAGAACAAAAGGATAGACAAAAATTGTTTTAGTTGTGAGAGTGAAGTATGAGAGCGATACGGGTAGTGATCAAATATATATTCTGAAAAGGTCACTCAGCTAGCCTGTTGTGTGAACAGGCTCGAAGGCTCCTTAGGGGTTGAGCGTGCTCAAGTGAAGGAGGTACTCCAGTGCCTGTGGTCTGATCTTGGGCAGTGCTTATGAACTGTAATATGCCATGAGAAAGGGTTCAAAAATAACTACTAGGTTTATGATTTTAATAGCTGGATGGATAACCCTGTCTTTAACTCTTATGATAAGAAGACATAAGACTGAATAGAAAGGAGATGTGTTCAGTTTGGAACTATGGAGTGTGCAATTACTTTAATAGATTTAGGAGGAGATGCCAAGCACAAATATGGATGTTTTAAAAATCAGAGAAGTAAGTAGCCTGAGGCTATATATTTGGAGTTCTCAGAATATGTGTGGTAATTGAACTCATATATATATATATGACAAGTAAGGAAAGAATATGAAAGATGACTACAAAAAACAAAAAGAAAACTAAAACAAATGAAACACTCCCCTTTGCAAAAAATAGTGAAGAAGTTATTAGTAAAACTTGTTCAGACATAATGGGTAATCTACTTGTGTTTTCTTCTGAAATGTCCAGTATGAATCCATGTTGCAGAGACATTTGGTTGTTTTTCCATTGTGATCATTTGGATTCCATACTCATTTATGTCACAAACTAGCACTGGGATCTAGGATATATCTATCAAAGGAAGTGTTCATCTGAATAATCTTCAGAAAAATAATTTATTACACAATCTAAGCAATGTTGATAATTTCTAGTTTTAATGGATTGCAACTTTTTCTCTGTCATTTGCACAAACGTTTATTTACATGAATTAGCCTGGAAATGGATCATTGTTATTCTGCAAATTATGTCCCATAAAAAACAGAAGCAATTGTTTCATAAAGGTATCATAGAAAGGACAAGTCATAAATATTTTCATGGAGAAGTCTCAATCGAACATGCAAAGGAACAGGTATAAATGACCCATGGACATGGACAACAGGGCGGTGATTGACTATGGGAGTGGGGGCAGGGTAGGGAAAGGGAGGGGGAAGGGGAGAGCGATGGGAGAAAATTGAGGCAACTGTAATACAGCAACAATAAAAAAATGGTAAAAATGGCCAAAAATTAAAGTAAATGGTTACAAACCTCAAAAAAAAAAACACATGCAAATCCTTAAAATCATATTACTAAAATAACTTTTGAAAGTTATCACATAACAAATGGATGAACAAGATGGACACAATGGCCAAAATGAAACATAAAGAAACAATCTGTACTATACCTGTTTGGAGAGCCATGTATCTGATGTCATCTCATATTTCTGAAACAAAACAATTAACTTCGTGAAGCATCTAAAGGCCAAAATAAACACACATCAATTTAACAATTGTTACAGTGTTATTCTCACACATTTTTCCCTTTCCTCAGCTGATGAAATACCATGAGAGATGCCATTGCAATTGTCCATTTAAACTAAATGAATAATTATAAAATTGGTATTATATAATAATTTAATTGTAAAGTCCTTTTGTTTGTGTGTGTGTTTGTGTGTGTGTGTGAACTCCTTCAGAATTCTCAGTAGTATATCATCAGGATAAAAGGTCATTTTCCAATTCGGTGTCCTTACTTCAAACTATTTTCAACTACTAGACACTGTCTCTTTTCACTTCTAGGCATCATCAGGAAAATAAAATTATTAAGTCCTTCAAAAGAACTGGGCAAACAGCCAGGAATAAAATTAAAAGATGGACATTGTTTCAACATTCAATCCACTCCACCATAGTCATTAGCATTTGAAATGACAAAATGTTATGTTCTTTTAAAATAATCTTGCAAAAGACCCAAACCAAAATTGTATTTCCAAAAGCAAAATTAGACTAATTTAATCTTGAGTTAAATAAGTGTAGATGAAACATTTTAGTAACAGTGTTTACATGTAATAATTTAGGAAATATTGTTTTCTAGAAAAAATATTCTGTAAGTATGAATGAAAAAAATTTTCATTAATAAAATTTCAATTCAAAGTATTTCTTCCTGTTCATTTTTCTCCGTTTGTACTACACCAGTAACCATTCTCTCCATCTCTAAAACAGAGACACAAAACATGTCAATTTCCACTGTTTATTTTTGTCACTTATTTTTATTAGAATCCACGAGATTTCAAAATTTCACATACAATTACTTGTCTTATTAATTCATTCATAATGGAAAGTAAAATATTTTAACTCCATAAATGAATTTAAATTTAACTGTATTCTAATAAGGTATCCAACCAACAATATGATAGGTTTCCTTTGTTTATTTTTTATTGAAGCATTTTAATACATATTTGCAGTTACCTGTATAGATTATCCTTCTATAGAAGAGATGATATACAATCTCTAACTAGAAAGAGTGGATTCCAATTTTTTAAATGTATTATTATTTTTCTTATTTTTTAATTTTTTTAAATTGAAACATACATAAAAATCATGATAAGTATAATAACCTCTCATGAAACCATCACCCCAGCTTCAAAAGTTATCAAAATCCACCATTTATTTCATTGATCCTCCAACACTTTATCAGTGAACTATCTAAATGAAAGTCTCAAATGTCATATTATTTTGCCTGTAAATTTATCACCATGTATTTGTAATATATATGTTTAAATTGCCACATTGATCACATTTAACAAAATTAATGAATACCTAATAATATAGCCAGACAATACTGTTTTCCTTGATCTCAACAAATCTTTTTTTTAACTTTAAGTTATTTTTATTTTTAAATTACAGGTGACATACTATATTATATTAGTTTCAAATGTACTTCCCAGTGATAGACATTAAATAACTTACTCAGAGATCATACTGATTAATCTTGCACCTGTCCGACACCATACATATTCCATCTGCTGTATTTTACATCCCTGTGACTACTCTACAACAACCAATTTGTACTTCTTAATCTTATCACCTTTTCACCTATTCCTCTAAAACCCTCTGGCAACTGTCAAAATGTTCCCTATATTTATGAATATGTTTTTGTTCTGCTTTTTCATTTACTTTGTTTTTTAGATTGAATGGTTGATAGATATGTATTTATTGTCACTTTGTTTTTCATATAATTTTTTCTTTGTTCTTTTTCCTTTTTTCTTAAAGAAGACCCTTTAACATTTCATCTAATATTCGTTTAGTGGTGGTGAACTCCTTTAGTTATTTCTTGTCTAAGAAGTTCTTTGTATGTCCTTCAATTCTACATGATAGCATGCTGAGTAGAGTAATCTTGGCTATAAGTCCTTGTTTTACATCACTTTGAATATTTATTGCCAATCCCTTCTGGCTTGAAATGTTCCTGTTAAGAAATCAACTGACTATCTTATGGTCACTCCTTTGTAGTTAACTAACTGGTTTCCCATTGCTGCTTTCAAAAATCTTTCTTTGTCTTTAACCTTTGGCATGTGATGCATCTCAGTGTGGGCCTCTTTGGGCTCATCTTGTTTGCAACACTCTGTGCTTCCTAGACTTGTATGACTATTTCCTTTACCAGATTAGGGAAGATTTCTGTCATTATTTTTTCACATGTTTTCCGTTCATTGCTTTCTCACTTCTCCTTCCAGCACCCTCATGATGCAAATGTTGACAAAGAGGCTCCTAACACTATTCTCATTTCTTTGGATTCTTTTTCTTTTTGCTCTTCTGCTTAGGTGTTTTCTGTTTCTTTATCTTCCAAATCTCAAATTTGATCCTCTGCTTCATTTGCTGTAATTAATTCTTCATTTCAGTTAACGTATTCTTCATTTCTGTTTAATTTTCTTTTTTTGTTTTGTTTTCTAGTTCCAATTTTCTGTTTCTTATTTTTTAAGGAAGCTCCCATTTTGTTCAACTACTCTTCCTCTAAGTTCATTGGACACCCTTATAACCAGTGTTTTGAACTCTGCATCTAGTATATTGCTTGTCTTCATTTTTCTGGAGTTTTCTGTTCTTTCATTTGGGACATATTTCTTTTTCTACTCATTTTGGCTGCCTCCTTGTGTTTGTTTCTCTTTATTATGTGGAGCTGCTACATCTCACAGGCTTGGTAGAATGGCTTTATTTAATAGGTGTCCTGTAGGGTCCAATAACACAGTTTTCCTGTTCAGCGGATGTGAGCCTTCCAAGTGGACTCCCAACACCCATGTGGGCTGTATATACACTTTTGTTGTTGTTGAGTCTTGATTATTGTTAGCACATCAATGGAAGAGGTTTACCCCTAGCCAATCAGCTATGAAGATCTGGTTTGTGATCACCATGGACGATCAGCTATGCAGGGGCCTACCCCACAGAGCAGGACCTACTTCAATGTGGTTCTGGTGCCTGGTAAGTTTGTCCCTTAAGCATGTCCAATATGGAGGTGGTCAAATTGTGCTCCAGTGTGTTTTGAAGCAGTCCTCCGGTTGCACAGAAAATTAAAATCATGTATTATGTGCTGATTTATGTCAGGCTTATTTCACACTAAGTATTTTTTAGATTCATTCATATCATTGAGTGTATTAGTATTCTGTTCCTTCTTAGATGTCTGAGTAAAATTCCAATGTGTAGATAGATATTTTGTTCATCCATTTGTTTGCCTCATTTTGTTTATGCATTCCTTCTTATGGACAACTGGATAGTTTCCAGTGTTTAGCTATTGTCAATATAGTTTCTCTAAAATTTTTTAAAACTAAATTCTTTGGTAGACTCAGGATTTTATTTCTCAAGCAAATATATAGAAATGAAGTTACTGGAGTGTGATGTATAAAGTTTATATATATATATAAAACTTTTGCCTCATCCTGTATACAACTTTGTCAGATATACATTTTGCAAAACATTTTCTCTCTATCCGTGATTAGTTGTTCAATTTTTTAATGGTACCTTTAATGAAGAGTTTCTAATTTTGATGATGTTTAATGTATTTTTCTACATGCTTAATGATGTTTGCCTATTTAATGTAGTAAAAATACCCCATATTTTTATCTAGAAGATTGACAATATGAGTTTTAGATAAGGCTGCAATTTCTCTTAAATTAATTTTAAAATACATTATGAGATAAATGTCAAACATAATTGTTTTTTTCATTTGCTTATTGATTGTTCCAGCACCATTTTCCCCTACTGAATTGTACTGGCAGTAGTGTTGAAAATCAATTGATCATACAAATATGGATCTCTTTCTGCAAATTACTTTCTGTTCATTTGATATATTTGCGTGTCCTTATGTATCCACTACATCTTTCCAGTTTCTGTGTCTTTCTAGTTATTCTTGAAATCAGGTAGTACAACTCCTCTAACATTTTTTTTTCCCTCAAGATTGTTTTGGCTCATCAGTTTTTTTGTTTTGTTTTGTTTTTTTTGTATTTCCATGTACCTTAAAAAAAATTAAATTTGTTGGGTGACATTTGTTAATAAAAGTATAAAGTTTTCTAGAGTACAATTCTATAATACATTAACTAAATATTGCATTGTGTGTTTACTACCCAAAGTCGTACCACACTGAATGTGCCTGATCTTGTCCATACACCTTTTAGAACCATACATACATGTTTCTTCAAAAAAAAAAAGAAAAAAAAAGAAAAAAATTCTACTGAGATTTTAATCAGTACTGTATTAAAACTACAGTTCCATTTGAGTAGAATTGACATCTGTGACACTAAGACTTTCAATTCAAGAATGTGGCATAGCTTCTATTTATTTTAATGGTATTTTTTGTGCATTTTCTATCATAATATTACAAGTATATAAAAATACATTTTTGTTTCTTAATTATTTATTTTGAAACAAGTACAAGGTAACAGGGAAGTTAAAGCCCAGTTCAAGAATCCTCAGCATATCCTTTATACATAGTTCTCATTTATATGTTGCTTTATTTGCTTTATTATTATATCTATATATACACAGTTTTTAAACCATTTGAGAGGAAGATGGAAGTATAATTCTTTAAAAGCAACTAAAATTTAGAAACATTCTTTTTTCCTAAAAGAATTTACAGAAGTTTTGAGGAACTAGGTCCATTTATCCATAATTAATTCAGCGATAATTTCTTAAGAAAATCATAGTATTCTATATATTTACAGATTTTAACAGTAAAATAATCAAAATTAGAAAATGGAACAAACATATGAAGTTCATATACTGACTTGGGAATTGTGGCCTATTTTTTGTAGATTTCTTACATTTTATTTATACAATAATGCCATCTGCAAATAAAGACACTTTTATTTCTCCCTTAACAGTCATAGTATTTATTCCTTGCCAAGTTGCTCTGATAAGAGTCTCCAATAGAGTCTGTATAATAGTTCGAATTTATATCCTTACCTTATTGAGAATGTTAGGATGAACAAGAAAAGTGTTTCACCATTGAATATGGAATTTATTGGGGTATTTAGTGGGTATCCTTTATCAGCTTGGGGACACTAATTTCTATTCTTTTATGTTGCAAGCTATGAATAAGCACTGCATTTTGTCTATTGCTTTTTTCTTAATCTAATGAAATAATTTCATTTTTTCTGTTAAAATATGTTAGATTGATTGGTTTTCAATATCATTCTGAAACTCAGAGGATAAACCCCATTTAGTAATGATGACTATTTTCTATGTTGCCAGGGATGACATATTAATATGTTTAAGGATTTTTAAATGTGCATGTGTTCATGAGAGATATCAGTCAAAAATATTCTCTCTCATAATGTCTTGGTTTATAAGAGTAGCAACACCCTGACTCTGGTAACAGGGTCGTGCTACTACCCTCATAAAATAAACTGAAAAGTTAGCTTTCTTCTCTTCTTTCTAGAGAATATAGAAATAAAATTTATTCTTTTGCCCCATTTTATTTAGATAATCTTGACATATAACATTGTATAAGTCAGGGTATACAGCATAATGGTTCGATATATGTACATACTATGAAATGATTACTACCAGAAGTTTAATTAACATCCATCACCTTATGTAGTTAAGATATTTTTCCCTTGTGATGAGGACTTAAGATTTACTGTCATAGCACCTTTCAAATATACAATACAGTATTGTTAACTATAGTCATCATGTTGATATTATATGCCCAGAATTTGGTTATCTTGTAACTGGAAATTTGTACCTTTTAATTACCTTTATCCAATTCCCCCATGTCCCCCACCCCCACTGACCCATGTCCAGGAAACACAAATCTAATCTCTGTTTCTATAAATTTGGTGGGAGGTTTTATTTTTAGATTCCGCAAGTAAGTGAAATCATACAGTATTTGTCTTTCTCTATCTGACTTATTTCTCTTAGCATAAATGTCCTGAAGGTCCACCCATATTGTCACAAATATTACGATTTCCATTTTTACGGCTGAATAATATTACATTGTATGTGTATGTGACTTTTTTTTAATCTATTCATCCATTACTGTAAACTTAGTTATTTTTCCATGTCTTGGCTATTGTAAATAATAGTGCAATAAACATGAGGGTACACATATCTCTTGAGGATAGTGATCTTGTTTCCTTTGAATAACCCAGAGGTTGACTTGTTGAATATCATGGACGTTCTTTTTTTTCTTTTTATATTTTAAGTACATGGCATACTGTTTCCCATAATGTCTGTAGCAGTGTACATTCCCACCACAGTGCACAAGGATCCCTCTTCTCCACCTCCTTGCCAGCATTTGTTACTTCATGTCTTTTTGATAGTAGCCATTTAAGACATGTGAGGTGATATGTCTTTGTGGTTTTGATTTGCATTTGCCTAATGATTAATGATGCTGAGTACCTTTTCATACACCTGTTTGCTATTTGAATATCGTCTCTTGGAAAACTATTCAGATTCTTTGCCCATTTTTAAATATGATTATTTATTTCTTATGCTATTGAGTTATATGGGTTCTTTATATAGTTTGGATATTAATACCTTATTAGTCACATGTTTTGCAAATATTTTAATGTTCCTTATGAAGAGTAAACATTGTTCTGTGAGACAGCTAATTTATATAGCCATAAATTATTGATTTAGGCTTGATTCCTTCAAGATTTGACTTAAAAGTTTATGAAAAGTCATCTAAAACAGCCCTCTTCCTAATGCATTTTCTTTCTGGGCTCTGAGTTGAATGCACAGAGTTTGCAGTGAGAACTTTCTATTTTTGCTATTCAGAACTCCAGAGTTTCAGAGCATTGTGCAGCCTGCATTTTCTCTTTCTGATTCTTTCTAAGGCCTGTCTTGTACTTGCACAGGTAAGCAATCAGCTAAAGACCTCAGCAGTCCTTCATAAATAACTGGACAACTGGATTTATTCTCTTTATAGCTCCAAAATTTGTGTTACTTGTCTTATAAATTTCAACCACCGAGTTTCAGGATTCTTCCTGTCCACCTGAAGCAGTGATACCACTGTGCCTATCTTAGGTACCATCTCCTTGCATTCTGATCTCAAAAATGTGACTCAAAGGAAGTCATATATAGGCCCATCTTGTGTATTTACACTATTTCAGAATTAATTTCCCAATCCTCCTTACATCCCACATCTGAAAAGTTTTTTTATTATCTTTTGTACATTTTTATAATTGATTAAATGTTAGTCTGATAACATTTACTCCATCTCCTCCAAAAACAGAAATTTGAAATTTCTGTTGTTAAATAACTGAAAAACTTTTACCTAGTACCAAATATATAACATAATAATTTGAAATGATTACAGTATTTCTTCTACTAAGAACCTTAAAATGACACATATAGAATTTATACAGAGTTTATAAAAACCGATTGCAGAAATATAATTACAACCTGATTTCAAAACATAGTGGCTCCAAAATCATCTTTTTTTATTATTTTTACTTAAGGACAGAGACACTGTCTGTTCTTTAAGAAGACTAATCTAAACTATAAAAAAATTCAATTTTCAGAATGTGTTTAAAGAAAACAGGAAAGAAACACTCTATACTCTCAACTTAATCAAAGTCAATATAATAAATATAATAATAATCTCATTGTTGAGAATGACACTAACATGGCTTGGACAACCCTGTAAACTACACAAGAATTAAATTTTTTAAAGTTAGTGTGTTCTCTTCTGCTTATCATCTATATTTCCTGCTTCAAGTTTTGGAAGATTTATGGATTAAAGTATATACTAATAGAATGATTCTTCCTACTACCTTTTGAAGATAAATATTGAAGCCTTTGCACAAAGGATTTTCTGATATCTCTCTAAATGGTAGCATAAATTACTTCATTTTAAGTATATAAGGAAAGTAAATTATACTCACTCTACTACAAGCACCAGTTGTGGTCTCACAGACCGTGAGAATGGAGATGTTCTGAGGTCGGTTTAACCATCTGACCACCGTCTTGGTATTGCTTACCCACTTAACCATTGTGATATAGTATTCTCTAGTTGGAAACAAAATTAAAATTTACATTTAGAGCCAGAAGGCTTTATATACCAATAATGGACACTGTTATATGCAAGGATAAGTGAAATATTATTAAGATATAATTAAGATATAAGAATGTCACATCAAAAGAACTTCTGTTTATGAATATATACACATTGCACTGTCAATCACATATATAAATGCAAATATGTATGTATGTATATGCATGTTTGTAAACACATGCACATATATATACATGCATCTACAAATATACAGAAAATTTAAGAATACAATTGAGACTGAATGATTTCCCAGAAGAAAATCCTTGGAAAGGTAAAAATAATCAAGATGCTAGACATTTATGAATAATTTGTTATCCTCTATTTTTTAATAATATATGCAAATGAAGTATAGTTTTTCAAAGGTATTTTATATTCTACTTTATTTATTTAAAATATAATCAATAATCAATTAAAGGCAAAGCTTATTCTTAATTATTTTTTTATGCATGTCCTCAATGTTATTTCACTTTATGCAGGGGGACTTAGGCTATAGACCTATTAAAGGTTTCTTTTCGTGTTTACCAGTTGTAGGCAAAGGGCCAGTTCCAGTCTTATTCACAGTATATCTTACAGTATTTTTTAAACTCTTATCTATTTAAACAGCTAAAAACAAAGAAGGAATCAAACTGAAGGAGATAAGGGGGTTACAGAATATTTGGACCAGAGAGGTTACTAATTTATGGGACCTGTGATTTTCACCGGCTGGTTGTAGATTGGGAGTTTATATTTTTTCCTTTATAGTTTGCATTTCTTTCATTGTAGATTCTATATTTGGAAATTTACATAACATAGCACAAACCCCCCAATGCGAACAGAACAAAATGCCATCATCAACATTGATTCAATTAATTAATAATAAAAAACACAATTTTCCAACAAATTTGCCCAGTTTCAGAACAGATGAGATGCTTTAGAAATGGCTTGAAAGAGTTTACACACACATGCCATGGACATGAACTAAGGGGGCTGATTATAGGAGAGAGGGGAGGCACCTGGCAGAGGGGGGCAAAGGAAAAAAATTGGGACAACTGCAACAGCATAATCAATAAAGTATACTTCAAAAAAACCAAAATTGCTTGAAAAATACCATCCATAGTATTATCTTAAAATTAATCCACTCAGTTTTTATGTGACTTAGGAAAAAAAAAACACCAGTGGAAGAAAAACCTTGTGAGACAAATCACCTGTCCTTATACACATCTGTGTTAGACATTCAGCTACATGAATCTTACTTTTCTAACATTCCTGAGTATCTTACTGCTTCCTCTGGCAAACCTGTTAGCCCATCAAAGTAAAGATGTCAGTAGTAGGGCAAGCATAACTTATCATACAGTGAAGCCTGCCATATTTTCTTCAACAATCTTTTTAAGACATTTGGCAGCTTTCACAACCCAGCTGAGTCCCGCTTGAAAATTGCCTGGAAACTCAGTGAAATCACAGTGTCGTGTTCCTCAAACAGAATTAACAAGGCAAGATGACTGAATAAAATATGCAACTGGTTTAGAATTAATCCTTGGCCAAATTAGTGGGTCTGGCAGTTCCTCAGAGAATGAGGTCCTGTTCATTTTCACTGCATTTGTTTAAACTGATTTATTTTTCATGTATTGTTATATTTGTCGCTGAGAATAAAAAAGGGGAACATATAGTATTAAACTTTAATAGATTTATCCAGAAGGTGTGACATGGATAAAAAGATAATGGTTACTGTAAACAATCAGGAAAGGAAATGCTGGTTTCTGACAATACATATTTCTGAGTTATTGGCATAAATGTCGTTCAAATTGAAGTAAAAATAGTATAATTATTATAAACAACTGACCAAGGACTTCAAAATCAAGGTCATAGTTATGGAAAAATATAAATAAAACAGGTATACAAAATATTTTCAAACCCAATCAGATATTTGTCTCAATTAGCTAAAGTGAATAATATTATCTTTTGTGCCAAGTAAGATAAATGAACATAAAAGATTTTTAAATAAATAACAACAACATCATAACAACACAGAATTTAAATATTCATCTTGGGAAGTTTCCCTTTTAAAGTGGTCCTCAAGTAAAAGGTTGCAAGAACATATTTTTGTAATGTCTTCCCAGGCATTGACACATTACAGGGATTATTGCTTATGATGAAAAATCTTGACTTTTAAAAAATATTTCATATTTAAGAAAGAATTAAAATTCAACAAGTGCAAATTTGATGAATAAATGATTTATAAGGTGCATTAACTTAAGTATAAAATTAAATTAAAATTATTATAGTCATACTATATATTTCTTTTTGATTAATGTGATTATTTTGTTATTTAATGCATTATATATCTATGTTCATAAGCAAAATCTTGTTTGATGTGAGATGTCTTAGTATATACCTTATTTATAGTTTGAAGAATGACAGCTCTCCTGAAAGTTGAATTGTGAAGACTTTCAGGGATAATTTCAAACCATTGAAATTTCATGATAAAGTGTTAGAAACGTCCAACATGAAAGTGAAAGTAGCGCTTGACAGTTAAGAAGTGAGGAGAGATATATTTACTAACTAAATCACACTCTATATCCTTTCTTTCTTTGTGCCAAGATCCTTGGTGCATATTTCTTTATGATTCATATCTATCTATTCAGTTGGCTCATAAGTATTCAGGTATCCTCTGAATGAGGGATTAGGGAAATGCTCTTACCTGGAAATGTTACGCTCCTTGGCCTGCCTGCTGCAGATGCGGCTGTCCTCTGGGATTCCATCTTATGAGCACATTAGGTCAGGTGCCCCATGACCAGTGGCCAGCGGTATCCCTTCCTTATAACTATTTTTCCTGCTTGTTCCTAGTTTCCACGGCTATCACTATTACCCAGGAAGTCCTCAAGAATCTAGTCCTCTTGAGCCACAGGGACAGAGGCAATCAAGTCAGGGGGTTTGAACTCAAGTCAAGAAAGACTTTGTATCAGCTGAGTGGTCTGTCAGAGGATATCTAACTGTTCACAAGGGTATGTGGAATGGAGGCCCCTGCATCACCAGCAGACGGGTATGTTAGAAATTACATTGGTGTTTTCACTGGTTTCCTGTCCAGTCACTACTCTGTGTTCACAACATAATCTTTACACATGTAGTTACACTGAGCTCATTCTCTTCCAGATAATCTGGTATCTTTGCCCATAAATGTATTGTGATAGCATTCATGACTGTCCTTCTACTATCTACTGTCCTTCAAAGACCTCTGTTAATAACTATGCATTACTTGCAATAGGGGACATTTAGGACACTTCCATGAAAATAGATAAATTTATTAATTAGATTATCCAATACAGACATTCCTTGTCAGAATAAGAGATGTAGACTAGACATATGCAAATAAAATAGAAAAGCATGGTACTATCAAGACCAGAGTGACAGGGCAATATGACACATCAATGATATAGGCTGAGAACAATGGATACAAAGGTTGGATGACTAAAAAAAGAAAAAATTCAAATAAATAAAATAATGTCAAAGACACAGAGTAAGGAGAAACCAAAAACAAACCACTACCTTTACTCTTCAGCCTGCAGATTTCTGAGCATAAAGGATAATCATTATCTCATAAAAAAAAAGTGACATTTACATAACCTGTAGAAAAATCTGCATGATTCATTATCATAAAAATATTTTCACAGGAATTTAATTATTT
This sequence comes from Mormoops blainvillei, assembly GCA_004026545.1. NCBI lineage: Eukaryota > Metazoa > Chordata > Mammalia > Chiroptera > Mormoopidae > Mormoops > Mormoops blainvillei. The sequence continues at coordinate 77,803 of PVJD01000127.1, read as the reverse complement.
TAAATTCATACCTGTAAATTCCAATAAAGATACTAAGTGCTTGCAATACCTTAAACTCATAGTGTAACAATTTACAAAATGTTTCTTCTTCAGATGAGATTAATTGCCTAACATCCTCTGGGTCTGAAGATATTCAAGAAGTGTCATTATCTTAGTTCCTACATGTTACATTCTGAAGAATCAACACAGACCACAATTCAAATAAAAGTAAGAGTCTGGATTGAATTAGTATTGAAGAAAAGTTGCATTCATGATCTGAATCTGATGAAGCGTTTTTAGCTGAATCACTAATATATTTTTTTTAATGTTGGGAGTTGGGGTAAGGAATTGTAAAAATAAATTATGCCTTTCTCCAATAAACTTATCCCTTTAATTTTTCTTTAGAACAATAAAATAAATTGACATTTATTTTACATTCTTTCACTAGAGGATAAGTATCTGGTTGAAGGGAAGCTCTATTCAATGATAAGACAAGCAAGGGGACTTTTTCTGTCATAGTTATAAACATTTGTTATTATAACTAATTAATTCAACCAACCAAAAAATTAATGGACAAAAAAAAACTAATACCTTCAAATTAAAAGCAAATCTTATTCTTTGGAGTAGAGGTCAAGAGATACAGTTTACAAGGAAGCTCAAATCATAGGAGAATATCTCTATATTCATCTTATTAATCTTCCCCCCTATATAGGTACATATATATTTAATTATTATTATTGTCATCATGGTGATTTTATTAGAAATAAGAAAGCTATAGAGATTGTCATATATGAAATTTAATTTTAGTGGAAAAAATCAAAAGAAGAAAAAGTTTATAACTAGACTGAGTAATAGAGTATGGTTCACTTATTGGTTGGCAAGGTACAGGTCATGTGAAAATAAAATAAAAATATAGTAGATGCTTAGGTAACACACACAAAAAATAAACATGTAAATTTTTATTTGGTGAATTAATTATTTAGGTATTCTGTTACTGTGAATTTAGGCAGAATCTCAAATGATACCAGTAGCTATGCAATGAATACAATACAAATTCCAGTAAGAAGAGTGGGCATTTGATGGCCTTAATAGGGCATAGGGAAAGTATATTATTAATAAAATAAGTTGGTATTGCTTAGGATTTATAGAAATACTGTCACTAATAAATACAGGAATATTGTTAATATACTGGTATCAAAAACAATATATTTGAAATTTTCAAAAATATAGAAAATTTGAGTTAGCTTAGGAAAATTTAAGAATAAGAGAGTAAAGAAAATTAAGAAGACAGGTAAAGGGAAATAAGTTACAGAGGGAAGCAAGTTTTACCACCAGTAAACTTTATGTTCAAAAGACACTAATGCAAACAATTAAAACACGATCAGTTTCATGATTTGCAATGCACATAAGAAAAATACGGCAGGTCCTAGCCAGCTAGCTCAGTTGGTTGGAGCATTGTGACAATACACCAAGGTTGTGAGTTCAATCTCTGGTCAGGGCACATATAAGCAAACAATGAATACATAAATAAGTGGAACAAAAAACTGATGTCTCTCTCACTCTCTCTAAAAATCAATCAATATTTTTTTTTTAAAGGAAAAAAGAACAGGGCAGGTTTTCAGGAGAAGCACAAGTATTACCTACATGAGTCATAGATGTATGTGTGAATATACATACAATTCAATTTCTCTGTTTCTTTATATACACACATAGAGACAGAGAGAGGCTGAGACAGAGAAGAGACAAAAACAAACAGAAACAGAAACAGAAACAGAAACAAACAGAAAAAGAACACTTCTCACATGGCTTCAGGAAAATCATTGTGTGTTCTTATGAGTCTGTTCCTTACTCTTGAGGTCCTGGGGCAGTAATAACTTTCTGCTCTTACAGACTCAGTGTTGTTTTTCCTTTCTTTGTGAGTTTCTCTTTAATCCTGGCCATATCTTTGTTAATAGTCCCTTAATTAACTACATTTTATTACCCTTTGAATGTGTTACCTTTTTAATTTCCAGGACCCTGATCAATAAATTATAAAAAATGATATGCTCTTTTAGATCTCAAGTACCTAATGAAGGAGGGCATAATAGTTTTCAGGCAAATTTCTTTCTGGCTAGAGTACTAAGTATTACATATTAGAGATATTGATACTCCTAAAATAAAATCAAGAAAAATGGGAGTTTAGATTCCATTTGATGTGCATCTAGATGAATGTAGCTTTCTTTTATTCTCACCATGGATCTCTCTCTCTCTCTCTCTCTCTCTCTCTCTCTCTCTCTCTCTCCTTTCATGTTTGTGTATTTATGGGCTCATTCAAGTAATATCTGGCTTCATAGTAGCTAAATGCAGATGACATAAATTTCAGTGATTACCTTTGTTCTTTTCTCCAAAAACAAATGATTAAAAAATACATTTCTGTAAAACTGAAGCATGGGAAACATTTGAAAATACCAGTTATGAAGTAAATTTTGATTTTGATTTATCCTACAACAAAAAAATATCACATGCTTTGGTGCATTTCACATGCCATAGCTGGCACTCACATAAGACCAAGAGGCATAAAGAGCAAAATTATAATGTACATTGTGTAGATATTACATGACTCTCTCCAAATTGTAGACCAACATCATTGCTAAACCAATATACCTGAATTACATTTAAGTACTTTTTCTTCACAGGATTTTCACTTCCTCTTAGTAGGATACAGTATATTATTCTCTGTATTGGACTTGCCACAGCTAAGATACATGATATCTCTTTATAATCAGTGAGTAATTTTATCATATTGTACCTCAAATATTAAAGATGTGTATACTTAACTAATGCTCCAATAAAAGAGAGCTGTTTCATTCTTTAGGAATTTTTTTGTTTGATGGTACTCTGCGGTAGTCTGCTGAACTCATCAGAAGCCTTTTCAGGTAACAATTCAAGGTCAAGAATCACCATCTCTTATTAAAAAGGAATAGGGATATTTTAAAATTGACCTCCATTTAAAAGACTTAAAAATAATTAAAATTATAAACTATCATTTCAAGATTAGGGTAGTCAGACGCAGAGAGAGGTAGAGTGAATTGCCCAAGTTCACATAAGGAGATGGTAGTAGAGATGTGACTCAAACACACTAGTCTACTATCCTTTTCTGTTAATTCCGAGCATCAAATAAATCAGAGGCAAAAATACGAGTTAAGGATCACATAAAATATCAATAGTTTTTCTAATTGTTTTATTTGAGCCTAAATCTTTCATGTCTGGTAGACTAAGCTCAGAAGTAGGTTTTCTCTAATTAGGTCAACCCTACAATATTGTACATGACAATTCAGATGGTTGTTTAAGGCTTTCCATCACAACCTGGATGCAGTGTTCTATAATTTAATGAAGTAGGCTTTACCTCATTTTCTAACTCTACTACAAACTAATCCTGAAGGTCTATCTCAACTTTTTCTTTAAACCTGTGTATTTTATCTTTTCCACTAATAAAAGGAGCATATTATATTAGGTAGTTAATGAGAAACCTTCCAGTGTAAACATTCCATAAATTTTTATTACCTTTCAAGTAGGAAAACTTCCCACACACAGCAGGTGGCCCTGTGTGAAAATTCCCAACTGTGATGAAATTTTTCCAAATATGTCAGTGTGACAACATTTGAGTGCAATTTCTTCTTGCATCAGTCATTCTGCTTTATTTGTTGAAATCATCAAAATAAGTTTTGAGCTTAGCCCCATAGCATTCAATATACTGTGAAACTATTTTCTTATATAGCAGCTGCCTATCATATGGCATTTTTAGGGTTGCTTTAAATTTTCAAAGTGTTACATATTTTAAAGAATCATCACTGAAGTTTGAGACCACTCTGGATTTCCAAATGCACATGGCTATTTAATTAGTTGTTCATTATTGGAGATTTTGCTAATATTAAAATCATGCTTCTGACACGTAAAATGAATTTCTATTTTCCCTCCACTTAAAACTTCTTAAATAAGACTTTTATGTTGGGTATCTAAAAACAAAATCTCATTAAATTTTTCTGCCTAGAAAAATGCTAGAGAATTATTGGTAAGCCGTAGGAAGAAAGTTTACAAAACTGCACAAGTTTTTGGGCAATTATACTCTTTTTAAAGAGGACAATTAAAAAAATGGAGTGGGTATTTTCAGGAAGAAAAATTAGTAGAAAACTATCCTTTGTTCCCATCTCTCTGTCACATCTCCTGCAAAGGTCTAATCCTCGCTTTCAGTACATTTAGTCATTTTGTGGTACTGCTAATCACCTTGGAATTGTAAATGCTTCCTGGGTTACGGAGACTCAGAATGATCTCATTCCTGCACTAATGGAGGCAACCTCAGCCTTAGTTTCAAATGGATTTGTTGAGCTGATCACATAACTCTCTAAATTGAAACAAAATGATAATGGTGTTAAACTATCTATTCCCTGGCAAAAGTGAAATTGAAATTGCATACCTTGATTTAAAGCTGTCAGGTGGCATGAGTTCCAAAGTATGAGTTGGTCCATATAGGTTTACAACATATAATTTGATTGTTGGGTTCACTTGACCTGCCTTTGAGAAAAATGAAAGTTGTAATGCACATACATTAAGCATTAGAATATATTGAGGAAAGAAAGAAAAGGCATTTTGATTGTTTTATAATTTTGTGTTAGGATGAAGTTTAATTTCTCTGAAGTAGAAATTATTTTGAATTCAGCAACTTGATTGCTTTCATTTTTTTCAAAGATAGCTGCTTCTAAAAGCATTTTAGTCAGACAATTAAAGGTGATAGGAAATTATGATGCCTTTGTTCACTAGGTAGTGCTACAGTGTTCTTTTCTTAGAATGACACCAGAGGACTGACTTTACAAAAAAAAAAACTAGTAGATCAAGCAGCTAGTCACATTATATAGGATATAAAACATGATGGGAAAAAGCTTGGCTAGTTTTAAAAAAAAAGAAGAAGGAAAAAAAAATACCAATCCTAGTGCCACATCCTTTTAACACCATAGTACCTAATCTATTCCATGCATTAATCATCCTAGGTTTTCTTTTAAATTTATGAACACTTGATGGAGTGTAAGTGACCCTTAGGAGGTGGGCCGTGAGCAGGCCCTCATTCAGGGCCTGGCATGAGGAGTAGAGAAACAGCAGTAAGAACATGGAATTTAAGTTTAATAATTAAAAAATATATATATATATATATATATAATCATAACTGGTTGTTTAGCAGTTATTATGTTTTTGGTTAATAATAAATGTTAAACATTACATAAATTATCTCACTAAATGTTCCTACTGCAGTACTAAGATATAATTAGAGCCCCTTCCAAATAAAAATGAAGAAGCTAAGCAAACTGTGAGAGGTGAAATACTCAGCGATGGAGGGAAGCAGTATTTAAACCTAGGATGCTCTTAACTACTGTAGTTTTGCTTAAGTTCAGTTTTAGGCAATGGCTGTAAAAGTTTTTCTAAATATATTCACAACTCTTATGGGGCAGAAATGGGAACTTTCACCAATACATCTCAAGCATGTTGAATGAATGAATGAAACAATGTTTCTCTGAGTAAATGTTTAACAGAATCAGTTGACTACCTGTGGTTTAATGTGTTGTACCATTGTGGTGTGGCACATCATATGAGCTATACAGGGGAGAACAAGAAATGAAATTGAAAATGAGTTGAGTTAAAAGAACTGACAAAAATCTAAAAAGAACAATAAAACTGATTTAATGGTGACAAAGAAAAATCCATGCTTAAGGAATTGGCATCAACAAAAACCAGAGTTAAATCAGGACAAGAAGCAATATAGTTGGTTCCATCAATAGTCAGTAATAGCTCAAGGACCATTTTGTTAGGCTAATAATAATTAGCAAGAAGGGAAAGAAAGAAGGGTGACTAAGATGAGTAAGAGAATTTGTAGAACAGTGAAAACCCTCTATATGTTGCCATGAAGAAGGATACATATCATTATATATTTGTCCAAAATCCATAGGATGCACAAGACCAGAAATGAACCATAATGTAAACTAAGGATGTTGGGTCATTATCATGCATCAATAGTGTGTCATCAGTTGAACCAAATGCACAGCTCTGCTGGGGGAAGTTGATAATGGGAGAGGGTATAAAAGCGGGGGACCAGAGCTTTATGGCAAACATCTTCCATCCCCTCAATTTTGTTGTGAACCTTAAACTGCTTAAAAAGAAGCGTATAAAGAAAAATGATTGGTGCATATGTGGGAGTGTTTCTAACACAGGTCTGAAGTTCTGAGTCAAAGAAATAAGTCAGGAAATGCTGTCATTACAGAAAGGCAGTGACTAGTGACTACTAGGAGAGATTATGGAAATGGTTCCTATAGTAAAGGGCTTGCTAGAAGGTAAACTGTGAGCCTGCCTCACAAAGAAAGCCCCTGTGTCAGGTTTTATAAAGCTGAATCACTGCTCTAAAACCCTCTAGGGCCTGGAAACGTCTGTCTTGGGCAATTTAGTGTTCTACCACACTTACGAGCTGTCTTTCACATCGCTTTTGATTTTTTCAATTGGCATTTTCCTGCCTGAAAACATTGGCCTTCTCCATATATTTTTAATCTAACCATTTCTCTAGCTTGACCAGGTATGTTAAAGTTTAGAGCTGGCACATAGTATTTAGTAGCTCCATTCAATGTGTTGTTCTCTAACCAAGAGCATCAATCAGTATCTTCTGGAACCTTAGAAACTCAAATCCGTGGGTCCCACCCAGACCTACCTTCAGACTCAGAATCAGAATCTCAGAGTGTGGGTCTAAGAAATCTATGTTTTAACGAGGTTCAGAAAACTATAACCAGTATGTAAAATTTAATAAAACACTGGTATCAGTACATAAATATCAGTGTTTTTATCAAAATTTGCATATTGATTATAGTTATCTGTGAATCTCATTAAAGCCCACATATGTACATAACAGTTGAGCAGCTTTCCAAGGTTAACCTGTTTCTGAATCACCAGTGAGCCTGAAGGGTGTGTTTGACCCTGACTGCTGAGGCCCTCTTCTAGCATTTCTCATCCTCAAATGGGCAAAGAAAATTGCATTTCTAAAAAAATCCCCCAATGAGGCGATGCCACTGGCAAAACCATATTTTGAGAAATGGTTTAGCTCTATCTGTAAATCAGAGAACTCTGGGTTCAAATTTTGACTATTATTTGCTGAAGACGGACCATGGGCATGATGTTAATGGCCCTCGAGGATTATTTTATTTGATTATCAAAAATGAGACATATCTCTGAGAATATATCACAAGTCAGAAGTTTTGAGCCAAAGTAGATTTCCTTTCTGTAGATAAAAATATCTCATTGTTTTGTAATATGAACTAACAAAAAATGATTTATAAAAGTACCTAAAATAGTATATGGTAGTGAATTTTAAAAAAAGATAGTTATTATTAAGACACCAACTTTTCTAGTTAGTGAAAAAACTGTGTATTTTTCCTTTCAATAAACTGATTAAAGAAAAAAAGTAAATTAAATTAAATTTGATCTTTTTGTGAGTTCTTATCAACATTATATAATTTTAGGACATACTTTGTCAAAGACATATACAGTTACAACCACATGTTAAGGCAGCCTTTTTATGTTCTTAGCACTGTAAGCTTCTACTTGAACAGAATCAATGATATCCTAATTAGCTTCCATATGAAAACAAATCAAAAGTTGTGTACCTACACAGCCAAATTTAGACGGAAGCCAAACATCAGGTCATTTCCAAAATTCAGCTGTTTAGCATTTTATAATCTTAATTAGATTTCTATCTATCCATGGAGTTTAGAAATTAAGCACATATTGCAAGTTCATCTGTACCTTTTAATATTTGAATTGTTTCAATAGGTTGGAAATTAAAGGAGTTTATCTATGAGCATTTTACAGTCACATTTGCGACAAAGACTGCAAATTCACAGAATCTTTCCTCTATGATTCCGAAACACGAGCCTCAATAATAATTAACCTTATTTTACTGGCAACTAAGTTGTCATTAAATGAGATAATGTTTTAATTAAGAACATTAACCTGAGGTTACTGAGATAGAACTGCACATCTCTTTTGTGCTGAATTGCTAATGAAGAGTACTTTATGAGTTCTGAATCATGCTGAATTAAGTAAAATACAAATACATGTGTTTAGTGTAAGTATTTCATTAGTAAATCTGACTGCATTGGGTATTTTCCTCACTCATTTTAATCTAGTTTAATGTGAAGCACAATTTAGTGTGAACTCTATGCATTACTTCGATGCCTAAAGTACCACTTTTGAAAGTTTATTGCATAAATAAGAGCAAATCAAAATAATATATGTTAGTGGAAAAAAACACTTATTTAAAAAACCAGAGTAGAAAACGAGACTGAAAATTCAAGTAATACTCCCCACATAATATTGAAATTTAGTATGAGAGCAAGGAAAAAATCCCAGACCTAGCTTCTCTGAACCCTGTTGTCTTCACTGCCTGGGCAGGTATCCCTACTGACAACTGCTTGAGGACCTGGGATTCTTTCTCTCACCTTTGGCCACTAGAAACTCTGTTTATTTTTCATAACTCTAAGTGATAGTCATTAACACACACTCAGGACCCTCATTATGTATTCATTACACCCATCATGTATTATAGATATCACTTATTACATATGGACATATAAATATCGATATATGACAGGTGTGAGGTTTTCTAAGAATAATACTCAAACTTGATGGGGCAAAAGTAGTTTCTAGTTAGCTATTCATATGGAAAATAATACCATAACTAATAAATAATAATCCAAGGGTAAACTCTGTTTTATGTACTCGCAACAGTAAACTTATTTTCGCCCCACCCTGCACAGAGCTAAGTCAAGAATAGTAAATGGAGCAAGAGCTCCACATATATTTGTTAACTTGACGAGGGGATATTTTCATTCCAGGTACGTCTTCTGTGATCTGTTGACCTTTGGTAGTTTTATAGAGAGGGACAGAATCAATACATTTGAGTTATTTCACTGGTCTTAAAATAACTGTGACTTTCATCAAAGGACTTAGCCTTCTAGAAGCTCAGTTTGTTTATTTGTAAAAAAAGAGCCAACTGTGAAAAGGATTAAAAGAGGAAAAAACGTGAAAAATCTCTCTGAAAATATAAAGCATATTATTAATACACATGATTTATACAATTAATAAACAAACTATTATTTTATGCTTAACTTTACTATTAAGAAATATTAAATAACTAATTCAATAATAACAGTTTCTAGGTTTTTCAACCCCATAACTTCTGAATTACAGCTAGTACATGTAAATTTCCTCACATGCTTCTCTTTGTTCATTTGTTTGTGTTAGTCTTGTTAAAATTATGAGGCCCAGAAATGTCCAAGTTCAAGCACCAAAGGTCCATAACCTAGAAGGAAATTTGAAGATACAGCTATTGCATAAGGCTTTTATGTGTGAATCTTAAAATCACCACTTTTTTTGGAAATGAATTACAAAAATTGTTGTCCCTTCTCAGGAGCCAATGTTATTCTCTTTGGCAGGAAACAAAATGGACAGTTCTGTGTGAATATCTTATGTATTAACATAAGCTTTTCACAATATACCACTAGTTATGCATTTTGTGTCTAAATTATCAGATGATCTTTCATTATAATAAGCAAATCAAATGTGAAAATTAATAATGTATTGAGAAGTCTTTTCAGTTTTTCTCTGGTGGAAACAGGTATAAGTATGCTATACAGGGACAAACTGTCAGTCACAAAACTTGGCTAAGCGTATAACTGGAAAATTCCCAAGTATTCCTCTTGGAGTACAATAAAAATCTCTTGGTGAATATGTTTATTTTGTTGTTAGGTCAAATCACTGTTTTCTCCTGAAGAGCACTGAGTATATGTGACTTCCAATCCATGTCCAGAGATGACCCTAAAACTAGTATTTCAAAATTCTGGGATCTGCTCCCTCTCACTCTTGCTGTCCTCCTTAGGTGTCGCTCAGCTACTTAATGCTACACCCTATGGAAGGAGGACAGGATGGAGACAAAAAAAACAGTACAGAATCTCACTGAGGACACACTTTTCTTATTCTTCATTCTCTATATTTAAACCTTTTTTTGTTTTTTTTTTCCGACCATGGAAAACTTGAGTCTGGCAGATGCTAAGAAAATAAGGGAAGTCACCCCTACCCTGGCCACACCTTCATTGCAGGTGTAAAACAATATGCGTGATAGACAATTTGTCCAGTACCTTGCCCAGTTAATGTAATGCACAAATTGAAAAGTATAAAATCTATCATGCTGGGAAATACAAAATATAACTCACTAAAGAAATGACTTAAAAATAGCTTTAAATGAAATCAGCAGCCATGTCTGACCTAATTAAGAGATAAAATGTGTAAAGTGGAATTGAAAAATTTTGCTATAAGACATCTTTACATGAATAATGAAAAGAGGGTATCACTCATGAGGCTTTTTCTTTCTTTTACAAACATGGGGAAAATAAACTTTAATAAAGAGACCTTAAGTAATTAAACACAGTATGTACTAGAAAAATAAACACACTCCAGGTGTGTTTGCAACCTGCTCTAGAAACCTCACCCAACACTTGAATATAGTTATGCTCTCTGGGCAGGATTTCCGTATTTGCTTCCCTCAGTAAAACAACTCCATCTGTCCTAGCTATGCCTAACCATGACTCTACCCCAGAATTTTATAAAGTATGTTCCAGAGTCTGCTTTGCCAAAACAGTACTGAAGTTAATACTAATAAATCCTTTATGCTTAGTTTATTCTTTATTGGTGATTCTTTATGCTTCTGGAAATTCTTTATGCTTAGTCTACTTTTTACAAGAGATTTATAATACCCATTAACATATAGTACATTAAGTGCTCTAAGAAATCATCTGAAAGAAGTTAGGTTTTTTTTTCAAGTAAGCATTTCCAACGTATTTGACCACAGCGCTTTTTCCTATTTTATCCCACCTACTGACCACTCTCAGAATAGACCTTGGAGAAGAAGCCCTTGCCCTGGCATCAGTGTTGCACCCTCTCTCTTCTCACCATCTTTCCTTAAGGGAGGTGAGGGGAAACAAGAATGAGAGCATCAAGGGAAAAGAAATGCAGCAAAGGAAAGGCTCCCACACCCTGAATTATCTTTATCTCCTCCTACCCAAGCAGTCTGCACAGACTACTGTGAGCTCTAAAAAGATGGCTCTGTGGACAAGGGGAGCTTCACTTATTCTCCAAAGGCAGCTTGTTCCTGAGCCAAAAATACAATCAGTCAAGTCACTGGTGCAGAGAGAAGGGCAACAACCTAGCGCTACCATGTTACTTACCTTAGGATATGGATACTGCTTTCCTTTGGGATACAATGCTCCAGTAAACCGAGGAATAACCATGTTAGGCACCAATGAATCATTTATCATCAGGAAGGCAAGCCTTTCTCCATCTGGTGACCACCAGTGGGCAATGTGAGAATGCAGAAGTTCTTCTAGAATAAATGAGTGTTATTTGAAATCCACTGTAGAGATGTGGGCTCAGTGACCCACATACATCTGTTCTTGAAATATCCATTTTATACACACACACACACACACACACATACACACACACAATGTGTTGGGTTTTTATCAACTTTGTGAAGAATTCTCTATTTCTGAGTTACTCCTTTTATCCCAGGAAAAGCAGATGGAAAGGAAGGAAGCCAGGATGTCACGGGCTGTCAGCAATGTGAACAGAGATGATGGAAGCACCTTCATAGTGAAAAGAATGAGAACAGTAATCGAAGACCATAGTATGGCCTAAAACCATATTCATGTCACCATTCATTCATATTTACGTTTAGTCTTGCTGTGTGCTTTAAATGATGTCACTGCTCTTGTCAATGCAATCACCTCTCTACAATGTTCTCCTTTTGTGTCTGTTAATGGTTCATCTTTAAGGCCATAGGCTGCTGCTAATCCAGATTGTAGCTCTGTCATTTATATTGGCCCTACAAATTCAACTTCGTAAATGGTCTCTTTGTGCATAAATATTCTTCAAATTATTGAAAGTGTCACCTCTTTCCTTTTGGGACTCTGACTGATACAGTAATTAATACCAGAAGAGACTTGGGAAATAGAACATCAAAATTACATTTTGAGATTACATTGGAAATATATCCATCTCTATAACTATATCTATATCTTTGATTTAATAATAACCTTTTCAGGGGGCAGGGATCAGAGCACAGACAATTCATAGCAAGGGGTAGAACCATGAATAAAATTGTCACTGGTAGTGACATACAATGGAATGCAAATAGATAGGTCATTGCAAGGATAAGTAGTTTTGAGGTTTAGCTGCTACAACAGTGGCAACTGTAAAGACTGTAAAATTTACATGGTTTTTATGACAACTCAGAGAGGTTATACATACAAAAAAAAATTAATACCATTACTGCAAAATTAAAATATACAAAAAATCATTAGACATCTTTGAAGGAGTCCCTCCCTTCTGTACTTGCAGGGCAGATATGGCTGAGGTCCAAGAGACCGTAGTAAGGGCTGCAGAATGTAACACAAATCAGGGGCTCAATTACACCTATTTTTTTAAAGTTAAGACAGAAATATTGGTGGATAAGTGTTAAGGCCCTGATGCATAGGATAAGGATGCTTGTGTAAACATGCACATTATGCTTTCTGGGTCAGTCTCATAAATACCACTTTGCATAGTGGGATACTGCTGTATGTGTCTAATTTTATGGCTAAAGATTGTGAACCTCAAAATTCCCACAAGTCTTCTTGTTTCTTAAGGCAACCTCTGTGTATAAAAGTATTAAGGTGGAGTGGAAGAACCCCTGGAAAGCTTAAGAGTCTGCATCCTTAGGGAAGAGTTAGAGATCTAGTAGGCTGGGATATACCGGGCTATCTCTTCCAAAGTTAGAGAAAATTGGTTGAAACTGTACTTATACAAAAGTAAAGAGGGACTTAATTCTCGATTTTGAAGAAAATGTAAACCAAATTCACATGTGCCGCCTTGTTCTATTTCCCAGTTAAACTGTAAAGTGGCCAGTTCTGGTAGAACTTGAGCAAGAGAGGGCTATACAGCAGGTCAAGGCCATGACACAACCTCCCCTACCAGTTTTAGCTTGTGCACAGAGACACAATAGCAATGCAAGCATCCATGGCAAACAGAGATGCCGTGGAGCTTCTGACACTCACCATTTGATAATCAAAGCACAAGCATTAAAAACTTCACAGAAAGGCCAGTTTCTCCTGTGCTGATAAATAGTCTCTATTTCTAAAGCAGCTCTCTATTGGGCTCTGGCAAAGGCAATTAGCCTGAATATGGGTTAACAAGTGACTATACAACCCAAACTGCCCATCATGAGCTAATTGTTATCTGATTCACCCCATAAAACTAAACATAAGCAGCAGCATTCCACTCTAAAATAGAAGTGGTATACATGGGATTGGTCCAGAACACATTAGTCAATGCCCATGGCATTGTATCCGCAGCTTTATTCTCTCTTCTTATTTCATGTCTATGCCTCAAGATGTGTTTCTAACACAAGTTGGCAGAGGTGGAAAAAATGCAGGTCTCATCTATGGGCAGGTTTGCATGATGTATTTGTAACATGCTAGAATTGGATAGGCTGTGTACTACCATCTGATTCAGTAATGGGTTACAACCTACTTGTAAGAAACATAAATCTTCTGAGTTGGCAGTCTTCTGGACTGTGTGGGGACCGTGTGTGGAAGGAGACTAGGCTTGAAGCGTGGATCCCTAACTCGTGAACAATAACCAATAAATGGCCTCCTGATCAAGGATCTGAGAAAAGTACATTAGAAAATTAGTGAAAGGAAAATGTAGGGAAAAAATAAGTGTGCAGATTTATCAAAAAGGTAAAAATATAAAAATGTGAAGACATAAATGTTCTGTTTAATGTCCACCAGAACACACCCACAGTAGAAGGTATGCTCAATAGACCAATGAACAGAGTGACTAACAAGTGCGTGTTGGTTTGTCTCTGGTTCCCACCATTACCTGCCAGTCATAGTGGTTGTCACGAAACTGTTGATATGGCATCATTTCCCAGCAGTTCCATCTGACTACCTGGTGGCAGGTGTCTCACATGGGAATCCTTCCATCAGGAAGGGTAGCATGTTGTCATTAATAACAAGGCACACATATTCTAGGTATGGTTATGCCTTTGCCACTGCAGTTCTATCAGCACTGCTATTCATGGACTTACAGAACAACTTATCTGTTACTATGATAACACACACTATGTCATTTCCAAACAAGAAATAAGTTATAGCAAAAGGAAGGGCAATGGGTACAGACCCATGTAATTCACAGTTCTCATCAGGCTGCCCAGTGGCTAGATGTACCTGGCTTATTAGCAAAGTGACATAGCATGCTCCATCTGGGTTTTGACACTTTTTTTGATAATGACCTTATAGTTCGGATGTCATCTTATAGCATGCAAGTGTTCCCCCTGCATAGCCAGGAACTAAGTGGTGGAAGTAGAGTGTTCACTTCCACTATCACTTCAATAACCCACTGCATACATTTTGTTTTTTGCCCTCTTATAATGAGTTTGATGGGTTTAGAAGTTCTAATGCCTACAGGAGGATTATCTCCTACAGTGAATATAGTCATATTTATGTTTTTCTGAATTGGAAGTTGAAATTTCCTCCTGACCATTTTGGGCTCAACATGACTGAGAAAAAAGGAACTCATGGAAAATAGTCACTAATCTGTCCCTGATAATTAATCTCATCTGCCACAAAGAAAATATGTCTTTCCTCTACAAGGAGGCCAAGGAAGACTGTATTTGGAACTCAGTAAATTCACAAATATTTCTTTGTTCAATTCCATCTCACTTTCTAATTTCACATTTCTATATTCTAATTTCCATTTCAACAGAAAACTCATATTGTAGCATCCCCATTAAGAAAAAGAAACAAAGGGATACGATTTGGCAGAAATAAAATTTTGTTTTAATCTACCAGGTAAATAATCTGTCTAGTCAAAATGCTGGCAGAAGGTAAAAGAAAAACATGAAGAAACACATAATTACCAATTAAGGTCACCTGACACGCTTATTTCTTAATTTGAGCATTTCCTCCAAAACCTTATATAAAAAATGAAAGTGTTGGCTGTAATGTCAAGCAGGTATATATAACTGAACTGATACCACTCTACAATGAAGCAATAGCAAAAGGGACCTTGTATGATCCTCTTTTGGGGACATAATTATTTTTTATTTAAATAATAAGAACAGTCTCATGGTATCTGTCTTTTTGTTGGGTATGGCCTACATGAAATTAGACAAATCAAATAAGAGAAGAAAGTTGGTGCATGTTATTTATTATTTGGTTCTCACCCATTAAAATCATGTGGGTCTGGCTGGGTCTCTCAACCAAAACTCACTGCTCTTACTACTGTGAAAACTACAGAATTTCCTCCTTCTAGGTTCTAATAATAGCTGTCTCCCCTTCCCACGTCAGGTGTTAATGGCTACACCATTGCTAATCACAGGATGCTGCATATCCCTCCCATTGACTAAGGACCCTTCTTCCTAAATAAAACTTTGAATACTATTTTGAATGTGACATCTTTTGTTTTCCATGGCTGATCTTTACCTTAATTCATACAAATAACGTACAATTCAGATGAGGAGACATGAGTCATCCACATTAAAAAAAAAAAGTTAAATGCCAGTTGAGTGTAAACTATAAATCATATGGGACTTGAAGTTACACAAAAATCGTGCTATCCAAAATCAACACTTAGGGTTTCTAAGAAGCAAAGAGGGTTCCATCCTGGGTGCGGTAGTGTGTGTGCACAGATACTTCTCAGGAATTAGAATGGCACAGATTTGAGATCATTATTCATTTGAAACTTTATTATCTCCTCTCATTTATTTGGAGTGTTCTATTGCTAAAGTTCTTCCTCACAACAATGTTAAAATAGTAGGGTAGTACAAATAAACAGTTATTTGACTTCCTACAGGTATAAAAACAAAACTAACTATAATGGGAAGGGTATGAATAAAAGAATATTTAAAATGAATTTTCTTAAGAGTCCTGTTGGATAAGTCACAAATTTTACTCATGGATTGAAACTTCCTGTGTTGATTATATTATATTATTTATAAATGAAGTATTTTTAAAAATTGTATTCCATTCCATTTCAATGTAGGTTGGGCTCTTCATTGTCTTTTATGCAGATTTGCAAAATCTCACTGGAAAACAGATGGAATTTTCAACACATGTTGTTTTATATCACAGGCACTTTAAAAACATAGCCTCAACACAAAGCACTTACAGAAAACTAATATACAATCACTGTGTTCTGTAAAGTAAGCTGACTTTATCCATTTATCCTTTATTAACTTAGACTGATAGGATTTCCTGATGTTTTATTGCTAGCTCTGTGGATCTGTGGTTGATTATTTTTCTCTAATTTTTGGTAGCTCACCGTCAACTTTCCTGATGGAATTTTTTTATATTCATAACTTTCTTCCTATTTATACCTTCAACCACTGCAACCTTGCTTCTGGTAAACCAAGGATTGATTTTGCCCTTGTAAAGTTCTGGTAGCAAATCCAACATTAACTTTGGCATCCTTAGCTTGCTTGTCCTCCAGAGATTCAGAAATGCCCATTATCCTGTCTTCTTCTGACTTCCATAGGTACATCTCTAATTAGTTTTTTAATCTTTCACAGCC
Organism: Mormoops blainvillei; assembly: GCA_004026545.1. NCBI lineage: Eukaryota > Metazoa > Chordata > Mammalia > Chiroptera > Mormoopidae > Mormoops > Mormoops blainvillei. The sequence continues at coordinate 61,150 of PVJD01000127.1, read as the reverse complement.
CAGTTTTACTGGATTTTAGTAAGTGCTCAATAAATTTTTGTTAAACCAGTGAATAAATGAATATGACTTCCCATGTCCAAGAGAAGGCAAAATATACAGTGGAAATGGGCACTTCACATTCTCTCATTAACCAATAAAAAAAGTAACAATCACATTCGGTTAATAAAGGTATTGTTTTTTCCTGTAATTTCTTTCTCTCAGTTGCTTATTCTTATCATTCTTAAAGCACAGCACAATGATCATTTCCTCTATCAAGCCCTCCTATACTTCCCTATGGCATCAGACTTAGTCCTGTTCATACTTTTATTTAGTATGCTGACATGCAGTTCTATTTATACTTCTATTTACCATGCTCCAACGTAATAGTATACAGTTTTTCACTCCAGTATGTTGGAAGTGCCCAAAACATAGAAACCCTTAATTCTCATTGTATTGCTCTCAGATAAGGCTTGACAGATATATGTGCTCAATAACTGCTGGATTTAATTTCAAAGAAGAATTCCTCAAAAATATGAGGGATATTTTAATATGCTTAAATATGTCATTTAAGCACATTAGTTCTATTATTTTATATGCTTAAACAATTGAAAGTGACATTTTTGTTTCTATTTAATAGATTTAATACTATGGAAAATCTTAAAGTTGTAAACTTGGCAACTGTGAATTTTACATTTTTTTAAACAAAACACTAACCTGATACTTTATTTAGTTAAGTTACCATGTTAAATATGCTAATTCATATAAATAACATTAGATGTGCTTTGTGTGAGTTATATTTAAAATGACATTTCATTTTGAACATAATGCTTTATTTTTCTTCTGAACCTCATTAACTCTTTTCTTAATTTAATTTAATTTAAAAAATTTATTGTTGTTAAACTACAGTTGTCCCCAGTTTTCCCCCACTTCTCTCCCCTGTCCTACCCACCCCACCTCCCACATTCAATCCTCCCCACCTCATTGTCTTTGTCCATGAACCTCACTAACTCTTAAAAATTACATTATATTTTATTTGTTTTACTTCCCTTAAGAATCAAATAATACTAAAAATAAAAGGGAAAAGTATTATTTTAAAATAACACTTTTAAAGACTTTTAAAGACTCAACATTAGTTGACTGTGGTTGGCAACGATAGCCATGCTTACTCACGGATTGGCCGGGTCCTAGAGAGACTAAATTATGCCTTTAAAACTTGCCATAAAAACATTTTATTATCTTTTCGTGTGATTCATTGTCTATTTTTTCATTTTCCATGACATTTATAGAAGAGAAATTTCAATTAAAAAAGTAAGTTGAAATGCTATATATTACTTCTCGAGTCTCCCACACATGCTAATTCAGATTGTAATTGATTTCTGTAAAGTAATAAAAAGGAAATCTCCACACCAGATTATCACACACATGCTCTTCAAAGTCGGATGCATTCCTAGTAGGAACCACTGTACTTTGGTGAGTACTTCAAGGGAAAAGAGAAACACTGTAGTCTGGGTGCTCTTGGCACACTAGACAAGCACAATGTTAGTGGGAGATTAAGGTACGTGTGGGACTCTTGAAGTATACGCTGGAGTGGCAGGCAAAATGTTGAGGGAAAATGAATGACATAGGAATATGAGGTCTTAAAATATATTCCTAGATACCTCTAGCATACCTTAACATTGATTCCCATGATAGAGTCCCTTCTTTTGGAATGAAAGCAAAATTCACTTAATTCTGTGAATAGTAGGGTTCAGAGTCTTTAGCTGAGGAAAGAGACCAATGAAATCTACCAGCTTAGGTGCATAATGTATGTCATCCTTTAGGGGACAATGAAAGGCAGTGCATTGTGACAGGTATACCTGACTAGGACTATGCACTGGCTTTGGAGACACACATTCAAGTGCCAGCTCCACTTCTCATGAGTTCTGAGGCTCTGTCCTAGTTACCTATCCTCCATGATCTGGGTTTCCTCAGTAAGTGATTAGATATATTAGCAAGGCAAGGATTAAATCACATAGCACATCTATAGTTTCTTAGTATACCTAAAACATAAAAGCTGAAAGGACTGAATTTAATTTGAATGGCAAAAGTTATAATTTTCCACTTCCCCTTTGGAATGTGCCAGGCCTACAAATATCATCACAAAAGTTTCTGTTACCTGTTTGTCCTGACTATCCTCCAACACAATATTCACTCTTAACCCAAATATATAAGTTTTTGCTCTAATTAAGAAAAAAACTAAAAACGAATTTCTCAGATAGTGGTTTTTCTCTCTTTACAAATTTCTTTAAAATATAATACCATAAGCTACATGAAGCCTTCCCTAAAGGGCAGAGGCCTGGGTCATCTTGACCATGGGTCAAGTCAGCACAGTTTACATTGAGTACACCCCCATTTGACCTAAAAGTTCTTTGATGTTAAATATTACAATTTGTCACACAATGTAGCATGACAGCATACTATGAAGCACCAATGTTCCTGCTAAACTACTCTTCTGCTTTCTGAAGTCAACTACTCCTAATGAATGCCCACTCACTGTTTTTGTCACTGCTATTTACTAGTGACCCAAACCAGAACCCAAAGAATTCTTTTGTCTTCTATCTTCCCTAACCATTTAATCACAAACATCTATCTATTTTACTGGCTCATCAGTTTTAGAATCTTCCTTGCTTCTTTCCTCTTTAACTACAGTCCATAGTTTAACCATAGCTTATTATCTCTTGATAGAACATAAAAACTTTTGTGGCAGCATGGATGGAACTGAAGACTATTATGTTATGTGAATTAAGCCAGTAGGGGAAAGACAAATACCATATGACCTCATTTATGACTGGAATCTACTGAACAAAATAAATTAATGAGAAAAATAGAATCAGAGTCATGGAAACATGGAACAGACTGAGAGCTGTAGGATGGTAGGATGGAGTGGGGAATGAAATGGTGGAGGGAAGGGGAAGGAACTAGTCAAAGAACATGGATCAATGATGCATCGACATGGACAATGGAGAGGGGACTGACTGTGGGCTAGAGGGGTGGACTGGGTGGAGAGGAGTAAAAGGGGAAAAATTGGGACAACTGTAATAGAATAAACAATAAACAATAAAAAATAAAAAACACCTTAAGGATACTCACTAGTTCTTTCTCCTATTCAATCCCAGCTTCACATTGTAGCCAAATGATCTATTTATATGAAAGAACTAATATTGACATTCTCCTGCTTGAAATGCTCTATTAGTTCCCCCATTTACTAGCAAAAAAAAAATTGAAATCCCAGATTATTTTTAGGGTCACTATACCTTGTTTCTTGCTACCTTCTTTTCCCTCAGGTATTATGCCTTAATAATAACAGGCAGATTTTAGCTTCCTAGCACTCCGTCTGCTGTTTAACCCTACTGTGTCTTTGCAAGCTTTTAACTCTTGCTTAAATTTTTCTTCTTAGTTTCTTCTTATGTGTCCCACTTAATCTTTCAGGCTCAATGTAGAGGGTTTCTCCTTTATGAAACAGTTGCAGATCCCTAAGAATGAACTAAGTTTCTCTCCTTTGTTCTTTCATAGAATTCTGTGTTTACTGTGATTTGACTGTTTAAAACACTGAATTGATCTGTTTTTTGTCATCTGTCATGGTCTCACACAGTCCGACAATTTTAAAAATAAAGAGTATATCTTACCTAGCTCCTGTAAGTAAGATATGGTTAGCTCTGGCTACCTAGATTACTAGAAATAACCAGGTTTTATATTTGTTCTCCACTTGTTTCTTCAATTTACTGGGCCATCTCGGGCCCTTCAAATAATTTATCTTTTTGAAATAAGAAAGCCAGAATTAGCTTCTGACACCTTCAATCAAAGAACCCTACCTACTTATTTTGGTATTTCAATTTTTTAAGTTTCATAGCATAATAATAGATATTTCCATAGAAGCTACCTCTACTTCCTGGGATAAACTGTAGCCTCTCAAATCTTTGATCATTTGATGCTGGCATATACACAAAAATATATTACAGATATAAATATACATGCAAATATGAACATATAAGTATCAAGGGCTACATTTCTTTCTTGATAAAATAGCTCCACCCAGCAAAATTTGTCTCTTAATGTAAGGTTCTGAGAGCAGTATTTTATTTTGTTCCTTGATGTATCTCAGACCCAGAAAGGGACTTAGCACATAGCAGGTCTTTAATGGTATCTATTGAATGAGAGAATAAATGAAGAAATAAATGAGCTAAATAATTTACTTTTTTTACAGAATTAAAAATATTGACTCTGAGGTAGAGAATTGCATTTGTCAATATTATTCCAAAAAATGTATTTTCTGGGTGATACTTAGCCTAATAATTTCTAATAAAATAGGTTAACTTAGTTTAAATCTTGACATACTTTGCCAAAATCAGTTTCAGTGTCTGAGACCTAGGTATTAAACTCAAGTTTTGAGTCTTCCTCAGGAAGTAGGTACCTATACCTCAACTGAAAATTGGTACATAATCAAACTGGATAGAGATTCTCATCATCTGATTCCTTTTTATATTCTCAGTAATTATTAAAACTTAATTCAATAGTTATTTGCAAAGAGCTCTTTAGGTAGGTTTTATTTTCCTCTGTGCAATGGCTTTCAAAATGCTTAACAGGAATCATTAAAATCAAGTGGCTTTATCGAGCAGTAGAGGTTTTTGTTTCTTCTTTTCCAGTCAGAAAAATTCAACATCTAATTCCTGAGTGCTATAAGGTAATCATTCACACACACACACACACACACACACACACACACACACACACACAAAATCTCAAATGTGGAATCATATAAGTAGATATAAATCACAACCAGTCAAAATATAAATACATGTAGAGATATGAAAGCATGAAGGAAATTTTGAGAGGAAATGAGAAGAAATAATGCTATATGTATTGCTCTAAAGTGAACATATTTTTCTTAGAGATATTGTATTCAAATATGTCATTTGTGTTCTTTTGAAACTAAATTTATTCAACTCACCTTCATATAACCAGTCAGCAATTCCATTAAAAATAATTCCTTCTTTCCCGGAAGATGTTAGTCGTAATGAACTGCTCTTTATATCAGGTTGATAGTAGATATTGTTTTCAAAAATATAAATCTGGATCAGGAAACATGTAAAACACACAAACCAAAGACCCAACATATTAGGAAACCTTTTAAAAATCTTGCTTATTATAAAACAATAGCTGAACAGCTAAGAGTTTTATTTGCCAGCTATCAATTTATCTCTATTTAATGCATATGTTTGTATTTTTTTAATTGTTGTTCAATTACAGTTGTCCCACATTTTCCCCCATTGTTCTCCCCTGCTCTGCCCATACTCCTGCCAATCCCACAGTCAATCCCCACCCCATTGTCCATGCCCATGGGTCCTTTATCATGTTTCTTGACTTGCTTCATCCCCTACTTTCTACCATCATCATCCTCTCTCCTCCCCTTTGGTCATTGTCAGTTTGTTCTTTATTTCCATCTCTCTGTTTCTATTTTGTTTGTTTCTTTTATTGATTAGGTTCCACATATCAGTGAGATTATATGGTATTTATTTTACTGCTTGGCTTATTTCATGTAGCATAATACTACCCAGTTCCATCCATGCTGTCATGGTGAAAGGTAGGAGTTCCTTCTTTCTTTCTGCTGTGTCATATTCTATTGTGTAAATTTATCACAGTTTTTCGACCCATTTACTGATGGGCACTTAGGCTGTTTCCAGCACTTTGGTATTGTAAATAACACTGCAAATGATACCTCCAAAAAGAGTTTGATCTCCAAAATATATAAAGAACTCCCACATTCAACACCAGGAAGACAAACAATCCGATTAAAAAATGGGCAAAGGGCCTGAACAGACACTTCTCCATGGACGACGTACACAGGGCCCAGAGACACATGAAAGGATGCTCAGCATCACTAGCCAACAGAGAGATGCAAATTAAAACCACCATGAGATACCTCTTCACACCAGTCAGAATGGCCATCATTAACAAATCAACAAACAACAACTACAGGCAAGGATGTGGAGAAAAGGGAACCCTAGAGCACTGTTGGGAATGCAAGCTGCTGCAGCCACTGTGGGAAACAGTAAGGAATTTCCTAAAAAAACTAAAAACAGAACTGTCTATTGATCCAGTGATTCCACTGCTGGGATTATACCCTAAAAATCCTGAATCACCAATTCAAAAGAACCTATGCACCCCAAAGTCCATAGCGGCATTATTTACAGTATTGCTTTTAATTATTAATGGTTGTTTCTTTCTCTATCATATCAATATCAAATTATCATTGAGAAATCACATGTTTCTTATTATTGAAACTTTTAAATCTATATTTTCAACAACAATTTTTCATCTACTTAATAATCTCTCTCTCTCTCCTACCTCAGAATTGGTTTGAGTTTGAGATAACATTTTGCCTACTTAAGAGACTGATAAATATACTAGATGCCATTTTAGTGACAGCCAACTGATCGCAAGGCTTCAATTTTGGGTCTATACTTATATAAAAGTGCATTTTGTGATAAATGAAATAATCTTTATAGAACCTCTCTGATTCTATCTAACTCGACACACAAATCCACCGATGAAAGGAAAGGGAAGCAAGATTCCTTTTACTTGACATATGAATACACCTCACTATGCCCCAATCTCTTCTGGCAATTCTTTCCCAAAAAGCAGAGCAGTAATAATAATCCTGTGCCTGGGGGCTCAAGAAGGAATTTTAATTTGAACACATCGCAGAGTCTTCCAAAATAATATCAGCAGCAACAGCAGGTCCAACAACAGGATAAAATTCTTTGTAACCCACTTTAAAACACTTTTAATGGTAAACATGTTAAACCCCTGGCCTATGTGACAGTATAACCTTCACAGAATCATGTTTCATCCGCATGCTGGAGAAAAAAGAATATTGTCCATCATAAGCCAAATTTCAATTTCAATTGAACATTCTACTAAGAATGTGAAAGCTGAACAAGTGCCCATGTGTTCAAGCTATAGGATCATTACACAAGAGCAAATGCAGCAAACATAAGAACTTTGGAAATAATTGATTCATTATGAGGTCCCAGATTTATAATCTTGGTGTGCACACTGATGAAACAATGTTAATATCCAGAAAATTTCATTGATATTCTATTTTGATTCTTGTGATTTGGCAAGTGTTTCACAGTTAGGGTACTTAATTAATCATTCTACCACTACCTGACATTTATATTACAGGTGAGAATGCTAATAGAAAAAATAATCTGGCAGGGGAGAAGAAAGAAATATATATCAGGGTGTTTAAAAGTATGGGCTTCATAATCAAGCAGCCTAAATTTAAAATATCAGTGCCTTGAACAATTTTCTTAAGCTTTCTAAATCTTAGTGCTCTCCTTTAATAAACACCCATGTCTCACTCCTACCTTGTTATTTTTCAAGACATCTGTTTCAAAAAATAAATGAGGTGATAAATATAGAATATATAGCACATATAGCTATTACTAAAAGCAAAGTTGACCTTATGCAGGATAATTTATTTCAAAATCTTAAACTTTACTGAGGTTACAAACCCTAAAACAAAACAAAACAAAACAAAAAAAACCCTCTATGGCTTCAGCCAATGTGTAAATTATTCCAAACGACTGACCGGTGCTATCCATTATGTTGGTGTGTAAATTATTTATTAGGAGGAGGGGGAGTGGACTAGTACCAGCATTGGTGGTAGTGATAGGTGGAGAAGTGGGACAAGAGGTATTAACAAATAATATTTACTGCATTCAGTTCATTTAAGAAGTTTTCAAGTGATAACAGAAAATGGGAAATAAGCTTATTATCAAAAGCATTTGGGTCACACTTAGGCAAGAGCTTAAGGACTATATCTCATGGTCTTAAAACTGGATGGGAGTTTATTTTAATGATTTTCACAATCCTTCATATCCAAAAAAGATATTAACTTTATTCTAGCCCTCTAAAGATTAAGTTTTATATTTTTGGCACATCACCCCCATTTTCCTTTCACAGATGATATGTGAAACAGGCACACAAACTATTCCTTGCTTGGAGGGAATCCCCTTTTTGGATCTGAAGCTTCTGATTAGGACTCGTGAGTAATAACAAGCCACAGCCGGGCTACTTAAGCCCACATGGCTATTATTAGGAGTAAGAGTGACTTAATTCAAAGTAATATTGTTCCAAATCCTCTTTCTGAAGGGAACAAACTCTAAGTCAAAATAATTAAGAAAACCTCCGCAATAGCATCAGATGTATAAATTATCCAAAATCATTGACCAGTAATTACATTTATATTTGCAGAACAGATTGGATGATATTCAGAATCCATATGAAACTGGCATCTGCTTCAATGTAAAAGAACAAGCAATATGGCATCAGAATTTTAATACCATTTGCTCAAAGCTGTAATACCAGAAATTGTCCAAAAGATCATTTTTCTGTGGACAAAAATTACTTGCTGCCTTCATGAAGATGTACATTTATAATCTCCTAAAGCCTTTCAATTACAAAGGTTTTTCCATGAGTTATATAGTCTCAAATAACAACCACAAACTCTAAGCACTGCCTTAGCGATGCAAGGGCTGCAAATATTCTCAGGTACTACGTGGGTGTTCTGGTGAAATTAAGCTGCGTACAAATGGCAATCATCGAGGGCTGCAACTACTTGCTAATCACAATGAAAATATTACAAACACTGATGTCATTTATTTTAATGTTACTGATTAAACTGTCATAATATTTTGATGCCACTTATCAGTTCTTTCAATGAGCTGCCTGAGCAGTATAACAAGTACAAACGGGTAGCTGTTTGACCATTTAACTCTCCAATCTATAGAGCAAGACAACTACCCAGTTTCTTCAAAACTAATGATGTTAATACACAGAATAATTCAAGACTGGTAAGTCACCACAAAGGGAACAGGAAGATAACTGAAATACTATGTGCTAAAAACCATGACAGGTTGAGAAATATTTAATAAATGTTCCAAGGAATCATTCTAATAAACATGTTAGTCAATATTACTAATTACCAAGTGATTGGACACAATATATGTCCTTGCAGGGAAGAAGGTTTTCAGAGCTAATTTTCAATTTTCTGCCTTCTCTCCCCCTGCCACAACCACCAACAATGTTTCAGATGGTGGCAAGTAGCCTTGGAGTAAACTCTCCCCAACTCAGCCAAGTCATAATGGACATATAGCAAGAAATGAACATTTGACGTTAAAAGTCATTAAGATTTTGAGATGGAGAGTAATCACAGTATAAGTTAGTCTACTGTGACTGATTCAACTAGAGACAATACCTGATACAAACACTGCAGACTCTCCCTAGCTTTTAGCCAGCTTAAAAAAAAAATACAGCAAATTTTTTTAAAAAATCAAATATTGTATCTATCTTAGCTGAAATGTTACTGAATAGCTATTCTACCTCTATGGGGTTAAGTGATTTTCATAATAATTTTACATTAGAAAACTAACTATTCAAAATTCCCCATGAATTGTAATGATGTAAGATAATCTGTAAAGTTACAGTCAAGTTGAGAATAGTATTTGGGTTACCATCTACTGTGACTTGTTTTCTGAGGGAAAAAATAAAATGAAAAGACTATACCAGATAACATGTAGTGAACGAGGTGCTTTCTTATATTGATAGTAAAAATATAAAGTGTTATATGGGAAACCAACACAGCAATTGAAAACAAAACATATTCTATCTCATCCACAATCCCAAACTTGGGACCTTGTCTTACAGGGAAAATATGTACTGGTATAGAGAGAATAATGAAGAGCATGCCATTTACTTCAGTAGTGCTCACAATGGTCAAAAAGAAGAGTCAAAGTGAAAATCCATTAAAATGAATGGCTGGATGGATTATGACTCATCCACATTATGGGATAACATTCAGGCTTTGAGGAGAATAAATTAACACCATGTGAGCAGACTTTGAGAAATTCCATTGAGATATTGTCAAGTGACACAAGACACAAAATGAAAAAAAAATTTCAATGTGAACTCATTTTTGTGCACCAGATAATGACAATAGTAATAAAACCTTATCCTAGCAAGAGTCTCACCAATAGATATACATTGGACATTGTCTATTGGTGCTCATGCCCCATGCCTGCCTTCCATTGTCTTTTATTACTGTGGGTCATTAGAAGCCTAAAATGTGCATTTCCAAGACTCCCTTGGAAACTAGTCTTCTCATCTTCTTTGTTAGGAGGGTTCTAGTCTCCAAAAGGAGAGGGTTAATAGTTAGCAATTGAAAAGACATTTGCCTCTGGCAGTGGCAGTTCATTGGTAATTTATAAATAGTTACAAAAACATGAGGAAACTACAGCAATGTATATGTATATAATATATATGAAGAAATTATAACTATGGAAGAATATATGCTTGCCTTTTGATAGGTTTATATTTTGGAAGGCAGATGTCCAATGACAGAAGCAGAAGTAAAAAACACCTAATAAACAGAAAAGACTAGGAAAATACACTAAGTATAAAATATACGAAAAAGACTTGATCACATTCATGCTGGTAGGTGAATTATAAAGTTAGCATATTTATAAATAAAGTACTGATATTCATTTCAGTGTTAATAAAAATGATGACAGTTATGCAGAAATTAGTCTTGCATGTGGGTTACATAAACAGTAGCTGTTAAGTTCTTTTTTATTTGAAACAAATAACAATAAGAGTGGTTTTGTAACTTAGAGTAGGGTTTTTCAACCTGGACACTATTAACACTCAGACTGGATACTTCTTTGTTGTGGAGGACTGCCCTGACATGGTAGGAGGATGAGCAGGACCCCTCACTTCTACAGAGTTGATGTCAGTAGCAGCCCCTATCCTCAGCATGACAACCAAAAATGACTCCAGGCATTACCCAATGTTCCCAGACAGGGGAGAGGCAACATCATTCCCAGCTGAGAACTACTCACTTTGAGTTAAGTAAGTTTATTTTCATTCACTTTTCAAAACAATAAGTATTACTGGTATACAATGTATTGGCTCTATTAGTTTCAGGTGTACCACACACTGATTTGATATTTTTATACTTTACAATGTGAACACTCCACTAATTCTAGCAATAATCTGTTACTGTAGAAACATCGCAATACCTTCACTTTGTTCACCCATTCCCCACCACTTCCTCTTTGTTCTTTGCATGTGTATATTCCAAAAATAAAATCATTTTTTAATTTTCCCAAGACTTTAAAAGTCAATTTTAAATTTCTTGTTAAAAACTACTCTGCTAAACGTGTCTGGGTTACAAAGATTTTTAATGTGTAGTCCTTGCCTTCAATTAGGTTATAATTTCATGTGAGAGACAGGTAGGGAAACTTCTAAAACCCAGTGGTGGGAACAGGACCACACATTACAGGACCTAGCCATAAGTGGTAGGGCTGAAGGCAGGGGAATTGCGTCTAAATTGTGTCACAAAAGAAAAGGAGTGATACTGTGGCATTAGGAAGGTAAAGAGAAAGAAACTCTAGGTGAAGGTACAGAATGAGCTAAAGCAAAAGTTGAACTATGGAAACATTAGAAGAACTGTTAGGTTCAGAAACAAATAAACAAGATTCACATACATCTCTATAGATCTATGGTTATTATAAAAGTTAAGATGGTACCAAACCACATTGCAGCATGAATCTTAGACCAAATCGTTCTGCAAGTGCTGGAGGCCAGGCAGGTTCCCCTGGGATCCGGGCAGACAGAATAATATATGCAGAGCTGTAGGGATGCCTGACATACCTTTATTCTGGGGTGGGGTGACCCATAGGCACCACAAGCCGAGGGTTGCCCATCAGGAAGTCCTGATTCCCTTATATTCTAAGTGTACACAAAGCCGGCAAGCCAATACTGACCTTCTAGTTATATAACAGAGCTTTAGTCTACACATGCGGGCCCCTACTCAAGGTTATATGAACACTACTAAGTTATGTTTGCCAGAACAACCATGTGAGGGAGCCTGACTGACTCCGTTGTTCCTACAAAACAGTTTGAACCCCATTTTTCAGTAATTGACAGCTGTACATTGTTTATGTGTAGATGAATGATTAGGAAAATAATTTGTGGCAATAAAAGAACAGAAGGTGAATTGGAGGACCGCAGGCAGAAGAATAATTCAAATATTCTTCTTAATAGGGATAATAATTGTCAAAATAGAGTTATTATTCATAACATGGCTTTCTGCTTATGTCTAAAATGTTTATACATTCAAATGCCAATGTTTTAGTGTATTTTACTTGGATCCTGTTAAGTCTCACTCTCCAGCATCAACTATTACAGTTTAATACCAGTTTCATACCCATCAAATCACATGCAGTTCTTACATTTTACCCTGCTCTTACAGGCTTTGAACATTCAGATAACTATATCCTCAGCTTCTTTTGGCCCATTAACCATATTCCAACCTCATCATACTCTCTGATCGAACACGGGTCCCAAAATTTCTGTGGAACTTTCTCCTTTTATTTTACCCAAAAACAGATTTTAATTTCTAATCACCACAGCTTATCAAGTTCTTAAAAAATTTAAGAACTCTACTGTGTTGGGTGAGTCACATTAAAAATTTTTAAGCATTTGTTATTAAAGTAAATTTAATGATATTATTTTGGAAATACACGACAAAAAGAGAATTTTTCAGTTAGAATCATTACTAGGGGCAGATGTTATTCTGTTTCAATAAATAAGAAAGTTTAAATATATGAACAGTATTAAACCATAATTTTTCATGTAATAATTTTTTATCAAGAGAATGTAAGGATAAACCATCTTGAACTCCATCATACACATAAGATGTTGTAAGACATTTATAATTTTTAATAAATATAAAAGATTGAAATATTTAAGCCATATTGTATTAATGGATCTGGTTCCACTGAGGCTGAAGTGAAATTTTCCTCTTTTAGCAATGTGCTACATTTCAGTATAGAAAATATTTTAAACAATTCTTTAAATCCTGTAAGTATAAACTTATAAATAAAAACTCCTTATTTTGATTAATATTACTTAGATTATTTTGATAACATGAAAGAATTTAAGTAGACAAATTTTCACAGTATTTTAGTTTTATTCTTAGAGTGGCTAAAATGAAAATACGAGCCAATAAAAAGTGTTGTCAAAGATCTAAAGTAACTGGAACTTTCATGTACTTCTGGTGGGAGAGTAAACTGATGCAATCACTTTGTAAATCCCTATAACAATTTTTACCAAAGCATAACATATGCATAAATACATGACTCAGAAAGTCCATGTAAGTGGTGAACTTTTAATTTACAATGGGGTTTCATATAGGAAAAAAAACAAACAAGCATCATAAGTTGAAAATATCATAAGTCAAAATGCACCTTTCCTGCCAAACAGCCTAGCTTAGCCTAGCTTGCCTTAAATGTGAGCAGAAAACAACATCCAGGGATCGCTAGCGGCGTAGCGCACAGTGGCGCGTTGGGTGTTCACTCTCACGATTGCCTGCCTGGCTGGAGCTTGCGGCTCAGTGCTGCTGCCAGCATCATGAGAGGGCATCGTAACCAGAAAAAGACCAAATTCAAAATTCAAAGTAAAGTTTCTACTGAATGGGAGTCACTTTTGCACCACTGTAAAGCTAAAAATTTTAAAATCAAACCACTGTATGTCTGGGTACTGTCTGTATATACCTAACACAAATGTATATGAAGGTATGAATGTATGTGCAGATACCCATATAGATATCCATGTATGTTTATTCCTAACACAGATGTATGTGGGTAAATATTCACACACACACACACACACACACACACACACACACACACACACACACACACACATATATCAAGGGGCGCATATATGAATGCTTGTAGCAGCAGTGCTATTTCTGTTAGCCAGTTGACATTACAAGTCAGGATAATGATTACCCTAAGAAGGAAGCAGCGACTGGTAAAGGGCAGAGCAAGGGCTTCTGGGACATGAAAGTTCTGTTTCTACTCTGGGCATCGTGTAGATGGGAATGTTCACAAAAATTAGCTCTGTATATTTGGCAGATATATGTTAAACTTAAAGAAAAATGTTATGCTGAACTTTTTTAGTAATCACAATTTATTTAAAATATCACTATAAAGATTATCAATATATTACTGAAAGCCACAGTGCATCATTCAACTTTATAAAAATTCTGTTTCCTTAATTTACCAGTATGCAATAAATCCTGAGTATCCATTTATATAATTCAAAGTAAAGCTATGAACACAAGTTAAGTAGTTTGAGTACCTCTGACATTTTGACTTTGAATAAATCTCTCTGTGGGTTATTAAGTACTGCTTTCATTTCTCTGCAGGACCATCACTGGGATATGGAACAACTCACTCAAATCATTTATGTCACCTTTGCACCAGCACCTGACATTCTGGAGATAAAATCACTATCAGAGGACTCTCATCCCTTGACATTTGCAATTATTCCTATCAGGAAGCCCTTTCAAAGAGTTCTTATTTCTTAAAACCTGTACAGAACATTGTTCATTTTCAAAGAAGTGAAATATAACTCTTTGTCTTAAATTCATAATTATGTCAGTCACTTCCCTGTTCCAAAGCCCTTTTATCCATACTTTAATTTTAAAGAAAAGTGGATACCAGATAAAAGTTAGCAAAGAGATAACTGAAGGCCAACTCCAATCAATGAAGTGTAATAGTACACTATCTTGGCTACCTCAGTCCAAAAACCTTTTTTTAGAATAACAGAACATCTTATGATAAATAGATCATGTTGATAAATTAAACATTAATAAAAATTGTTTATAGGTCCCAAGTAGTAAACTGGTACCCACAGAAGAGAGTCATCAAAATTCATTAAAAATACTATTATATACTGTGTTAAAATGCTAGATGATGGTCTTATCTAGTTCTTATGTTTACCCTCTACTCCACTTCTTTTCTTTCCTTTTTCCTTCACCACCCCATTTTCTTGCCTTATTTCCCTTCTTATAGTCTTCCATCATAAGCTGAATTTGTAGGTGGCATTGTTCATGTACTAGGCACTGTGCTAAACCTGGGATATATAAACACAAAGCCTTACAGCCTATTGCGATTTCTAAGGCAAGAACATACATATCAATGTCAACATTGCAGGTATGGTAAAATAAAACCAATGTATGAAAACATTAATTTAGGGGAAAATGTTACTGCTTAATATGTGTCATGGCAGTGGAACTTGAAAAATAAAAATAAAAGCAAAAATGTAGAAAAACGAGGTACATAATCCTGGCAGTGCTCTCTGTAAAGTTGGGCAATTAACTTAGCCTCTCTGATACTTAGTATTCTCATTTATAAAATGATGGTATTAACACTCTCATGATGGTCTACAGGGTTAAAGAAACCTGGTCATGGATGTTGTCTAGGTATCTGTACATAGATGCTCAATAGTTTTTAAACTATATCATTATTTCATTTTTGTAATTAACTTATTTTATTTTTTATTGTTGTTTGAGCACAGTAGATGCTCAATATTTAAAAAAAATAATTGAAGATAGTATTGTAGTGGACCATTGAAGATATCATAATTTGTGGGGAATCAAAACTTCTTATCAAGTTATTCTAAGAAGCTTAAGCATTTGAAGATAGGTTAATGACTTTATCCTCTATTTCTCCATATCGGCATTAGTTACACATATTTCCGTTATCTGACCACTCACATCAAATTTCCCTTCTTATTTTGGAGGTTTCTTGCATTATGTGGGTATTGAGGGAAAATAGAGCCTACTCTCCAATCATAAAGACAGAAAAGCCAGACAAAACATCCTTAGGTCATAATCACACCTTTGACTTGGATTCTTAAAGGACAAAAATTGCAGCTGAGAAATTACTCACAAGAGCGACTGCAAACCTTCAAGGATCCAGAAAGTGTGGAGGTCAAATGCCCACTGAAGTAGTTGCCAGATGCAGCATCTTCACCAAATTTTACCAAACACATTCCCGTGTCCAACAAGGCCTGGCTCCTCAGGGTTCATGCTTATTTTCCAGTCCTGGAGTTCTGAATTTCCCATTAATTCTGAGAACTTTCAGATATATTTCTAATGAATTAATTTTCTTCTGAAATAAGCCTAAGCCAATTCTCTTGCTTCTTCCAGGAATCTTGGTTGCTAGGTTGCATGCAACAATTTAACCTTCAAATGCTCATGCATAAGAAGTCCTTCACTCTCATTTCTGTTGGAAGTAAGCTAAGATGGCCTGTCTTTTTTTCTAGCTAGCTGTCTCCCCTTTCATCCATCCAAAGGTTAGCAAAAAGCGTGGTGTGTATGTACTTTAGCCTCTGATATTAAAACAATTTGTTTTATATTTGTATTGTAACTTCTTTTGCTTCAAATAGGGAACATTTTAAAAGGGATTCCATAAAAGAGGGTTGAGGGAGATGAAAAAATTATCATATGCTTATCAATGGGTCTGTACCTAATGCTTTCCAGTTTATAGGAATGCTGATAAGAAAACAAATTGAAAAATGCAGAAGGTGAAACCAGCCTTGGCTATCTCCCATAAACATTTTCCCCAGAGCTCTAGACTCTTTATTCCACTTCATGCAATTTCAAGACCACAAGTGAAAAAAATATATATACAGATATTTTTGTTTATTTTTGTGTTTGTGATGCAGTAACATCCAAACATGGTTTATTATATCTTTCAAAAGTACTGGATATCAGTAAAATAACCATAGAAACATAGGCTTAGTAATGAAATGTCTAAGTCCAGAATTAATTTGTTTATTCTAGTTAATATTCTCATGAACTTTAATTAAACCAATGATGAACTAAGGATAAGAATCATTTAAATTCAAGCATAACTTGGAATTCTAGGGGGTGTACACGGTGATGGATAGACTTGGGATGGGTGAACATACAATACGGTACACAGAGGATGCATTGTAGAATTATGTGCTTAAACCTGTGCAATTTTATTTACCAGTGTCACCCCAATAAAGTCAAAAAAAGAGAAAAAACAGTTGGAATATGTCCCTGTTCTTCCCCTCCTTTTGACTCTATAGAAATGGCTATCCCTTGTGCTTCAGTAATTTGTCTGCTACAATGGGGTATAATTAAACTCTACCTGTGAGGATGTGTGGCTACACCACCATCTGCTTTAATAACCTTTTTTTTTTTTTTTTTTGTAGGTGAAAGCATGGAAGAGGGTGTTTAAAAGAGTAATTTTTGATCCTCGGAAATTCATATTTGGTGTGGGCCATAGATTATTCACTGCTGTCCCTACCTTTATTCTCATTTGCATGTGTCTATTAAAATGACAAATCAAAATCTTTCTGACAGTACTTTTAGTGTGACATTGCCCAATTAAAGAACTATTCTATTTCATAAAGAATAAACACAAAATTCTTTCGACCACAATTCTAAGCAAAGTGGACAGTTTAGTAATTATGTATTAATCATTTTTTAAGGCAACATCTGCCTCAGTAAATCTCACCTACTTGCAATCATACCCATATGCTTTATTTTCTGCCTGTACCTATTTTATTTAGTTCTACCTTGCTGATGCACTGACACACAAAAAAGAAAAATCTTCCTTGGGCAGAGCAATTACATAAACTTCCTGGTGAAATAACACTATTTCCAAATGCTAATGTCAGATGATATTATACATTTCATAATATTTAAAGACACATTAAATATAAGTTTACTACTGGGAAAATGCTCTCAAGTTTCTTAAATAAGAAGGTTTTAAAATTGAAAAAATAATAAGTTATGGGAATATACATGGATGTGTGATAGATATGTTAAGTCGTATTACTACACTCTTAATATGTACCATGTCTATGAGACAACATTGTCTAAATCTTAGCTCTTGTTAATGAATTTACAGTTTAAAATAATAAAGATATGGAAGAACTAATTAATTTACAATATATGGTATTCTTACAATACAGGCATGCACAACATTATCAGAATGTGAGTGAAAGACATGTGATAACCTGAATCTCATAATCAGATGATGAAACCTCATGTATAATAAAACAGAAAGAAAAGGAAGAAAAATGACAAGGTAAAGAGGTGTGTTAGAGAGTAAAGGCAGCCAGACTATAAATATCAAATAATTATTGGAGAACTGGAGAAAAATGGCAGAAACATGAATATTAGGAGATGTTTTCTAAAAAAATTTTCTTTTACTGGTTCAAATCATCATTCTGAAAACCAGTTCCATCTAAAAAGTGACTAGAATAATATTCATCCATTTGTATAGATAAAGTGACTTGAAATTAATTTAATGGTGATCCTAGAATTTTTCATTTCATTTTTAATTAATCTTAACAATTATTTCCTGTATCCTCTATTCTAGCTCAGAGACAGAAGGTGAAATAGGATCTCAGTGATTTCAATGATACAGTGATATTAATAGGTAAGAAAAAGTACATCTCAAACTGAATCTCCAGACACCTTCCCTATGTGGGTTTTCTCATTTTACCTGCATTAATACAGCAAACATATACACTCTGCTATGAGATACTGCTTTTTACATTAGCCTTTGGTGGGCGTTGGGTGTGTTTCAAGTTTGATGCATATATCAGAGAATACATAGACTAATAGAAGTAGAAAAACAGATGCGACAGATAGCAAGATGCTTTTAGGGAAAGTCCAAATTTAGTTTCCACTGATGACTTGGTATCATAAGTCTTGAAAAGATATAATATGATTAAGAAGCAAAAGAGCAATTGGATTCTGGGGGGATGTCACAGTGCACATACATTTCAGGGTTTATAAATGGAGAATGGGATAGAAAAGATGAAAAGAGATGATGGCTTGATCTGAAATAACTTGCAGAACAGCCTTCCTGAAAATAATTTTCTGGGAATTTAAAAGTAGTAAGGAGAAGGGGGATAAAAGAAAGGAGAAAAGCAAAGGGGAGAAGGAGAATGAGAAATGAGGAAATATACCCAGTACTTATTTCCTCCAAGTCACTTAGACTACATAGACTGCAAGTCTGTTGTTCAGAATTCTTCATCACACAATTCAAGCAAGAGGATGTCTTGTAATAGCATTTATCCTACCAGTGAGGACTATCAAGCTTCCTATGGAGCCCATCATCACAGCAATTAAGTCTCCTTGCCCCAGGCATAGTGATTGCCCTCCTCGCATAGACTTTATTGAGTAAATCTCTCATGTTACTTATTCCTGTGTGCATCAATCACCCCAAGATTGTAATTATTGCCACTAACAATTGATTTTCTACCACTCAGTCATTCTTAGAATAATGCTCAGTACTCCCTGGCCTGTTATTAACTCAAACTTCCATTCTCTTTCATTCTGCAATTCAAAACCAGCACTCCAAAACCAACAAACTTCCCCCTACTCCATACCTTCTCTGAAGATTCCTTGTCCCTTTTTGACATAACTGAACCCTGGTCTCGATGAGGACATCATTACCCAGCAACCCTTTCTAGAGACTCTTGCTTCCGTCTCACACCTCAAGATGTTCATTGCTCCCTATTGTTTCCTTAGAACATAACTTTTTCACCCCATTGTTAAAAATCCTTTTTATATGAGGTCCATGCCAATCAGCTTTACCATTCTCTGCTCTTTGTTGTTGAGAATATTATAAAATACTAGTCCTAATAAGTGGCAGTATATTAAAAAAAAGTTCCACCATCTAAGGCAAGGTTCAACAAATGATGGTACATGAGTAACACCTAACCTCCCCCTGTTTTTGTATGGCCCACAAGCTAAGAATGGTGTTTGTAGACCAACATTTGTAATTATTTTGATGAGAGGAGCACTTACTTGGAAACTCAGTTAACTAAAAAGTTTACCCACAAAAATAATTTCATTCTTCACATTACTAGACATGTATTATAAAACATTGTACTTATTATTTTATTTTGAATTATATCAATAAAATTTTGTGGCAATTTATTTTCCATCGTGTTATTTAAGTACCTACATAATACATTCAATTTTTCCTCCTGTCCTGCAAAACCAAAAATACTTACTATCTGGTCCTTTACAGAAGGAGTTTTATATTTTATCCTTGGTCTAGGATGAAATAAATAAGAAATATTGAGTTAAACAAATTTAGACCTTCCTTCCTTCCTTCCTTCCTTCCTTCCTTCCTTCCTTCCTTCCTTTCTTTCTTTCTTTCTTTCTTTCTTTCTTTCTTTCTTTCTTTCTTTCTTTCTTTCTTCATCTGTCTTTCTTTCATCTGTCTTTCTCCCTTTCATTTTTAGATTCAGGATTCTTCAAATCTTTTATGGATTTGCCAAACAATTTCATTTAGTTGTTCTACCCCCCTGCCCCCCGCCCGCCATACAGTGGCTCTAGTATTGCTTAGTTATATTTATCTTCATTTGAAACAATTTTGTTAGAATGTACTGTGACAGCTGTCATGTCAGCATGTATTAAAAAAAAAATTGGTGAAATTTGAGGATAGGCAAGATGGTGGAGGAATGAATGGAAGTCACACTGACCTGCTCCCAGGACCAATCTGGAATTACAACTAAATTGTAGAGATATCACCTGGAACAAACAAATGAACAATAGCAAGAGAGAAGCCTTATAACCTTGGATAGACAGAAGAATCGGTTCAGCACAACCTGACTGGTATGCAGTGGAGACACAAGAAGGTTGGCTGGGCACCCTCAGGTGAAAGCTACAGAGGGATATTTAAGTGGCCAGTTGGATCCCCCTGAGAAGAACTGGGTCTGAACCATAAGAGGCGATCCCTAGCCTAGAGCAGCAGAGCCCAAAAGTACACAGATAACAACCAGCAGCGAATAGCTGGGTTGCTTTCTGCCAGAGACGGGTGGCTGGAGACTGAAAAAGCTGTTTAAAGGGTCAATAATAAATTTTCATTTGCGGCCACTTACCCCAGGCTCTGGTAAAGGCAGGGGCAGAGTGGGCTAGAGACACCTGAGGGGAGACTGGGGATGAGGACTTTGAGGAGAGAACTGAGTAGCCTCCGGGATCCCAGTGCTGAATCATCCCCCATAAGGCAGCAGCCATTGAGCTGGAAGAGACCACTCCCCTCTGAGCAGTGCAGCCTGAGGGGAAACATTAACCTGGACCAAAAGAGGGCTTGGGAAATGGTTGTGGAAAAATGTTGACAAAACAAAACAAAACATAGACAAGGGGAGGCCCAGAATAGTATAGGAAATTGAGAAGCTGAAGAACTGATATGTACAATCCATAGACATGAACTAAGAGGTGGGAGGATGCTGGGATGGGGTACAGGGTGGAGGGGATAAAGGGGAGAAAATAATGGGACAACCGTAATAGCATAAGCAATAAAATATGCCAAAAAAAGAGAAAAAATGGTGAATTTTTGTGCGGCCATTTTAATATTGAAAATGGAAGAAAATAAGTAACATTTTTGGTGTATTGTGCTTTATTATTTCGAGAAAGGTAAAAATGCAACTGAAACACACACACATACACACACACTTGTGCAATGTATGGAGACAGTGCTGTGACTGATTGAACATGCCAAAAGCATTTTGCAAAGTTTCTTTACACTACTGACACTCTGGCCAAATAATTCTTTGCCGTGGGGCTGTCTTACTCATTAGAAGATGTTTAGCAGCACCCCTGGCCTCTAGCCACTAGAAACCAATAGTGGGAGATAGCTGACATACTCAAAATATCCAAACCAATAAGGTTATTGGTGAAAATGAAGAATGTCTTTCTTTTTACAGAAAAAAACTAAATGGACTTTTTGGTCAACACAATAATTTCATTGTGAATCTCTGAGATCTATGATATTATATCACATTTCCTATATGTATTTTACCATGCCATTTTTAAATCAAAACATCTTGTAGGCCAAGCATTCTAAAGAAAACTTTTAAAAATATATTTTAAAATAGGTCCTATTTTTTAAATAAAAATGAAGTTATATGGATCATCATTTACATCCCCTCCCCCTTTTTTAGAGGAGAGAGTTTTAAGTTTGTCTGTGGAAATACATAACATTATTTTCCACTGCATCTTCAAGAGAGAAAGGTTCTAGGCATAAATATGCATTTCAGTGACCTTTCTATTTTCCTTCAGTGACACACAATTCTCTACTGAATCAAGTGGGATTCATCCCAGGGATGCAAGAATGGTACCATATTCTTAAATCAATAAATGTAATACATCACATAAGCAGATGGAAAGACAAAAATGGAAAAACATGATCATATCAATAAATGCAGAAAAAGCATTTGACAAAGTACAGCACCCATTTATGATAGAAACACTCAGCAAAGTGGGAGCAGAGGGAGCACACCTCAACATAATAAATGCCATCTATGAGAAACCTATAGCCAATATCATACTCAATGGGCAAAAATGAAAATCTTTCTCACTAAGATCAGGAAAAAGACAAGGGTGTCTGCTTTCACCACTTCTATTCAACACAGTATTGGAAGTACTTGCCACAGAGATCAGAGAAGAAAAAGAAATAAAAGGCATCCAAATAGGAAAGGAGGAAGTAAAATTGTCATTGTTTGCAGATGATAAGACTGTGTGCATAGAAAACCCCACAGACTCCACAAAAAAAACTACTCAACCTGATAAGTGAATTCAGCAAAAACAGCAGGATACAAAGGCAACATTCAGAAATCAATGGCATTTTTGTACACCAACAATGAAATATCAGAATCAGAAATCAGGAAAAACATCCCATTCGCTATAGCAACAAAAAAACATAAAGCACCTAGTAATAAACTTAATCAAGGAGGTAAAAGACCTGTACTCAGAAACTACACAATGCTGAAGAAAGAAATTAAAGAAGATACAAATAAATGGAAGCACATACTGTGTTCATGGATTGGAAGAATTAATATCATCAAAATGTCCATACTACCCAAAGCAATTTACAGATTCAATGCAATCCCTATTAAAATATCATTTGCATCCTTAAGGACCAATTATGTTCACAGCTTTCAAATTGCATAATTCTTCTCTAAGATGTGGGTCAACTCTATGACAGCAAAGTTCACTTGCAAAACAAAACTTATCTTGAAGAAACAAAATATTAAGGATTGACTGAAATTAATGTGATCAATTTAGACAAGATTTTCATATTTTCCTTACATATATGGTTAAGGACCTCTCAAATTAACTGATTGATATTTACACATTATCCTTACTTTAAGTGTATGTCTACTTAAAACACATGACACTGAATATGACACCTTATTCATAAACCAGCTTCACTTGTCAGCTTGTCATTATCCCCACTTTGAATCTACCATTTCCTTATACTATTCAAATCACACATGAGAAGTTCTGATCCTTCTTATAATCTAGGCCTCTTCACATGACCATGTTTTAATTTAACTCTATAAAAATAATTATTATACACAGCATTTACAAACTATGCAGCTTTTCTTTTCATACCTACAGGTGTAATGGGTTTGTATTTCAAATCCTTATTAGAGGGAGAGTCACTTCAGTAGACAACATTCCACTCAGTCTCCCTCCACTGAAATAAATCCATTGTACGTAGACACGCTGGAGTAATCTTAAACTCCATTTGAGATGCATAAGAATCCACAGTGACTCTCAATTTACATAACCATTAAATGTAGAGCCAAAATAGTGCTCCAAGCCAACCAAACCAACCTCATTTTACCTAGCATTCCCCTATTATTTCCATGTTTAGATTCTCTGATATAAGAAGCCAAACACATCCAGAGAAAATACCATACACCCTCTTTTAAAATAACTTTTCCTTTTGTGAAATCTGTTTTCACTTTCTGGGAATAGGTGCATATCACCTTCATACCCCAAATCAATAAATCATGATTCCAAGAAAAGAAACCCACTATTACCCCCCCTTAAAATGGTATGCATTCAACTTGCTCTATCTGCATGTATATCTAAAATGTGTTATATCCACTGCAATTTTGCCCAAGTATTTCTTATCATCTTCTGCTTCTCAATTTTAAAAGTCTCAGCAGTTCTTCAGTTTCACTACATCTGAACTGCTTTTAGCAGATTCTAAAAACAAACTTTCTATTCTTTAAAAATTTATGTGCCTTTTTTTTTACAGGGAATATTTTCTACATTTAACTAACTAAATTCTTGATAGTCATGGTCCTTGAAAGTAATACATATTACCAAGAAAACTTAATTACTTAATAAATATTTTATTAATCATGCAATTAAAGCTGAATTAGCTTCTCAGAGAATATATCTTAAGTTTAGGAAATAAGACCAAATTGAACCAAAATCTCAAAAGTTTACAATGTTGTAGAAGAAAAAGTTGAAGTGATTGTGTATTACTTATCATTTAAGATGCATTTTCAGACTGACTTGTTTTAAGTTTTCAAATATTTTGGGCACAAAAAATGTGTAAAGAACAAACATTGTTTATGAATGCAGGATTTTACCTCCCATTTGACTGATAAAAACAACTACCACATACCCTTAAATTCTAAATTATTTAACAGATAATTTGATTTTTATCAGTCAAGTACACACACACACATACACACACAGGAAATACAAGGTCTGTCTGGAAAAAGCCCAGCCATTATTAATATAATGAGAACTGTTTGCATGACATCAATGTAACCTCGCGGCCAAGGGGAGTGGATGGAATGTGAGTGCGTGAACACAGATAACCTCACTATTTTAGTCAATGGGGGTGGTAGATGCCATTGAATAAGCATGTGTACTGTGTGGCCACATTCAAAGTGACTCAGTGAATGTAGCAATGAATCTGCATCAAATTTTGTGTTAGGCTTGAACATTCCTCCACAGAAACTATTCAGATTCAGAAGGCCACTGCTATGGGCAACTGGTAACTGGCAGCTTCATCATGACAACACGCCAGCTCCTGCATTACATTTCATGCAGAGTTTTTTTGGCATTGAACCACCCAGGTGACTCAGCCCCCCTACAGCCCAGTTTTGGCACTCTATGACTTCTGGCTTTTCCCAAAACTAAAATCCCCTTTGAAAGGGAAGAGATTTCAGATGATTGATGACATTCAGGAGAACATGACAGGGCAGCTGATGGCAACTGGGAGAACTGTGTGAAGTCCCAAGGTGCCTACTTTGAAGGGCACTGGGGAGTCATAGTCCTATGTACAATGTTTCTTGTATCTTCTTCAATAAATGTCTCTACATTTCATATTACATGGCTGGATACCTTCTGGACAGACCTTGTATAGGTGTACACGTGTATACATCAACATAATATATCTGTATTTATATAGATATATATAGATATATACCGCACATATACTGACATTTCTATCTTTTCATCTCTTTATGCATTTATTTTCCTGACTCTCAAGAAATACAGAATATAGTGACTTTAAAGATCTTGCTTGAAAATTCAAGCAGCTGTATTTTACATTCAGTCAGAGACTTAACTGAGTTTGTCCACACAACTGATTATACCTGTCATTTGTCTCTCTCAGGGTTTCCCCCTCACTCTCCGACAGTCATGACCCCCTAGGTGGCCCTTCCACTTGCTCCTGTCTGAAAGACAATGGGTTTTTCTTCATAGATTCAGTATCCAACGTAGCCACTTCTGCTTCAGGTATAGCAGGCTGTAGGGTTAAATCCTAAAGAAACCAGATGGAGGACTTGCACCTTGCTGTTCACCTTCTATAATTTTGACTCCTTCCCAAAATCTGCCTAGTTTTCTCCAGGCTTCTGCATCCTTAGGTAGTTTTTGTTTTCTTTTTTTCATGTGTGTTTTCAAGGCTTTGTCCAGAGGTTATAGCTAAATTCCCATGGAGACTGCTTTGTTAGCAGTTTACTCCTCCATATCAGAGTTGAGAAACCATTTATTCAATTTTACTTAAAGCTTATTTAATTGTAGATTGCTATGGAAGAGAAAGTTATTGTCCAGTATAAAATTTATCATATTTTTAGTGTAATATTTTACTTGTATCCTTTCTGAATAAAATTTCTTGATATCAAATAAATTATAATTTCAAAAAAGTTATAGTAGTTTAAAATGCAAAGCAATTCTTTCTAAGAATTTATGATATGGTATGTTAATAGATATATGTCATTATGTTTCCATGGTCAAAATAGTGCTTTTTTTTTTAAGAGACATAAAACCAGTTAAAATAAAAATGATTAGAAGATGGTGTAATTTTTCCAAGGAAAAGTCATTTGGGAGGCAGTGAATTTAGATAACACAAAGAGAAGTCAAAGAAATTAGTAAACAGTCAAAGTTGGCTATGTTTACCCCCAAGTTAGTTTAATTCTGGGATGTAAAATGTAATTCTTAGAATAATTTTGATGGGTAAAGTTTTGGGTACCAATTCATACGATAATTATCTTCATTCTTCTTTTCATATCAGCACACATTAGAAATAAACAGAATACTAGATTTTTAACATTTATTTTAAATATTACCTGCTTTTTTCTAATAAGTACAATTGAAGATACAGCCATGGTTGATTTTTATTGAGCTTTAAATATGAATTTTTTATGTTCTTTGTTTCTTTTCAAAGTATGATTCCTTTTCTAACAATTAAACAATATAACGGCATCGAATATATTTTGAAGACTACTAAAATGTCTATTATTCTACTACTGTCAACCAGTAATTATTTGTTCTTTTAGTTTACACGGTGGGACAAAAGTAGGTTATAGGTGTTCATATGGAAAATAATACAATAATTAACAAATAATATAAGAATAAACTATATTTTGCATATTCATAGCTGTAAACCTACTTTTGTCCTGCCTTGTATTTCCTTGCCCTTTTCTCTGGATTGTATCTTATATCTGTAACACAGGTAAAGTTTCATGCCACTTTACATGATCATTGATAACATATAGTTCAGAGATCAAGATATATATAAACTTGTCACCTTTCTCTGCATTTTGAAAGTTCCTAATGTGCTTTAGTTTCTACATGCTCCATTAAAAGTAATTCATTTTGTATTGTAAGCTTTGCTTTGTTATTCTTAATAACTTTTAAAATATATCTTTTGAAATATTAGACATGTTCATAAAAACATTAAATTCAATACTGTGAAAAATCTCTCTCAAACACATTCTCTGTGAGGAAAAAACTACTCAACAGTATCTTGTGAATTCTACAATTTAAATTATGTATCTTTAATATATTTAATACATAATATATTATTATGTTCCATATTATAATGACATCTTACTAATCTTATGAATTTTTATTACTGGAGGGCATTGCACATCTGCGCATATAGGAGAATCACCTTAATTTTAATGTCTTCTTAATGTTTTATTGTTTTATGTACCCTAATTTATTTTACTAGCCTCCTAATTATTTGTTTTTTTAATTATAAAAAATATATCCCAATGGATTTACTTTTTAAAAGTCCTTAAGCATATGTGCAATATTATCTACAGGATAAATTTTACATTTGAAATTGCTAGATATATAATTCCATGATCTTATTGGATATATTCTTAGACCAATAAAAATGTGTGTGAGTATGTAATTTGCTTGTTTTTGATTTCTAAATTCCTTTTGCTTTAAGAACATACTCTCTGGAATTCCATTCTTTCATATTTATTGAGACTTGTTTCATAAACCAGTGTGTACACTTAAAAATGCCATGTATTCTGTAATTGTTGGGTATAGCATTCTGCAAATGTCATTTATGTCATGCTGGTTGATTGCATTGATCAAATCTTTTATATGCTTACTGATATTCCATCTACTTGATCTTTTACTGTAAGTGAAGTGTTGAAATCCCAGCTAAAATTGTCAATTTTTCTATTTCTCTGTGTTCCCAAACTCTACTAAAGTATATATTTGCTTTCAATCTTTTTCTGGCTCTGGGGAATTAGTATCTCATGTTCCTTAGGGATTACATTTTCAGCAGTGGTTGATTAATAGTATCACAAATGAAAGAGTTTCTTTTCACATTTTCATTTTCTTTGTTCTTAAGGAGGAGTGCAAAGAGAGAACCCTTCTACCACACCATCTAAAGGATGTTGAGTTACTCCTGTCATGAAGAATATTGACATTAATGCAGACCACAGCTCCCCTCAGAGAGTTCTCTTCATGCCATTTAATAAAACAGTAAATCACTAGCATACAAAACTTTTCTTAATTGGAATCTTTTTACCTCCAGGGTTGAGCAGGATGGTTTGCATCTTACAATTAAAAATTATTATAATCTTATATTTATGTTTTATTTAGATTGCTGATAGAATATCATTTGACATCATTGTAGAGCAGCCTGTACAGTCAAAAGTAAGAATAATAGATATGGAAAAGTTAGTTGTAATGAAACATAAAGAATCTAATGTTTAGGAACTGTCACTGATTCTTGTCTACATTCTTATTCTATCTCAGCAGTTTGCTTAGCAGAAGCTGTCCAAACTGTTCAGTAAATTTCATTATGCATGACTTAGATTTATAGTTTAAAAATCGGCAATCCTGGTACTTCCTTGGTTCTTTCTCCACAATTTATTATTTAATTTAATGTTAGGAACAACACTAGATGAGATGTATCAGTGAAATTGCTGTTTATGCTGGAAAATAAATAGGAAACGAATATATAGTTGTTGCAATTCATTATTACTAAATAACTCAAACTCGTTTAAATATAAGTTAAGGGAAATATATGCATTGTCATTAGAAATAGGACACAATGGTTATTCTCTCTAACACAATGCAGTTGGCATTTAATATTTCTGGTCTATTTTAGATTTTTGTCTTTTCACATTTGGATGTCATATCTAAGTTACAGTTTTCTGTTATTAAAAATACAAACAAAAGAATTAAAGCATGTGACTCCAGGTAAGTCTATCCTATTTCTTTCTATACTGAGAACTTCAGTATAGTCTAGAAGGATGACTTAAATAAAAGTCCAAACTTTGTCCTGATATGTAACTTTAAAACTAAGCTTACAGGTCACTTCCTCCAGGAAACTGCCCCCTCACCCAATGCACAATGAGGTCTATATTAGGATCCTCTTGTTTTAGGTGTTTTAAGTGGTGGGTATTCTCACCTTTCACACTGCTTTCTATGAGTGAGTTCCTGGAATACAGAGTTCATATATCCTATACCCCTAATGAGTATCATGTCCAGAATATAGTTAGAACCTATAAAAAATTTTTATAATTCATGTGGGATAAATCAATTGAAACACTTTATATAGGAAAAAAGGTTACCATCTCCTTCCAAAAGAGATAAATACATTTCAGATTTCCCATAATTAATGTAGTTATTACTTATAATAAAATATCGATTTCCATTTTGTTTTTCTGGATGTTGAAGAAAACATTACATACATAGTGTAGATAAAAGATATTTTCAAATAGCACACAGTAGATTGATGTTTTTCTTTTCTTTCTCTTTTGCTTTTGTTGTTGTTTTCTTTTGGATAGAAGCCTGGCAATATTTCTACTCACTCTCTAAATCTCTAGGGCTGGTCTGACCTAGAAACTGTCAGCATCTAAATATCTTCCATTTCTGCATGCTGGCACCAGTTACAGCATTTTGCTTCTGCAGCTTCTTTTATTATATTCTATGGCAAACCCATGCTTTCTGTCTCCATAGCTCAGTATACACTTGCATATGCTCTCAGGATTACAGAATTTGAGCTTCTGCCATTAGAGAGTTTACAGTCCACAGCAGTCAGCAAATGTTCAGTCAATACATACTTATCAAGTGAATTCTAAAAATGCCAGTGTAAAAACTTTAAAAATACTAAGAGTACAGTTAATAGTGTGGAAGTTGCTCAGTTTCCCCCTTACATTGGATTATGCAATACTTAACTAGAAGAAAATAATCTAATGTGGGTTTATGAAAAAAACAGCATTTCTTTTTTATATTTATTTTGAAAAGCTCAGAATTTAGGTAGAAATGTCATAAATATGATATCTACATAATTATAAGACACTAAGAGGTTTATGTGAGTATTCACCTTGTGTCTGATTTTCACACAGAAATGCAAATTAATTTTCTTTTAAATTGTAGATTGTAATTGCATGTTTGTTTCCTTTCTACACACACACACATATATATATATAGTTACATTTTACTTATATGAAAATATTTTCTGTCACATTTTCATACATAATATATTAATATAAGTATATAACTGAATACACTGTAATTTTATCAATCAAATGGTTGATATATTTAAAGGGTACTTCATTACCATTTTTGTTAAACTGAAACAAAATTATCCTATTAGGTTCATCATATATTTTCAATCTAAATATTAAGTAAAGAAATTACAGGAACTTCTTGATATTTGTTTCCCTGATGTCAAATTTGAATTGAGACACAATAGGCTTTAGGTGTATTCAGTACTATAATATGGTAAGAGGGATCACTTTTATTCCCTGGAACTAAACCCGAGCATTAGATTTTACTGAAAGGGTAACCTGTTTTCAGTTATCTCCACTAATGAAGTTGAATAAGATTTTTAAAAGTCCAAATTCATTTATGTGGGAAACAGTAGTTATGAAAAACACTCAAGGGCGCTAAGGGTGTCACTCCCTAGCAGTTTTTTGGCTTCACTCCCTAGCAGTTTTCCCGCACATGTGTGCTCGCAGGGAATGAACACCGCACACACTGTACTGAAGGACTGACTTGAAATAGACCTGGACTCTTACGGACCTCCTTTTTCTTTTTTTTATCAATATCTAGACGTTGTATTCTAGGACTCTTAAGTCCAAGACTTTCATGTACACAGCACCAACAACAGTGTGTGTATGTGCAACTATGTGCGTATGGGTGAGTGTGCGTGTGTGTGTATGAGTGTATGGATATGTATATCTTATATTTGTATATGTTTATTATATATTTCTTGACTATATCTTAATGATAATTAAAATAATGACTTTTAGGCTGAAAACATTTACATAATCGTTGATAAAGGAAATCATATTGATTTTTAGTAAGAAACATGAGATTTCAATGGCATGTATGAAAAATGCTACCTATAACACCTTCCAATAAACCAACAAGGACTAAATTCATACTGGAAAAGTCAATGAAATTGTTCAAAATTTCTATTAATTAAAGCACATGTAATTACTTCAGGAAAATATAAAATGTCTTAGACACTAACCACTGCCAATCACTTAAGGTTTTAATATAATTTTAAGTTAAAAATCTAATAATAGTAAAAATGAAGGCAACAGAAAATTTTACAGTTTTATTTTTATTTCAGGAAATATTCATAAAAGTTATTTTGGCACAGGGCAAAATGTAGTTTAAACAAATATCCAGTAGCATTGAGAAATTAATGACAGGCTGACTATTACTTGGATGGATATTATGATACCAAAGAAGGTTTTGAGGATGACATACCATGAGAAAAAAGTCAGATCAGTGTGGGTGGCTCGGTTGGTTGGGCATCATCCCACAAAGTGAAAGGTTGCCGTTTTGATTTCTCATCATGGCACATGCCTGACGTGCGGGTTCGGCTGGCATCTACGAGAGTTAACCATTGATGTTTTTCTCTCATATCAATGTTTCTCTCCTTTTCTTCCTCCCTTCCCCCTCTCTAAAAATAAATAGATGATTTATATTTAAAAACTGGATATTTTAAATTTTTATGCCATGGGAAGGATGGGTATGGTGATTTTATATTACTCTGAATAGTGTGAAAAATATTAGCAATAACAAAGGAGTATATTTTATGTTGTGTTCTAATCACACACAAAAAAGAGGGTAGTAGGAAACTTTTGGAGGTAATGGATATGTTTATGGCACTGAATGTAGTGATGGTTCCACAAGCGTATACTTACCTCCATCTTATCAAACTTTATACATTGAGTACATATAGTCACTTACATGTACTCAATACAAAGTACAGCCTTTTGTATGTACCAACATTATATTTGTACTCAATAAACTGGTTTAAAAAATTAGGAGTCTTAAAATCATTTTTTTGCAAAACAGCCTAGAAATACACATATAATATCTGCATAATTTAATTTAATTGAATTATTATTTATAAGATAATTTTTGTATTTGGACTGCAATACAGTTTTAGATCTGTATTCAAATTTTATTTATTTCAAATATATTGTTATTTACCAGTTCAGTTAAAGATTTAAATAATAGTCTCTAAACCTAGTTCTCTCCCTCTAGACTCAATTTCTTACAGTCATGACCTCTTTACCAGACCTGTTTTTTTCACGCTTGGCTTCATTTCATAGTATGCCAACCTCAAAGTTGTGTGTGGTATCCTACTGCCCGTGGAAATGATAGTGAGCCTTTCATCAATTTCTCAGTGCAACCAGATACTTATTAAAACTGCATCTTGCCCTGTGCCAAAATAAGTGTTATGAATAAAAAGGGGAAGGAGGAGGGAAAGAGAGAGAGGAGAGAGATATTTAGCATATTCTGTATTATGTCTACTCTTCAAATGACTGTGGGTCAGTAGTGGAAGATAGAGATGTAAATAAATAACATAAAATATTACATAATTTGAGGTAAAATAGAAGAATGCTAGAATCCTGAGAAGTAAGATATTTACTTAGCATGTAGAAATGTTGGGAAAAAACTATCAGAAGAGGGAAAGTTATTTGACAGAGTTGTGATGAAAACAATGACTGGGTATACAAAGGAGTGTGTCATCCCCTGGAAATTACAAAGTTTAGTTCAGGTAGAGGAAATCTGTGCTTCTGCTCTATGATGGAGTGGCAGGAGTCAGATGATATGTCACTTCACTCACCTCTCATATGTCACATCAATGACATTGTATGTCCCTTCAATAACATTTCACATCCTTGTGGAAGCCATTAAGAACTTGCATTTTGCCCTGGCTGTTGTGGCTCAGTGGATTGGGTGCTGACTTATGAACCAAAGGATCGCTGGTTTGATTCCCAGTTAGGGAGCATGCCTGAGTTGCAGGCCAGGTCCCCAGTGGGTGGCGCTAGAGTGGCAACCACACATTGATTTTTCTCTCCTCCTCTTTCTCCTTTCCTTCCCCCTCTCTAAAAATGAATAAATAAAATCTTTAAAACACACACACATTAAAAAAAAAGAATTTGCATTTTTAACACTTATCTTTGCAGGTGGTGGATGGACTAGAGTCACCAGAAATTAGAGAAGGGATATTAGAAAATAAATGGCTAAAATATTTCAGTGAAAGATGGGACAATTAAATGTGCTATTGTAAGAAAGAGTATTGGGGATCAAATTAATAACTATAATTTATTGAGCACCACCTATACTGTGATGGCTAATTTTTTGTATCAACTTGGTTAGGTTATGGTGACCACTGGGTCAAACACTAGTCTTATTGTTCAAAGATATGATTAATATTTAAAACCAGTTGATGTTAAGTTAAAAACTCAGAGCAATCCTTATAGAAACAGTTGAAGGCCTTAGCAGCCAAAACAGATTTCCGAAGAAGGACTTCTGCCTAAAGAACTGTAGTTCAAGGCTGCAACATTAACTCTCACTGGAGTTTCCAGCCTGCCAGGCTGCCCCATAATCGCATGAGATGATTCCTCAAAATTTTTATCTCCCCTTTGCTTCCCCTAATTGCATATACCTCCTCCTCTCTCTCTTTCTCTAAAAATACACACACACACACACACACACACAATTGACTCTGTTTTCTGGAACATCTGGACTTATGCTCAAGGCCTACATCATTTAAACCTCAAAAAATTGGGAGTAGTTATGATTTCCTTTCATTTTTAATATAAATAAAACTTCCCTAAGTCACAAAAAAAGGAACTGGACTTGAGCTGAGATTTAATGATTCTAGACAAAAATTTCTAATCACTGAAATGTTTTTCTCTTCTCAAATTCAAAACTTTTAAATCTGTCTTTCAATTCTTATGGCAGAATTATGAATAAGTGCATTTTTATATATGAATTTAAATGAATTCATATAACTATGTAAATTTTTAAATTGTTACTCAATGAGTGATTTTAATTTTGTAAGACAAAGTTATTTTTGAAAAGAAAAAGAACATACCCTCTTAAACCAGGAGGATTTTCTCTTTTTTTCCTTTTTTGATTTAACGTTTATTGTACTTTTTTCCATTACCATTTAGTCACCTTATATCTCTTCCCCTCAGCAAGCACCACCCTGATATCTATGTCCATGAGTCCTTTACTTTTTGCTCAGTCCCTCCACCCTCTAACAAACCCCCTCACTAGGTGTAATCTGCTCTCCATCTATGAGTCTGTCCTCATTTTCCTTGTTAGTTCAGTTTGTTCATTAGATTCCACATACGAGTGAAATTGTATGGTATTTGTCTTTCTCTGACTGGCTTATTTCACTTAGCATAATGTTCTCCAGGTCCATACATATTGTCACAAAGATTAAAATTTTCATCGTTTTTTATTGCCCAGTAGAATTCCATTGTGTAAATGTCCCCTAGGTGTTTTATTCACTCATCTACTGATGGACAAGGGTTGCTTCTATATCTCACAATTGAAAATAACATTGCAATGAACATAGGGATACTGTGTTCTTTCAAATTAGTGTTTTGGGTTCCTTTGAATATAATCCCAGGGCTAGAATCACTGGGTCAAAAGACAGATCTGTTTTTAATTTTTTGAGGTGTCTCCATACTGCTTTCCACAGTGGCTGTACCAGTCTTCATTCCCACCAACAGTGGAAAGAGTTTCCCATTCTCCACACCCTCGCCAGCACTTGTTGCTTCTTGATTAATTGATGATAGTCATTCTGACGGCTGTGAGATGGTATCTCATTATTTTTTAATTTGCATTTTTCTGATGATTAGTGATATTGAGCATCTTTTAATACATCTGTAGACCATCTGTATGTCCTCTTTGGAGGAGTGTCTATTCAGGGCCTTTGCCCATTTTTTAATTTAGTTGTTTGGGTTTTCATTTTTGGGGGCATTTTTTGGTGTTGAGTTTTGTAAGTGCTTTATAAATTTTGTATATTAACCCCTTGTCAGATCTATCAGCGAATATGTTCTCCCATTCTGTGATTTGTCTATTTTGTTGATGATATCCTTTGCTGTGCAAAATCTTTTTAGTTTGATGTAGTCCCATTTGTTTTGCTTTGTTTTTTTTTTCTTTTGTTTCCCTTGCATGGGGAGATATATCCAATGAAAAACTTCCTACAGGCAATGTCTGAGATTTAACTACCTATGTTTTCTTTTATGATTATTATGGTTTCAGGTATAATATTTAAGTCTGATCCATTTTGAATTTATTCTTGTGTGTGGTGTAAGAAGGTGCTCTAGTTTCATTTTTCTGCATGTATGTTTCCAATTTCCCAACACCATTTATTAAATGAACTATTTTTAGCCCATTGTATGTGCTTGCTTCCTCTGTCAAATATTAATTAACTGTAAAGGTGTGGGTTTATTTCAGGGTTCTCTCTCTTCTGTTCCATTCATCTGTGTGTCTGTTTTTATGCCTGCACAAGGCTGCTTTGATTACTGTGGCCTTATAGTACAGTTTAATATTAGATACCATGATTCCTCCAATTTTGTTCTTTCTGTGGATTGCTATTGCTATGCCAGGATGTTTGTGCTTCCATAAAACTTTTTGAAGTATTTTCCCAGGCTAGTATGCCTCAGTGGATTGAGTGCTGACTTGTGAACCAAAGGGCTGCTGGTTCAATTCCCAGTCAGGACACATGCCTGGGTTGTAGGCCAGGTCCCCAGTAGGGGGAGCACAAGAGGCAACCACATATTGTCTCTCTACCTCTCTCCCTCCCTAACCCTTTCTCTAAAAATAAATAAATAAAACCTTAAAAAAAACTGGTGTGTAGCTGGAATTTTTTTTTTAAGTATTTGTTCTTGTTCTGTGAAATACATTGTTGGAATCTTGATAGAAATTGTTTTGAATATATAGTTTGCTTTGGGTGGTATGGACATTTTAATGATGTTAATTCTTCCTATCCAATAACAAGGTATATGTTTCCACTTATTTGTATGTTCTTCAGTTACTTTCTTCAGTGCCTTATAATTTTTCATATACAGGTCTTTTACATCCTTGGTTAGGCTTATTCCTAAATATTTCATTCTTTTTTGCAGCAATTGTGAATGGGATTGTTTTCTTGATTTCCCTTTCTATTAGTTCATTATTGGCATATAAAATGAAACTTAGGACCTTAATTTTGTATCCAGCCACTTTGCTGAATTCCTTTATCAATTCTAGTAACTTGGTGGAATCTTTGGAGTTCTCATGTCATGGAGTTCTCATGACAGTATCATGTCATCTGTAAATCAAGACAGTTTTACTTGTTCTTTTCCAATTCAGATGACTTTTGTTTCTTCTTCTTGTCTAATTGCTGTGGCTAGGACTTCTGGTACTATGTTGAATAAGGGAGGTGAAAGCAGACATCCTTGTCTTGTTCCCAGTCTTAACGGGAATGCTCCTAGTTTTTGCCCAATTGAGTATGATGCTGGCAGTGGGTTCGTCATATATGGCCTTTATTATGTTTAGTTATGATCCCTCTAATACCTTTTTGCTGAGAGTTTTTATCATAAATGGGTGCTGGATTTTATCAAAAGTTTTTTCTGCATCCATTGATATGATCTTGTGGTTTTTATCCTTCATTTTGTTTATGTGGTGAATCATATTCATGGATTTGCAAATGTTGTACCACCCTTGCATTTCTGGAATAAATCCCACTTGGTCATGGTGTATGATCTTTTTGATACATTGCTGGATCTGGTTTGCCAATATTTTGTTTAGGATTTTAGCATCTATGTTCATCATGTATATTGGCCTATACATTTCTTTCTCTGCAGTGCCTTTAGTTTTCGATTTAGAATAATATGAGTTTGGGAGCTTTCCCTCTTTTTGAATATTATGAAGTAATTTGAAGAGAGGTGTTAGTTCTTTTTTGGAATGTTTGGTAAAATTCACCTGTGAAGCCATGGGGTCCCAGGTTGCTGCTTGTTGGTAGTTTTTTTATTAGCACTTCAATTTCACTAGCTGTAATCTGTCTATTCAGGTTCTCTTATTCTTCCTGATTTAGTTTTAGAAGGCTGTATGTTTCTAAGAATTTATCCAGTTTGTCCAGGTTGTCCAGTTTTTGGCCTATAATTGTTCACAATATTTTCTTACAATCCTTTGTATTTCTTTGGAGTTGATTGTTATTTTGCCATTTTCATTTCTGATTTTATTTGGGCCCTTTCTCTTCTTTTATTTATGAGTGTGGTTAAAGGTTTGTCAATCTTGTTTATCTTTTCAAAGAATCATCTCTTAGCTTCATCAATTTTTTGTATCAATATTTAGACTCATTTATTTTTGCTCTCATCTTTATTATTTCCTTCCTTCTACTCATTTTGGGCTTTGTTTGTTGTTCTTTTTCAGGTTTCTTTAAACGTGAAGTTAGACTGTTTATTTGATCTTTTTCTTGTTTTTGTGAGATAAGCTGGTAATGGTATGAATTTCCCTCTTAGGATTGCTTTCCCAGTGTCCAACATATTTTGGATTGTTTTGTCCTCATTTTCATTTGTTTCAAGGTATCCTTTTGATTTCCTCCTTGATCTCATTGTTAACCCATTCACTGATTAATAACATGTTCTTTAGCTTCTATGTCTTTGCTGCATGTTTTTCAGTGTTCTTCTTATGACTGATTTCTAATTTCTTAGCATTGTGGTCAGAGAACATGCTTGATATAATTTCAATATTTTTATATGTATTAAAGCTTATTTTATGTCCTAACATGTGGTTTATCTTAGAAAACATTCCATTTGCACTTGAAAAGTAAGTGTATTTTGTTGCTTTGGGGTGAAATGCTCTGAAGATGTCAATTAAATCCATTTCATCTAGTGTGTCATTTAACACCGCTGCCTCCTTGTTGATTTTCTGCCTGGAACATCTATGCTTTGAAGTCAATGGGGTGTTAAAATTCCCAACTATGGTTGTATTTCTGTCAGTCTTTTCCTTTATGTCCATGAAGATTAGCTATACTTATTTAGGTGCTTCTATGTTGGGTACATAAGTGTTTACTAGGGTTTTATCTTCTTGTTGTATTGTTACCATTATCATTATGTAGTGTCATTCTTTGCCTCTGGTTATAGCTATAGTTTTAAAATCTATTTTTTCAGATAAAAGTACTGCTACCTTATCTTTTTTTTCTTTTCCATTGGCATGAAATAACCTTCTACAGCCTTTTACTTTTTATCTGTGTGTATCTTTTGATCTGAGATGGGTCTCTTGGAGGCTGCATATAAATGGGTCTTGTTTTCTTATCTATTCACCTAATCTCTGTCTTTTGGTTGGAACATTTAAGCCATTTACATTTAAGGTGATTGCTAATACATACATATGTAGTGCCATTTTATTGTTAGACTGTTTTCCTCTATTATTTTTTTCTTTATCTTTTGCTTCTTCTTAAAGCAAGCCCTTTAACATTTGTTGGAATACTGGCTTGGTGTTAACAAACTCCTTTAGCTTTTTCTTATCTTTAAAACTCCTTGTTTCTTCTTCCTTTTTATTTTATTTTTATTTTTTTTTAGTGTAACTTTTCTTTTATTGTTGTTCAAGTGAAGTTTCATCCATTTTCCCCCTACCACACCCACTGTTCCTCCCATCCCCTCCCCCACCCTCAATCCCACCCCCTTGACTTTGTCCATGAGTCCCCCATATGTGTTCCTTGACAACCCTTCCCCTGTTTCCCCCCTTCTTCCCCTTCCCCCTCTCCTCTTTTCACTGTCAATTTGTTCTTCACTTCAATGTCTCCAGCTACATTTTACTTGCTTCTTTATTCTATTGATTAGTCTTCACTTATAGGTAAAATTATATGATGTTTGTCTTTCACCGCTTGGCTTATTTCACTTAGCATAATGCTCTCCAGATCCATCTATGCTGTCACAAATGGGATGAGACCCTTCTTTCTTTCTGCTGCATAGTATTTCATTGTGTAAATGTACCACAGTTTTTTGATCCACTAATTTACTGAGGGACACCTAGTGAAACCATGTCTCTGTGGTCAATTAATATTTGACAAAGGAGGCAAAAGTATAAAATGGAGTAAAAAGAGCCTCTTCAATAAATGATATTGGGACATCTGGACAGCTACATGAAAAAAAATGAAACTCAACCACCAGCTTATACCCTATACAAAAATAAACTCAAGGTGGATAAAAGACTTAAATATAAGTTGCAAAACCATAAAAGTCCTAGAGGAGGACATAGGTATGAAAATCTCAGATATTCCATGCAGCAATATTTTCACCAATACGTGCCCTAGAACAAGGGACATAAAGGACAGAATAAACAAATGGGACTTCAACAAAATAAAAAGCTTCTACACGGCTAAAGAAAACATCAGCAAAATGAAAAGGGAACCTGCCATATGGGAAAATATATATGCCAATGATACATCAGGCAACGGTTAATCTCCAAAATATATAAAGAACTCACATGACTCCTTCCATTTTAAATGATAGCCTTGTTAGGTAAAGTAGCTTTGGTTGCCAGTCCCTGCTTTTTTTCACCTTGAATATTTCATTCCACCCCCTTCTGGCCTGAAATGTTTCTGTTGGGAAATCAGAGTGCAATCTATTTGGTGCTCCCTTGTAGGTAACTACCTGCTTTTCTCTTGCAGCTGTTAGGATTCTCTCCTTGTCTTTAAGCATTGTCATTTTAATCATGATGTGTTTTGGTGTAGGTCTCTTTTGGTCTAACCTGTTTGGGACTCTCTGAGCTTCCTGGCATTGTGTGTCTTTTTCCTTCTCCAGATTAGGGAAATCTTCAGTCATTATTTCTTCAAATAGGTTCTCAACCCATTGCTCACTCTCTTTTCTTTCTGGCATTCCCACAGTGCAGATGTTGTTACACTTCATATTGTCCAAAATATTTCTTAAGCTCTCCTCATTTTTTAAAAATTCTTTTTTTTTGTTTTTACTGCTCTTCCTGGGTTTTTATTTTCTACCTTCTTCCAAATCACTGATTCAAGCCTCTGATTCATCTAAGCTACTGTTTATTTCTTCTAGTGGATTACTTATTTTAGATATTGCATTCTTTATTTCTGACAGGTTCTTTTTTATGGTATATGTGTCTTTTTTCATGCTGTTGAATATTCTTATAATCATTACTCTAACCTGTCTGATAAATTGTTTGCCTCCATTTCATCTAGTTATGGAGAATTATTTTGTTATTTCATTTTGGGGTCTGTCTCTTTGTCTTCCCATTTTGGCTGCTTTATATTTTCTACCTTAGCTGTTAAACTAATCAACCATTTAAATAGATTGGTTGTTAATATAATCAAACTGTAATCAGCACTATGGTTTAAAGCTCCACACAGTGGGGTAGACTAATTCCTGTGGGGGAAGGTATTGCTTTCCCTCGGGTTGATGCCATTCGATAGGAGCACTCTACTTGAGAGCAATGGCTCTTGCAGTATGGGAATGACTCAGTACAGGGATCCTGGTAGCTGTTCCCTTGGTTCTTTCCCCAGAGCCACCAACCCCAGACTCCTCTCAAGCATCTCTAGTCCACTCTGCCCTCCCTTTGCTGGAGCCCAGCATAAGTGGCTGCAAACAAAATTGTGTGTATTGGCCCATTAAGAGGCTCTCTGTTTCTCCAGCTGTCTCTCTCTGGCAAACAAAAACCCTGCTGCTTTTCACAGCTGGATGTTATTTCAGTTCCTTCCCAGCTCTGGTGCTGTAGGCTGGGGAGCCCAGCTTAGAGTTTAGACCCCACAGTTATCAGGGGAATACCTCCATGCAGATCCTGAAATGTCCCTCTGGAACTTCAGCGGCTGCCTTTGGAAGCCCAGCCTGCCCTTTCTCACCTCCCCCATAATCCCTACCAGTCACATAGTTGTGAAGTGGTTTCTTCTGTTTGTCTGTGATTATAAAGTTTCCCTCCAGTTAGTGTTCAATTGGTTATTCTGTATGATTTCTGTCCAATTTAGTTGTAATTCCAGATTGGTCCTGGGATTGGTCCAGATTGGTCCTCTTCTGGGAGGATGTCAGCGTAGCTTCCACTTACTCCTCTACTATCTTGGATCCTTGAAGCCTTTTCAAATGAATGAATAACATGTTTTTTTCTGTTTTAGGACCTCCCATTTCTTTTTATAAAGTATTTCTTATAGATAAAGCCATTTACTCACTGCCTCTTCTAAATAACGCAGATTTTATTGTGTCAGTTTTCCTTCCACAAAGTGCCACATCCGAATTGTCTTCCCCCATAAAAAGTGCTATTAAAAAATTCTCCATTCTCTGAGTTCTAACTCAGGCCCTCTTCTGTAAATTATGTCAATTTTTTACCTCTTTTATCTACATCCAGAAATTCCTTTTGCAGCAGATAAAGCTGGAAACTGAAATTAAGGATGAAAAATTATTTGGCCTTAGTTTATAAACACTACAGGACCCTAATTACATTTAACACAAAACTCATTAAAGTAGTGCAATGATTCATCTCTAATAAATTCATATTGCTAAGTTGCTGATGTCTTCCAATATTGACAAAGCGTGTCATATTCACATGAAATGGACAGTAGGGGAACTCACTTTAAATGCAATAGGGCTCCAGGAGCAAAGGCACCTGGGAAATGTTGGACTCCGTTTAACTATCTGTGACTGTTTAATACTCTACAACCTCAAGAATGGCTGAGTACCCAGAAAACCAGAATGCAGCCCAAAGATAAACATCATGTCCCCTGGAAAAATGTTAATGAGTGTACAGAGTGTGATAAGTTCCTGAAGTTATCTGTTACCTTAGGAATGCATTGTTCTTTCTGGTGGACTACATGACTACCCACCATATGGTTTTACTATTAACCCCTTATAAGAAGGAAGTCTATCCTGGGAGGGATGTGTATTTTTCCCAGCCTGCCACCACTGGGAGCAGCTGCTTCCCCTGTTTATATAAGTTTCTCTTTTAAAAGCTCTTATGAATTTCAATAATGCTACATGTCAGTTCTTTGGAATCTTGACAACTATGGAATTTATCTCAAAACTCACATAAGATTTTGGAAATTTTCATTGCAAACTAGTTATTTATAAAACTAATGAAACTAAAATTCCTGAAGAAGGTAAAGTTATAACATTTTTAAAAATGTTTTTAAAATAAAAATTAAAATTAACATCTCTGAAATACTACATGCCAGATACTTTCCAAAATGCTTTATAGTTATACATTGAACACCAGGATAGCACTATTAGTAAAGTACTGCTTTTGTCACCATTTTAAAGATGATGAAACTAAGGCATATAGAGATTAAATAATATTCTCAAGGTTAACAGCTAGTACAAAATGGGTCCAATCACTTGCAAAATAGCTTCAATACAACCTATGATTTTTATAAACTTCAAGTATATTTGATGATTTTCTCAAATATATTGAAGGATAAGAAATTAATAATATATAGGAATAATTAAATAAACTAAAGTTTCCATACTAATTGTTTAAAAATATCAAACTATTATTTTGACATAGTTGTAGACTCCTTTCACACTTGGAGAATAAGAGAGTCATTTAAAACAAGTCCAAGTTTTCAAGAATTCCCTAAAGACTCCTCAATAAGACAAACATAAATTTATGTGACATTTTCTAAGTTCAAATTACAAAGGAGTTTGTAACTTGCATTTGACTTAATGGACCAGCTCTCTTGTTAAGACCATCAAAGTAAAACAGGTAGAATGAGAGCACTTGTCCAAATCTTGGTGCCCTTTAACCACTGTCTGCAGACATATAGATTCATGCCTTCTCTGAATCAAGCCTCGCATGTCATATCCAGCAGCTGCCGCTGCCACTCTTCAGGAGTATCGTAATGGAATTGATCTAGAAACAATCCTATGTAGATATATTACATACACCACTTTAAAATTTCTCTAAATAGACTCATGAAAAAGGTAAACATACGGTATATAATCTATGTTAGTTGAACTATTGGTTTTCACTTTAAATCATTGACTTGTTTTCTTCATAATGATTAAATCAATTATTCAACCATTTAGTGTGGGTATGGATGGCAGCAAATACAAAATGTTATGTAGAATTTCATTGTGAAACAACTATAAGGATGTTTAAGCAACTTCAGATAAAATGTCTGGCAATGAGGACAACCAGCAGAAGTCCCAGAGTGCACCAAGGCTAGCTGCCACTCCTGCTAGGTTCCTGCAAACCTTTGTAGTGGTGTGGAGTCTCAGGGAATAATTGGGAGAAACGAACAGAATTCATCAGGCCCACACTAACCAAGATTTGGTCACTTGAAGGCAGAGTTTTGTACCATTTAGATGTGGGAGGGAAATATGGCCTCTGTCCCAGAGCTATACAACTTAATTCTGTCCCAGATTCTGCCCAGAACATCCTGGAGAGCCCCACCTTAGTGAGGCCAGTTACCGGGAGTCAGGAAGGTAGGGCTAATAAAACTCCCATGAGGAAGAGGTGCTGGTCAAGTAGGCGGGGGCAGTGGCTCAGTTTTTCACAGACACACAAGTCAGTCACTGACACCCCTGAGTCATTCTGGCCCTCCACAGGGCACGAACTCTGGAAGGAAAGTTGACAGGGTATCTGGAAGGCAGGGTTATTTCATTCCTTCAGGCTGATGCTATATGGAGGGGAGTGCTCAACCCAAGAAAGATGGCATCTGTGGCGTTTGGAGAGAGACTCAACACAGGGATCCTGGTGGCTGTTCCTTCTTCTCTCTCCCCAGAGCCACAAAACCCAGTCTTTCATATAACTCTTGTCTACCCTGCCTTACTTCTGCTGGAACAAAGGCTGTGAAGGAGAGTTTGTGTGTCGGTCCTTTAAGAATGTGCATGGGTTTCTAGTAGTCACTTATCTCTCACTGACAGTCAGAATCCTGCTGATTTTCACAGCCAGATGTTATATGGGCACCTTGTCCAGGCTTTGGTGTCTGGGCTAGGGATTCTGGCATTGGGTTAGGACCCCATGCTCTTCAGGGGAACCTTTTGCAGCTGACATATCCCTCTAGATTCTCAGCAACCCCATGTGAGTCGGGGGAGGGTTGAACCCATTTGGAGTCTGCCTTTTCTACCAGTCTGTAATTGTCTTCTGTAAATCCTTTTTTTTAAGACCTGTTCAGCTATTCTTCAGCTGGTTATTCAGGGTTTCCCACCCCCCCCCCCCTATATTTTAGTTGTAACTCCAGTTTGGTCCTAGGAGGAGGTATGTGTAACTTTTACCTATTCTTTCACCATCTTGCATTCTCTGATGTTTTTACTTAAATTTACAATCATGTGAAATTGTTGTTAAAATAGTTTATAGAGGGCAGAAACATATCTTATTGTTTGAAATGATTGGACTTGATTTATAGCTCAATATAGCTTTTATAAATGTTTTCTATGTGATATAAACAGTATTGTATATATGCCTAATAGATCTCTTAATATCCATTTTGTCTTTTTTTTTAACCAGTGATAGTTGGTATATGATCTTTTCCTTTAGTGTCCTATCAGTTTTGCATTATATAATTTGAGCTATATTTTGAAGAGTGAGTAGTTTTTAATATGAAATAAATATTTCAGTTAATTGAGTTCCTCAATGCCCCTATTAATATGTTTATTCTACATACCTTTAAAAATTCTGATTGACCAAGCCTAACTCTTACCTTTAACAGAACCTTTTAACAGAAGTTAAAATCATCTAAATTTCTCAGAATTGCTGCATAAAGAACAGCTTGGTAGGCTGAGATATGTTTCTTTTCTCCCATAAGCCACAAT
Source organism: Mormoops blainvillei (assembly GCA_004026545.1). Lineage (NCBI taxonomy): Eukaryota > Metazoa > Chordata > Mammalia > Chiroptera > Mormoopidae > Mormoops > Mormoops blainvillei. The sequence goes on along the minus strand of PVJD01000127.1, from coordinate 16,639 downwards.
TTCCACTATGTAAAATAGAAATATCTCTCCCATTATCTTTATGATAATTATTGGAGAAATAGAAATATTTCTCTTAATAAGGTAAATGTTGTTATTCTTATTTCATTTTATAAATCTAAGAAATAATTTCTTAAGCTGAACAGTGACATAGGGAACTGGTACTAGAAATTTCACATCACAAGAAGGCTGCAGAACAATATACTGTTACTAAATGATGTTTCTTTTCATTAAAAAACTTTTGGACCCTGAAATATCCTAGAAGTGAATATACTTGAGATGAAATCTCTGCCATTGGTTGATCATATGACTGCAGTCAAGATATTTTTCCTCTTGTCACCTCATTTTTATCAGCAGCAAAATAAGAGCATTTGATTGTGTTTCTTGCCTTTATTCATATTGTATTCTATAATTCTAAGCATTATTTTATAATTTCTTCTTAAAACTCTGATTATTTTAATTTTTAATAATCAGAATAATTGAGATAGAGAAGGGAAAATATGAAAGTAGAAAAGAGTGAAGGAATGACTGTCATGACAGTGTTTCTTCTTTTTCTTTTAAACCGTGGCTTACCTCTCAGAAATATTTCCAAAGTCACCTGTGCAATAGATTAATATTTTGGAATGGGAAAAACCTATTCTTTCACATATAAAAACAATTTTCATTGTGTCTTGGTGAGTGTTTCTTAAACATATAAACTATGTGTTAAATGTTATATTAAAATAAGAAACTAATTATAGCAAAGTATCAATGGCAAAATAAATGATTATCCCTAGTCTTTAATTTCCCATATGCTTAATGTGGCTTTATAGATTCAGACCATGGGGACATTGAGAAAAAAAAGGATTTACCAAAAATATTGAGAGGAGAATACACAAAATCAGGCCAGCTCTAGTTCTGAGTTTAAATCTGTATCAGTCTGGTGAATATCACGATGCCCTGCCTGTGACTCGCTGAGAACCTACCTCACACAAATAACATACAGCCAGAGCCTCTTTCAGTGGCTGAGCCTAAGAGGCAGCTAACAGCAGTAGTAGGCAGAAGCATGTGGAGGTAGATCTTGGAGTTTCTTGGGTCTTTTGGTGGATCTTCTCCCAGGCTCAGTTCTGGTGGAAGCCAACATTTGTGGGAAGTCTTATATTTCCCACACACACCCAGACTCAGCAGAGGCATTCCAAAACTATGGGTTGCTTTGTAACTTCAAACATTTAGCCCAGGGCCAATCACAGGCAGTGTCATACATGGACCTGCACCATATCCCACACAAAAGCCCCCCAAAACAACATACCCAGTGGTATGCTTCCAACCACATCAGAACAGGACCCAGTTAGCAATACAAGTGACAAATTTAAAAGGAGATCTTGGCAGGAACCAGACCCTGCTGAACCAGACCCTGAGGCAAATTCCACTATATGTGGTCAGCACCACCAGGGCAGTTCATACACTGTGGTAAAGATTGATCTTCACAGTCAGCCAGCCTTAGGACTGACCACATGGACAGACCAACAGTAATCAAGACTCAACTAGAACAGGAAAGTTCATATAACCCAACTCTGTACAAGATATGATGCATGAGTGGGCATGTCGTTGTGATGAAACTGCTGATCACCAGCTGCCCACAGCTACAGCCTTCTGAATCATCCAAATAGTTTCACAGAAGAATGTTCAAGCTTAACACCAAATCTGATGCAGTTTCGTTGCTCTACTTGCTCAGTCATTTTGAATGTGATGACCACACAATATGCATGCTCACTCAGTGGCGTCTACCACCCCTACTGCCTAGTACAGTGAAGTTGTCATTGTCCACGCATGCACATTCCAGTCCACTTTCCTTGGCTGCCAGGTTACAACAATATCAAGAAGTTGTTCTCATTATATTAACAATGGCAGGACTTTTTCTGGACAGCCTCTTATATGCTATCTACAAGAGACCTGTGTCAGAATCAAAACACATGCACACTATAAGTAAAAAGATTGGAAAAGATATTTCATGCAAATGAAAATTTTTAAAAAGGCTAGGTATCAATGTATCAATACTTATGTCTGATAAAATAGACTTTAAAGCAAAGGCCATAGCAAGAGACAAAGAAGGACGTTGCATAATGATAAAGGGATCAATCAACAAGAGGATATAACCCTTGTAAACATTTATGAACTCAACATAGGAGAACATAAATATATAAAGCAATTTGGATGGGCATAAAGGGAGAGATCAATAGTTTGTAGAACTTACGGTTTTAGTAAGTGGATTTTAACATCTCACTGATATCAATGGATAGATCTTCCACAGATAAAATCAAAAAGAAAACAGCTGACTTAAATGACACTAGATCAAGTGAATTCAACTGATATCCTCAGAGCATGTCATACCAAGCAACAAGTTATACATTCTTTTCAAGTACACATGGAACGTTTTTTAGGACAGACTACATGTTAGGGCACAGAACAAATCTCGTACATTTAAGAAGATTGAAATCATATCAGGCGTCTTCCCTGACCATAATGGTATGAAAACAGAAATTGCTCACAAAAAGAAAACTGAAAATACACAAAGACATGGATGTTAAATAACGTTATTAAATAATTAATGGCTTAACAATGACATAAGGGAAGAAATCAAAAGATACCTTGAGACAAGTGGAAATTAAACAGAATAACCCAAAATTTATGGAACACAGCTAGAGCAGTACTAACAGGGAAATTCATAGCATTACAGGCTTATCTCAATAAACAAGAACAATCTCAAATAAACAACTTAACTTTACATTTAATGGAACTAGAAAAAGAACAACAAAGTTCAAAGTGAGTAGAAAAAAGAATTAAAATCAGAGTAGATATACATGAGAGTCTAAAAAAATCAATACAAAAATCAATGAAACTAAGAGTTCATTCTTTAAAAAGATAAAAAGATTGATAAACCTTTAACCAGATTCATCAAGAAAAAATGAGAGAGGACCCAAATAAAATTGGAAATGAAAGAGAGAAGCAACAACTGACAGCACAGAAACACAAGGTATTACAAGAAAACCTTACAAAGAACTATATGCCAACAAATTGGAGTACCTGAAAGAAATAGACCAATTCCTAGATAAATACAATCTTTTAACTGAATTAAGAAGAAACAAAGTCTGAACAGACACATTACAACTATTGGAATAAAAGCATTATGTAAAAAACAATAACAACAACAACAACAACAACAACAAAAACAAAAAACCAAACCTCACACCAAACAAAAGTCCTGGACCAAATGGCTTCACAGGTGAATTTTACCAAACATTCAAAGAACACCTAACTTTGCCAAACCATTCCAAAAATTTCAAGAGTAGGGAAGACTCCCAAGCTTATTTCATGAGACCAGTTCTACTCTAGTTCCAAAATCAGATAAAGACGCTACAAAGAAACAAAATTATAGACCAATATCCCTAGTGAACATAGATGTTAAAATCCTCAACAAAATATTAGCAAAAGAAATCCAGCAATACATTAAAAAGATCATACATCATAATCAAGTGGGGTTTGTTCCTGGAACACAAGATTGGTGCAATATTCACAAATCAATTAACATGGCAAATCACATAAATAAAATGAAGGATAAAAATTATATGACCATAACAATAGATGCAGAAAAGTATTGGATAAAATCCTGTACCCATTTATGATTAAAAAAAACAAAAAAAATCTTTGCAAAGTAAGAATAGAGGGTACTTGTCTCAATGTAACCAAGACCTTCTGTGACAAATCCACAGCTAACATCATACTCAGTTGGGGTAATTAAAGGTATTTCCCTTAAGATAAGGAACAGGATAGGGATGTTCAGTTTCATCACACTAATACAACATAGTACTGGAAGTCCTAGCCACGACAATTAAGCAGTAAGAAGAAACGAAAGCCATGCAAATTGGGGGGAAAAAAAGTAAAACAGTCATTATTTGCAAATGATTGTATAGTGTATAGAGAGAACCCCAAAGATCCCACGAAAAAAACTACTAGAACTGATAAGTGAATTTAGTAAACTAGCAGGATATAAAATTAATACTCAGCTACAGTTGCCTTTTTGAGGGAAACTAACAAAACTATCCCATTCACAATTGCATCAAAAATTAAATATGTAGAAATAAATTTAACCAACAATGTAAAAGACCAGTACTCAGAAAATTATGACACTGAAGAAAGAAATTGAAGAAAACACAAATAAATGAAATCCATAGATTAGAAGAAATAACATCATTAAAATGTTCATAATACCCAAAGAAATTTATTTATTTAACATAATTTCTATCAAAATATTAATGGTGTATTTCACATGACTAGAATTAATAATCCAAAAATTTATATGGACCCACAAAAGGCATTGAAAAGTCACAAGAGTCTTGATAAAGAACAAAGTTGAAGGTATCAGGCTACCTGATATCAAACTATACTACAAGCCTATTGTAATCAAAATAGCATGTTACTGGCATAAAAGCAAACATATCGATCAATGGAATATATTAGAAAGCCCACAAAAAAAGCCCATGCCAGTAAGGTCAATTAGTATTTGACAAAGGATGCAAAATCATACAATGGGGTAATGACAGTCTATTCAATAAATGGTGTTGGGAAAATCTGTCAGACACATGTCAAAATGTAAATAGAACACCTTCTTATAGAATATAAAAAGATAAACTCAAAATAGAGTAATGATTTAAATTTAAGCCTCAAAACTGTAGAACTCTTAGAAGAAAACATAGGCAGTAAAATCTCGAACATTTTTCTTAGCAGTTTTTTTTTCTGATATATACCTTTTAGCAAAGGAAACAAAGGAAAAATAAACAGGACTACAACAAACTAAAAAGTTTTTGCACAGCAAAGGAAACCATCAACAAAATGAAAAGATAACCTATTGACTTATTATAGAATTTTACACTGGAAACCAATACAATTTTATTAACTAATGTCACACCAATAAATTCAACAAGAAAAGAAAAAGGAAAGGAAAACTCAGCCCATTTTGTGGGAGAAGATATTTGTCAAAGAGACATGTCATTAGGGGGTACTATCCAAAATTTGTAGAGAAGTTATACAACTCGACACAAAGAAAACACTCAAATTAAAAAAAAAAAAAAGTGGCCAGAAGACCTGATTAGACACTTTTCCAAAGAGGACATACAGATGGCAAATAGACTTAGAAAATGATGCTCAACATCACTAATCATGAGAGAAATGCAAAGTGAAACCACAATGAGATATCACCTCACACCTGTCAGGATGCTATCATCAATAAAGAAATAAGAAGTGTTGGGATGGATGTAGAGAAAAGGGACTCATTGGACACCATTAGTGGGAATACTGATTGGTGCAGCCACTGTGGAAAGCAGTATGAAATTTCCTTTAAAAATAAAAAAGAAAAGGTAAATGTCTTATGACCCAGCAATTCTACTTCTGGGTATATACCCAAAGAAACCTAAAACACTAATTCAAAAAAAAAAAAAAAAAAAAAATATATATATATATATATATATATATATATATATATATATATGCGCAACCCTATGTTTTTTGCAGCATTATTTACAATAGACTGGATTTGGAAGAAACTCCAGCGCCCATCAGAAAATGAGTGGATAAAAAAGTGGTGGTACATATATACAATGGATTATTACTCAGCCATAAAAGAGAATGAAATCTTATCATTTGCAACAGCAAAGATGGACCTAGAGGGTATTATGCTAAGGAAAATAAGTCAGCCAGGGAAAGTAAAATAATATATGATTTCACTTATATGTGGAATCTAAAAAAGAATATAAATGACCAGACAGAACAGAAACAGTCTCATAGATACAGAAAATAAACCAATGGTTGCCAGAACGGAGGGTGGTAAGGGAACTTGGTGAGAAAACTGAAGAGATTACAAAGTGCAGATGGCTAGTTATAGAATAGTAACAGGGATATAAAGTGCAGCATGAGAGATATAGTATGTATGGTGCCAGGCGGGTACTAAAAATATTAAGGGAACATTCTGCAAAGTATATGATTGTGTAATGAGTATGCTGTACACCTGAAACTAATACAAAATAATATAAAAAATTAAACAAAATAATCCACCTAAAATTAGAGCATACAATAACAATTTTTTAAATGTCCAAATGAAATACTATTAAAATATTACTATCAAAAATGTTGAATGAAGATGAAACAAAATTCAGATAAATTTTTATACTCTCCAGTGTTTGCGTTAGAAAGGAAAAAGCAAACACTAACACTGTAATAGAAAGGATCAGATCCATATAAAATTTGACTTCTTGAGAAAACAAGTGTAAAATCTACAAATATTGACCAAAGTTGATCATGGAAAATAAAGAAAAAATAGTTATAAATAATATTAGGACAAAAGAAAAAGATGGCAAATGCAAGTATTAAAGAATACTTAAAAACTTATAAAAATATTATGTTTAAAATTGGAAATTTAGGTGAGATTGGATTTTAGAATTGTATGTGTATGTAAAACTTATTCAAAAATAAATGTAAAAACCTTAAAGCTGTAATAAGTTTTAAAAAATCTTTTTAAAATAACATTTATTTTTTGAATGTTAAAGTGCATAGAATAGGAAACGGAAAACCACAGGAAGCAAAGAATGAAGTCATCCATGACCACATGTAGTTTATAGTTTGATAATCAACATGTACCTGGACACATTCATAGTGTAGCTAGTGCAAGATTTTAATAAAATGGAAACCATAAAACTTGGAATGGAAGAAACAATACCGTGGCTATCAACACAATAAAGTACTCTTGTCGAAAACAGGTGTTGGTGAGGATAGGGAAAAAGGGAACCTCTCACATTGTCGCCAGTATAAGTATAATCCCTCACATAACTTAGAAATCAGTTTGTGCTGAGTAAGCACCTCGGAGCATCCACATGTTGTATAAGCAAGCAGTGCAGCTTCCAGGGCAGTGTACCCTTGAAGTCCTTACATCAAGGACTGAGACATCATTCGTGAGACATGCGCACGAATATAGTGCCATTCAAGCTGTTTTATACATCAATAATTCCCTTTTTTGGTTTGTGATAATTCGAAAAAATTACTTAAAAAGTCTCTCTTAAGATAATAGGGTCACATGTGGACTTCTGTCTGGAATTTTTACCGTGAACAGTGTTGAAGAAAAAATAAAATTGGCAACATTACATGATGTAAATGTCACAGAACTAGACCCTAATATTCTTGACTCTCTTTCAGGTTTCATTATTAATTAGAATTATAAACTAGTAAATCTATAATAATAAATAAATAACTAGCATGATTAATAATCATGCATTAATCTATAAAATATTTTTATAAAATTAAATCTTTTTAATTAAGTTGTGTGATATATCCTTAAATTAGAAAACTAGACAAAAGATACAAAAATTAAAAGAAAGCATCATCCATAATGACAATCCTTACGAGGTTGTGCTTTGTGTACATGCCCTCGCTAGGGCCCACGCTAACAGCGCTTGGCGCCTCCCCCTGCCTGTGCTTACCAGCTGCTGCCCCTGGACACCCCAGGCCGCGTACTGCAAGACAGAGTCCTCTACTTCTGGAGGGTTTAACTCCCAAACTTCCCTTGAAAAAAAGGTAAATATTTTTACATGAACAAATTGACATCTACAACAACAATTTAGTTGGACAATTTCTCATGAAAACCGGAAAATCAAAGATCTTACCTAGTGTGTAGGTTGTAAATCACATATGAAGCAGTATACGAATAATGAAAAATCTGAAATAATAAAAAAGAGTTATTGATCATAGTTTAAAATAAGGACTGTATGTTAATGTATATATATGTTCTTATTAAATTCCGGCAAATCCAAGAATTAGTTTTAAAGAGAAATCAAAATATGAAATATCCCAGTTCTGAAGTTTATTACTTTCTCTGAGCCTTCCTGAAATAGCCTTCTATTTTTTTTCAAACCAGCAGTGACATGCCTTATTGAATCTGCTCTACACTTAGTATAATTGTAATTATAATTCCATCTTGTACAAACTATTTAGTGATTCCTCATTAGTAATCAAACAAAGTTCATAAAACATAAAACAAAGTTCACACCAGTTCATCAATGATCAAGGATTTTGGTATTTGGAATCTACTGTTTCTCCACCCTTATCATCCACTATTTTACCTAGTCCATTCTTCAATCCCATTAGACAAATTTTCTTTGTATACTCTTAACTTTCCCCCCTTTTTTAAAGGTCATCCCACCCTAACTAAGGTGGACATTTTTCCCCCTTCTATTCCATCTCTCTCACAGTTTACTTTGACTATCAGGACACTCTCACCCTGTAGCATAAAGTATATAACTATTTTAAATATGTGTCTCCTTTTCCTACAATAATGTTGTCAGGTCCAGTTGTATATTACCTTTACATCCTCCACATCACCTAATGCAGTCTCATGTTTGCATGCAACATGCAATAGACATTTGTTGAGTAATGATTCTGATGGAGAAAACCTCACACAGCTTGAAGTGTTCATTGGTTGAAACAAAATTGGATAAAATACTCCCCAACCCCTTCACAGCAAGAGTTGAAAATCATATTTTAAATAGTTGTTTGCAAGTATGTGATCTTCAAGAGATTTTAGTACTGTCTTAAAAAGAACCGTGTTTCTTTTTAAGGGCTACCATCCCCAGGATCACAGACCTCATGATGATGGGTGACTTTAAATACCACAGACAGGGCTATAGTGGATACGGGAAAGATATCTCTATATTTTGGTTCTCAGTAATTAGAGATGAAATAGTAGAATACAGAATAAATGAGAAAAATTGCAAAAGATTGGTTAGGGAAAAAGATGATAAATATGTTATATTTCAGTGATAATTATTTTTTCTTTATCTAGCCATATGACTTATATGGTACTTCTATTTTCAGCATGCAATTATAAAAAGCTTATTTTATTTCTGTTGTGGATATACACTGCACAAATATAATGCTGCCAATTAAAACTCCCTAGAAGTCAAATTGTTTTTTCTTCTCAGTGCAATGATAGCTTCAACTAAACATGATTGGCCACATATTTCGTAAAGCACTAGTGTTTTCTCTGCAGTGCAATGACAATCCTTCCCCTATTTGTTATAATACTGTGTTTCACAGTGAAGCTTTATTCCTTTTGAAATAACTATTAAATTTGAGATTGCCTTCACTATAGAGTTGTAGAAGGAAAAATATTTTTTCCTGGTGTCTATTCAGACATTTACATTGTATTCTATACAATTCTATATTGAATACAAATTTAGAATCTTGAATTTGCTACTATAGCTGACAGAGTTGAGAAATATGACCATCTCTGTAAACATTATTTTTTATCTCAGAAAGATCTGTTGCAAAAGCAAACCGCCAGGTGAGCACTTGGTCTTCAAAGCTGACAAATGTGTAAATGAAATTATGGATAAAAGGAGACTATTCATCCCACCTGTTAATTACCTAGTACACTGCACCTGAATTCTAGGCTCACATCCACCTAGAGAGAAAAGAATTACTGTGCATTACTTTTAGTCAAGCTGGCCAAAACAACCAGTGAGACAAAACTGGATATAACCATTGAATTTGGTGTCTCTCTATAATGTTATAGAGGTAGTTACCTCTTTTCAACATATGAATCCAAAGGACTTAGATGTCCCCTAAATGGCGTGGTTCGGGTAGAGGGATATATAAATCCACTTGCTGTTTTGTAATTCTTAACCTGATATAGTATTTGTTTCTTTCAGCTGGTGCGTTGAGGTTGAAGACCATAGTAAAGTTAACTGACTTGCCTGAAAACCCATAGCAGATATAAGAAACAAGTTGCAGAGTTTTGGCCTCATCTATAGGCCAGCAGTTTGCCATTTACAGACAATTTGAACCTAGCCCTTTGTTCCTAGCCTAGAGCTCTTTCCTCTAAGTCCACTGTCTTTAGTGTATGTGCCTGCACTCCAAGCAGGTTTCAAATAGTTCTCGTTTTGTAACTTTCCATAATTAAAATAGCATTCTGTGCACACAGAGTATAAGGAGTGTGGAGTGGGAGGGATCTTGAACAGGGTTAGAGATAGAGATTTCTTTTTGTTTGTGTGTTTTCTTGGCATTGCAGTCTTTTAAAAGGGGTCTTTTTCAATGAGAACTGACTTTGGCTTTAGTAAATGTGTATACTAAGACACACTGTTCTAAATGTTAATTTGCATCTCTGTCTCTCTCCCCTACTTTGGATAGCATTTCTATTCTTTTTTCACATTTCTCATTTCCTCTTATCTTAGGTGTTTCTATGACATGGGCTAAGTAGATCTTGTTTCATGATAAGAGGGTAAAATTGGAGTTACTAAAGTTAGAGACAGTCCTTTTCCTCTAAAGTTTGGTTGCTGCATAATGGGAGACAAACTGAGCCTTTTAGGAGATCCTTGGGGACATAGATATTTCACAGTTACAATATCACATATTCATCACATCTTTGTGAATAACATTCCACTGCTTGTTACTAAGTGTGACTAGTTATGGTAAAGATAATGGGAATAGGGAAAAACTCAGATATACTATGTAAAATCTGATCAAAGCTTACTCTGGAAATGCCCAATCGTTCAATCTTGCAATGCCAAAGGTATTTATTGGGAGGCACAGAAAGTGTCATTACAGAAAGTATCATAAGATTCTGAAGGTAATCTGATCCCCATCATTTCTACATTATTTGAGAATCCCCAAAAAGAGGTTGATTACAAAATGATAATTACTAAGAGTGGTACAATCAACTCTCATTATTTGCTGTAGTTATGGGGGTTTTTTGGTATATTTTACTGATTATGCTATTACAGTTGTCTCATTTTTTTCTCCCCTTTATCCCCATCTGCCCTGTACCCCATCCCATCATCCCCACACCTCTTAGTTCATGTTTATGGGTTGGACATATCTGTTCTTTGACTTCTCAATTTCCTATACTATTCTTAGCCTCCCCCTGTCTATTTTATTTTGTCAACTTTTTCCCTGCCACCACTTGTAATCCTAAACGTTGAACTAGCAAATACTGAAACATTGTTCCTAGGACAAATACAGGGATAGGTTGCTGTGAGCCTCTGATTATAACAGTTTCTTCGACCAATTAATACATAACCTTGTTTCATGTATGTTTCTTGTTGAAGTCACTGTATATAATATTTAATATTGTTAATTCACTAACATTGAACTCATGGCCAAGAAACAGCATTGTAACTCATGCCTCAGCAAAGCTTGTCTAGCACATGCATTTTCTCTGTAGAGCACAGCACGGCCTTCTTGCACACAGGGCACTAAACAACACCTCAGTGCTATGTTCAAGGGGTATTTTAAAAATAGCAAAACCATCAACAAAAAGCATCAACATGTGGAAAACATAGTATGAACAAGATCATGAAAAGGACACTGTTTTACAGTATGAAAACTGAAATAAGAAGGCACAGTGTCACTTTGTATAATCTCAGCTGGGAAAGTGTGTGCTGTGCACCTCAAATGTTCTGCTGCTCTGCACACATAGATGATAAGACTACAGTGAGTGTTGATTTTGAGGTTACGAATAAATTTTAGAAATTAGGCAAATTTGCAAATCCAGAATCCATGAATAATGAAGTATGACTATACCAGTACATAGACATAGCCTGAGATATTATTGGAAGAAAGAAAAGAGGCCTATTTAAGGCCTGCCAGAACTTGATAAGAAATGTAGATATTACCCAGAGTGGTGGAATTCATGCTGTCCAAACAAAAAGTAGTTGCATTAATTTATCAGCTATTTATTAAGCGACCTGTTTGACACAAGCATTGCACTAGTAGTATTAAAAAAAAAAGATTGCGATAATAAAAATTATCTTTATAATAGAATAAAATACAAAGGAGTATCAGTTGATAACTTTTATTTACTCTTATACGTTGTCTGTCAGTTTATAAACATTTATGGAATACTAATTATGTGCAAACTCATAAGCTAAGTATGTTACCAAATAAAAAACTATAGTAAACATGCTTTCTGTCCCCAGGGAACTCTTGATGCAGTCAGAGTGACGAGGTTAAGAAACATTCTATTAGCCACAGGGAGCTCTGTTATTAGTTATAGTTAAATCAGGACCTGCACAGTATAAACCTTGGCTTTCCAAGAGGCAATTAATCTGTTCAGTTTCATGATAGCATTATAAAGAATGTAACGGTTGACTTAGGCATTGAAGGGACTAATATAGTTGAGAAAAATGCAGCTAGTGTACTAAACCTAAGTTAATCCTGTATATAACTAACAATTCTTGAAATCAGCATTTACTATATACTGAACTCTTCTGAATGCTTTACATATGCCATTTAATGTTGAAAGCAACCTCAAGAAGTAGATACTATATTCATAATTAACATGATAGGTTCTGGAAGCACTGAAAGTTTAAGTAGGAAACTGAGCCACATTTTGAGCCCATATCTGTCTGCTTACAACTCACTGAAAGAAAGTGTGACTTTCTCTCTCTGCATACTCTTTCAGGGAGCTCAGAAGGGAAGCATGACTACAGCTTTGCAAGAGATTCATTTCTGAAAGACCTATTAAGCCACCAGCCGAAGATTTATTGACAGGAGTAGGCATGAATTAATTGTGATTGCCACAGTTAAGAGAGATTTCATTTTGGAAAAATGATCTAATATAGCAGATTAAAAATGTAAATCTCTTTCTCCTTTAGCTGTTTTTCACATTTTTTTTCCGAATATCAGTTGTTACCTATGACATCTGTGGGGATTCATGTCAAGAAGAGTTACACTTACAAGGAAAAAGAACAGGGTACTTTAGTAATTTATGCTTAAACCAGATGTTTATATCTCTGAGTGCCAAACTGTTTTCTGCACTGCAGTTCAACTGCCGAATTTGTATAAATAGCATGTATTTTCATCGCTTGAAGAATATTTAAAGTAGGATTATGTTTTGCCATGGACTCAAAGAGTTAGGAAAATTAACCTATGAGGAAGCAAGTCTCTGAGCAAATAGCCTTTATGAGAGAGTGCCAGTGAGAGAAAAGAAAACGAAGGCAAAAGGGCATTTGTTTCTTTTGGAAATGTTATAATGATGCAAATCTTGTTCTAGAATAATGAAATAACTTTCAGGATGAGTGAGCAGTAATGCTATTGTTTAAAAAAGTTATCTTTATTATGTAGTGGAGAACTAGATTATCAGGTAGGATATTCTAATGTAGTAAAAGCAATTCACAAAATTACAAGCTTCTCTCCACCAATTTTTTTAAACATAAAAAAAAGGCTTTGTGAACACTGTGAGCATTAGTCATTAAAAGGGAAAAGAAATATGAAAGGGAATTAAAGGTATAATTAATACTTGTCAGTATTTTAATCTACTTTCATTTGTTTTCTCACTTAATGTTCACCATACATTTTAAGGTATTATTCTTCCAGGATACATAACTAGTAAAACAGAGATTTTAACCAAGTTTTTCATAACTCATTGATTTAATGGATTACCACATAGCAAAGCCAGGTGGGATTCTTTCCCCTTATCACCATTATGGTAAATAGCAGGCAGTAAAATACTCAAGATGAGGGGACTAAGTATAAATGTTGCTAAGAAGATAAAGTTTGTGTTGCTTAAATATAGCTTTCTTTTTGACAAAATATACAAAAAACAAATAAAAATGAACCTACTAAAAACAAACACACAAAAAACTGGCTATCTGCCACAAAAACAATCCAGTTATTCAATTAGCCAGTAGGCATCGTGACTCCATCACCACACAGAATATTTTTACTTTTTCTTGCTTTACTTGTGTCTAATAGGACTCTCATTTGGGAAAAAAATAGGATTTATGGGGTGGGGGTGTTATTTTACCATTCACAGTTTACTCACTCTGAAATGAATAGTGTATTCACCCTGAATTAAAATATGATACTGTCAGCATAGTATGAAAGCAGACAACCTAATAAGAGATTGCATAAGATGAACACATTTTCATTTCATAAACTTATTTTAAGAAAATGGATAGCTGATGACTCAAGTCCCAAAAACAGACAGACATCAAATATTACCTTGGTATCATTTTTCATGTAGAACTATTGTGTCCAAGATATAATCGAACTGTCTTGTCCTACATATTAACAACAGCCTGAACAAGAATATACTTTATTATGTAATAGAAGATCATTAAGTTAGCAGGATAAATCATTTCCTGATTTATTCCTTGTTCAATAAATTAACAACCATCTTAGTCAAATCCCTTCAAGTTGTTCTTAGAATTCCATGTTATCTAGAATGCCAAATTCTACTTCAAAGACAGTCCATTGCATTAGTTTTTCAATAATTGAGCCCTAGCCAGTGTTGCTCAGGTGATTGGAGCATCCTCCCATAAACCGAAGGGTTGTGGGTTTGATTCCTAGTCAGGGTACATATGTAGGTTATAGGTTCAGCACCCTGTTGGGGCATGTATGAGTAGCAACCGATGGATGTTTCTCTTTCACATCGCTGTTTCTCTCTCCCTCTCTCTCTCCTCCTCCCTCACTACCTTCCCCTTTCTCTAAAATCAATAAGCATGTCCTCAGATGAGGATAAGGAAAAAGAAAAATAATCATATGTAGCATGTAACCTTCACCATAATACAGTGGTGGCTAAAGTACCAAACTCAATGACAATGCCACTATTTACAAAATTTTTTTTCTTGTATCAGACTTGTGCATTAATTATTGAAAATAAGCTACTTTTATACCAATTGGTGTTAAACTGTGCCCTATATATCATCACTGAAAATGTATGGTTTGATAACCTGAATAGCACTTAAAAGTCTATTGCTACCAGTGGTGCAATTAGGCTATAAATTACAACAAAATAAATTTAAACATCACCTCACTACCTATAAACTAGTTTTCTCTCTAACATGTTAATGCAGAAGTAAATATATTGCAATAGAGCAGAATGAGAGGTGAACTCTCAACCTTAACTTTAGTGCTAGAAAGACAAGGATGAAAGTTACTGCTTCCACATATAGGTATTCACAGGCCCTCATTAATGAAGCCAAGTGTGTTCCCCAGGAAAGCGGTTATTTCATTCTACGTAACTTTGGTGAAAAGGCTCCTTCTTCATTTCTGTGGGTCAAGTCTTCTCTTGTGTTTTCTTGAGCAGGTTACTTAAACATTTTAATTTACTCATCAGGAAAATGGAAAAAGTAAAATATTTCTAACTGTTTCATTATAAAGATTAGAGGACACATTATATGGAAATTATTTAATTATTACATAAAGCTATGCCAAGAGAATGGAGATAGAAAAACAAATAAAAATCTTACTATTAAGCAGGAAAGAAACACAATACTTAAAATTAGTTGTACAGATTTGTATGTCACTTTTCACAACACTATATTCCCACAGAAAATTAAGATTCACCTGTGTTTAATTTTTAAATATTGAAAAAAATTTTAATAAAATTGAATTTCCAATAATGTATAATGTATGTGCATATTTACAAATTAATAGCTGTTTCTGTTGATTATATTTTCATATGGTATAAAAAATGCTGAAATTGTTTTCATAACATATTTATGCATATCTTTAGGATATACATTCCCATAAGTAAAATTTATAGGTCAGAAGATAAGCACATTTTACATTTTGATTCATATTAACAAGTAATTTTCCAAAAAAATCTCAAAAATAATTTATGCTGTTGAGTGCTTCACAAGTATCCTTTTTATTTAATGACACAAAAATATATAACCTATTGTGTTTGATTTGAATTGTTTGAATGGCAAAAACAAAAACCCTTCATTATTTAGACTTGCAGTTTGTGATTAAGTTTGAATAGCTTTTAATGCTTTGTATTTCTTCACTTGTGACTTGTCTATCAATGGTTTCCACAGGATTATTCATCTTTTTCTTGTTGATCTCTAAAAGCTCTTTTTTATATTATGAATTGTAGTTTTATTTACATGAATGCAGCAAGTATTTTACACAATTGATATTTGCCTTTTACTTTGTATGTGTGTTCTGCAAAGAAATTTTAAATCTGTATATGATTATTTTTAAAAATTATTTTCTCTTTTGGGTCCTAGTATATAGCATGCCAAAGATGCTTTAGTAACGACAATATAAATTTTAAATAATTATTTTTCTAGTACTTTTAAAATCCATAACCTCTTCAATTCACCTAAAATTATTTTTTGTTTAAGCTGTGAAATATTGATGCCTATCCAGAAAAAGACCAGCCATTCTTAATATAATGAGAATGGTGTGTGTGACATTGATGTAAACTGGCAGCCAAGGAGAGAGGACTGGAATGCATATGTGTGAACAATGATGGTTTTACTGTACGAGTCAGTAAGGGGGTAGACGCTGTTGAGTAAGCATATGTACTGTGTGGCCATCACATTCTAAATGACTGAGCAAATAGAGCAATGAATTTGCATCAAATTTTGCATTAACCTTGTACATTCCTCTGGGAAAACTATTCAGATGATTGAGAAGGACAAGCTATGGGCAACTGGTGATTAGTAGTTTCGTCATGAGAACGCGTCCACTCATGCATCACATGTCGTGCAGTTTTTCAGTGAAACATCAAATCACCCAAGTGACTCAGCCCCCTACAAAAAGATTTGGTGCCCTGTGATTTCTGGATTTTCCCAAAACTAAAATCACCTTTGAAAGGGGAGGTATTCCAGAC